>CM029019.1:125940194-126540194 GCA_016801055.1 Panax notoginseng
AGATCTCCATAACTTGCAATACTAGTAACGTCCATGTGATTTAAGACGTCTAGATTGTAGATAGCATGTAATATTACAGATCTAATACAACACATAACCGTAACAACAAAACACTAGCAAGATCTTGATCGGTCAATGGCTGTTAGAAAAATTGTGCATCCGGTTTCTGGGTTTTCCAGAAACGCTTAATCAGTGACGAGTGGTCTACTTTGACCACTCACTCAGAATGATATATTTATGTTATGAAGGGTCCAAAGACATGGATCTAGAGTCCATCGAACATACTACAACATGAAGGCAAGAACAAGAACAAAACCACGAAAACCTGACAGATCTGGAGCCTTAAAAATCTTGTCAGACACTGGAACATGATTTATGGGTTACCCATAAATCTTCCGGTCATGCTTGGTCAACCGAGTTTGACCCAGAATAACATGAAATCTACACATCTCCTGACCCTGATTCTAGTTCTAGATTAAAGATATCATAACCTACTACAACTTCAAACATTTAAACAACAAAAACACATAACATACATGGATCTACAAGGCCTGACATTCACTGTTAGACAGCAAAATAATTTTTTTCCCAGATTTTGAAAAACTTCAAATCCGAGCCTATTGATGTAATGGATCTAACATCTAGCAACCCAGATCACTTATATACACTTCATACAACATATTTAACACAAAAATTTTAACATCTAACACAACATACAAGATCAGATTGTAAGATTAGTTTTATACCTTCACATGAGCAAATCTTGATTCTATGTTTCTGATTTGTTATTGGTGATCGTGGGGGTGTAATAAAGGACTGAAATGCTATAACTTTTCGTGGGTTTGAAGAGGTAGAGACTTGGTTGAGTGTATAAGAGAAAATGAGGCAAATAATGCACTTTTCTCTCTCTAATATATATATATATACACACACACACACACACACACACAAAGCTAGATGCATGGAATGACTGATCAAATGACTGATGGCTATCAATAAAGAGCACATGGGGTTGTTGGATTTGTTCACCAACTTCCCCTATTGTCAAAACCTACAATTTAGACTCAATTACATAAGAGGAGCATTTTTGTCATTTGATTTATAAAAAATAATGACACAATTGTTACTTGCCCAACCCTTAGGGTTTGGCCTTTAGGGTTTGGCATAAAATAAAATAGAATTGCTAATTAGGGTTTGCACCAAAAATTTAGTTTCTAAAATTATAAATTATAATTCACTAATTAGATTAGGTTTACCACTTATATAATTTGAAGAATTTGATTAAGAATTTTCTAATTATAATTAATCTCGCTAATTTAGCAATTAGAACAACAGTTAGCAAATTAGGGTTCTTAATTTAATGATTTTGGGTTTCTAAATTTTGAAATCAGGGTTTATAAATATTAATTAGGGTTTCAAAAATAAAATTAAGATTTCAAATTTCACATTTAGGGCTTACGATTAGTATTTAGGGTTTACAATTACTAATTAGGGTTTCTAGACTTAGAAGTTAGATTACCGAATTTAGTAATTTGGATTCTCAATTAATTAGGGTTTCTAATTAATTAAGTTTTCTAAGTATAATTAGGGTTTTAATTTCCTAATTAACTTTAAATTTCGCAATACACTACATAATTCACATAACACAGTCTCGAACTCATAACTGAGTTTCAAATTAGGGTTTCCACTTAGCGAATAGCTAATTACTGTATAGGGTTTTACATAATTAACAATAATACTTATAACACAAATCACATACCACATATCACAATGACTTAACATATTTAACAGTCGTAAATGACTTTCAAATTTGGGTTTTATTAGGTCATAAGGAAACTGCTCACCAAATTAACCTTACAAACATAACATACATATTTATAGCACTGAAAAATCAAAATATAATTAATATTATAATAAATATCATTAATCACATAACATAACTACTAGACATATTTTAAAGTCTAATTTGACTTCAAACTAGGGTTTATCAGTAACATTAAAATTGTTCTATCAAAATTGATCCTCACATAGCATACCTAATTATAACACTGACAATTAATAATATAATATTATTATTCTCATTCCTTGATCAAAATCCAAAATTAGGGTTTTGGATTCCATATCTGATTTTAACTGTCATATATAACATTAATAATTAAGTTAAAAATAAATAACTTAATTAATATGAAATAAATTCATATAATAAAATAAAATAATTATTATAATAATTCTATAATTCTTTCATATATTATTTAAATAATATAATAATCATGTTCTCATTGAAATTAATTAATAAAAACACTTTTACTGTAAAATTAATTATTATAACAATATAATTTATAATGATCAATAATTCTAAAATAAAATTATTTGCAAACATTCACGTAATAAATATATTTTATTTATTACAATAATTACATAAGCTTTATCTTGTACAGGTGACACAACAAACTTATAATAATTAATTGATACTCTATTATTTTTTATCATTCTAGAAGGTGACGTTCGACATTCCAAATATCTTTGAATGCTCAAGACTTAATATAAAAAATTTGAGGGGTTTGTTATTAATTTATCTCATCTTGTTTAGCGTGCATGCACACACACACACACACACACACACACACACACACATATATATATATATATATATATATATATATATAGTATAAGCATGCACATATAGAATACTATATTCTACCCGGATCGATTATGGACTTTATTCTTCGTATCTCATCATATACAACTCCTCATGAGTTCACATCGTACCATTTCATAGTACAATCTCTTATAGCATCAAGCTATACACACTTAGTCGTTACAGACTATTTATCACTTCATAGCTCATTCCGATCACGTCGTGATCATTGATTAACTTAGGGTTCTTTCCCATTATCAACTAAACTCCACTCGAGTTCATTCTCATTATCTTTGTCATATAGACATTATCTTAACATTTTTATTACCGGAGTTAGGAAACCCCTGAATTCTGATTCTCTTAGATACTTCAAGATTCTTCTTTGAATCTTCACTTATATATTTTAATCCTTATCTTTCTCTCTCTCAGGTTATAGCCTAAGGTACACTTACCTAAAGTTTATAACCTACAATTTTGATACCAACCTGTGACGCCCCCAAATCTGGGTCCCTTCAAACCACGAATCCTATCCGCCACGATACTACTATCGTCAACTATTTATATTTTTCAGTCATAACTTAATGAATATAACTCTACTTATTACAATTTAGAATATAAATTCATTCCATTTTCAGGATTTGCACAATGACCCAAACTTTTATAAGTTTCACAACTTGGTCATTTACTATTCATGTTTTACATCACATTCAATGCTATATAAATATGTGGAATAATTTAAACTTTTTCAATCTCCTTTGAAAAATAATCTTTTATTGATCTTAACTTGAATCAATTACAAATTCTTGAATAAATTTATTTTATGATTCAGTCTATTCGAATTACTGTATAAATTTTTACATCCCGATTCGAATATCTCTATCTACTGCCTAGTATAACTTTACAAGCTAACATATTTTACACATTGTAAATTACTATCAAATATATCTACTAGAACCTAAACATGGTTCAAGAGCATATATTTAATTAAACAAATCAATCTCCTTTGATGTGATTGAACTATATCAATCAAGTAGCATGTAACCTTTACCGTGTGTCCTTAACCTGTAAAAGTGGTTATTTGCAAGGGTGAGCTCGACAGCCCAAAAATTCTAACAGTTTTCATGCAGCACGTAGCATATAATACATACTCAGCACATGCATTCATAATCCATTAATATTTACTACGCATGTTACTTCTCACATAACAGACATAGAGATTTATATCACAACATATCATCAAAGATTAACTTTCACATATCATACATATCTCATATGCATTTCATATATATCAACATTTGCATAGCATAATATAACTCACTAACGGTTATAGAATTTATATATCAAATAGGAACTAAAAGACTTTCCTGATTCGTAGTTTATGAACTATGACTTAACTACTTAACACTTATCTACACTTCGTGTATTCCTACACAGTTATATAATCATGGATTCATATCCATCAGTAACATATTTCATGTATTCTCAATGTAATAACAATGTTACATTGTTTCCTAACTAGGTTCGTAAAACATACACTTCACTTTCTCATCACATTCTCGGAATAGCTAGGTCCTTATAGGTATGCATTAACCATTCGGACAAGACATCAACATCCGTATATATCTATCACACATTTGACTCGCTACGTGATTGACATATTTAAAACTCGTATAGGTAAGTTCAAATGTACACATAAACGTCTAATTTAGTCGTAACTTCATACAACATCACCTATACTATATATTCCTAACACAATTCAGTTTGTAAGACATTACAAATCCAAACAACGTATCGTTGCTTAATAACTTGAAAGTATTCCTGTGGACTTAACTTTTGAAAATCATAATTAACATTCATCTCTAACACATAGCATGCTTCTTAACACCTTACATAGCATATTGGTCATATATTACAAGTTAAAGTAATCATATAAGCATGCTTCAAACATCAGATCCAAAATAGAACCTATTCCAAACTGCAGACTAGCGCAGCTGTGCCCTGTCCAGGCTTAGGGACGGCGCAGTTGCGCTGTCCCCTAGCCAGTCCAAGGCTGAGCTTTGCACTTCCTATTTTTAGTCCATACTTTAATACACTTAGACACTTACACTTAACATGCATACACGCTAGAGGTCTTTACATACTTGTATGACCACCTCTAGTTCAACCTTATATGTTAGAGACTTTAGTTTAGGATTTCCATGAAATCAAAACCAAATAGGGTTATGAAATCTCTAGGTGAACTAATTAGCCTTATGTTCTCACAAAGAGGTCACATAATCTGTACTACACATGCTCATTCGTATCTACGTGTTAGAGGCGTTCGTATAATCACATAACCGTTCGTGAGTTCATTTGTATAACTTTGAACTTACATCTCACATGGCATTCAAGCACAACATTATCAAGTGGTTTTAAACCACATCTAGCATTTTAGGTACCATACAAGTTAATTGACAAAGTACAGATTTCAAAACTGGCCAAATCATGACTGCAGACTGGCGCAGCTATGCCATGGCTAAGCCTAGGACCAGCGCAGCTGCGCCGTCCCCTGGCTATGCCAAGATTCAGTTGCTGCCTTATGGTTTCTGTCCGGCTTGACCAAAACAATCATACATGATATATTTGTCATGATAATTGTCTTTTCATATCTCTCAAGTCAATCTAGGTTCCCTTTTACATAATAGAATTCTAAATTGATCATTTCAACCATTTAAGGCCATTCGAGGTTATGAGACCACAAAATCTATCATTCTGGCTCTCTAAACATATAAAATAGTTACCAAACTCATATTAGACATGCTTGTAAGTATTCATAACACATATGTGAAACAAACACCACTTTAGTTGAAAATAGGCTTTGTTTATGCTTTTCTTGCTAATCACATAAACACAAGCTAAAGGTTTATTCATGCATTTCCAAGTCATACTTCAAAGTCAGAATGTAATCCATGTCGAAATCATGCATGTTAGCTCACTAGGCTAAGCTTCTTCTTGAAAATATTTCTAACACAAGGCTTAATAAGTTTGGTCATGCTCAAAGGAGCTATGTACACTATAACATGTTCAAGTATGTGTAAAATTAGTCATGTATAGCTTACTAGGTTCACAACTTGCAGAACATGATCTCTAACATAATTTGTTTTCAAAACTTAAAGTTCACATCTCCATTTAAACCACGTCTTCATTAATCATGCAAGTCTATTAGAACATGCCCAACTTAGATTCATATACTCATACATACATCTTAAACATGCTTTCATACTAGTTTAAGCCATAAGGGTCGGTCAACACATAGCAAATTTCAAAATAGAAGTTCCAACTGATCTCAGGAACTGGCGCAGCTACGCTGCGCCTCATTATAATTATGGCGTAGCTGCGTCGTGCCAGGTTCAAGTACAGAAGCAGACTCTGCTTTGCAGAGTCTTGACCAACTCGATTTGCTTGACACCAAACATGTCCCAAATAATTCCAAAAGTGTTCATACATACTAGTAAACTTCTTAAACGCATTATAACCTGCTAATTCATCATGCTCGACATAGAATTTCAAGAGATTACAAGAATTAAATAAGACCCATCTCAAGAACATAATTGGGAATTATACCTTCTTAAGGTTAACTTGGACTCCTCACACACTGATTAGGCTTCTATAATTGCTCAGCAAATTTAGAACTCCTCATTTATACAACACTTAGCAACATAAAATCTAAACTCAAGCTTGCATTTATAGAGAAAACAAGGACTAGGCATTGTTATTACACAATCTTGGAATCCATGGTGGAATAGGAAGAAACAAGGGTTCATGAAGGGTGGTTCAACAACTCCATACCAACCACTTAGCTAGCCAATGATCACCTATGCTTAACCATTTGGAATTTACGTGTTCTAGCTTCTAAGTCACTGTTCATGTACTTGGTGACACTAAATTTGGGACAAGAGCTAAAATCTCAGCAACTTGTTATTCTAAGGCTTGGTTTGGTCCTTTAAATTCCCACAATGTAATATTAAGGTACACTTGTTACCATATTAGGAGTTTACAGATAAACTTTATACTCACATCATATAATCCATGTACATTAAATACATGTAATAAAATATCGTAGCCAGGAATTATTATCCAAGTAAATCCATAATTATTTCTACTACTCACATAATCACATTATACCTTATTTAATATTAATGTTTATTTAAACATTTAATTCCTCTCTCAGTTTCTAGAATACACAGATATTTAATCATTTATATATTAAAAGTTACATATGATTTCACAATACAGCTTGATACCTCATATCATTAGTCCCAATTAAATGTCACACTTCATGTATTCTTAGGCCATAGATATTTTATATCACTACTGCCCACATTAATATTTTAATTGGCTAAATATCATTTAGTTGGGTAATTTCAACCCATTATCACATTTTAATAACACAACGATTAAGTAATATTAATCATTTCTTTTCAATAATTATCATGCATTCCTCTAATTAATACAATATAATATTCTATAATATCGCTTAATTAACCAATATTTAATCCGGGTTAATTAATTAACTCCTATTCAAATCCATTAATGGACAACTTAACCATCACTTACGATTTTTATTATCCTTATGAGTCCTTAATACCCATTTCTTAAACTTTAAATTCTAAAAACTGATTTTACAGACCGGCGTAGCTGCGCTGGTCATTGCCATGGTAATGGCGCAGTTGCACCATACCAAATTTCCAGGCAGACAAGTTCTGCATTAGCAGAACTGAAGTCTTACACTTCTAAACACTTTACACATCCTCCTTAAGTGTTAACTCGCCTAACATCAATCCTCTATTTGGTTTCACATCACCGGTTACTATTTACCTTAATAACTTAAGGATCGCACTTCGAGTTTTAAAACTCTATTTCCCTTATTAGTTTAACCAACTATACATATCCTTTACGGTTTCATACCACCAATAATACAAAACTCAAATGTAACACCTACATACATTCCTTTCATTTCACTCCCTGCCGTGTATTGAATTATGTACTAATTCTCTAACCACCTTAAAGGTATATCGATTTTCTACTCTCGACAACAGCATACACGCATACAAGTCTAAACTTAGCACGCGTTGAGCCTTTAATAGTATTCAATACAGTACACTAACTGGTTTTTCACAAACAACCAACAAATTAGTTTCCGTCTCGTCTACACTATTTTCATAGTGAGTTAGATCGGTTACTAATTTGTATATACCTCTGCTCTGAAGGAATTGTTTAGCCCAGCTCCTATACATCCACCATTAAAGGGTACGGTTGCACTGCCTTAGACTTGATATGTACTCATACAAATACTCAAGAAATTGGTGATTATCAAATATATTTAATGTCACCACCTTACTATTATAAAATAATTTCACATAAATTATTTAATATCAATAGATAAATTATTATCCATCTTCTTACTAATTTATCTCTACAATTTATAATGACGATATATATTTATTAAACACAACATCACTTATTACATAGCTTATATTACCTTATGTAACACAATACCACACCTCGTAATACAATATATATACTCATTCGAACCCATCTCATGCTTTAAGAATTTTATTCAATAAATTCTTATTTTAATATTTTTTAAAAATTTGGGTTCTTACATGGCTCCATTCTAGTATGCTGGGATGATGTGGGTGAAGCAACGTTATTGGGACCAGAATTGGTACGCATAACTACAGAGAAGATCCAAACGATTCGACAACGTATACAAACGACACAGGATCGACAAAAGAGTTATGCGGATCTTCATCGAAATGACGTGGAATTTAATATTGGGGATCATGTATTGTTACGTATTGCTCCATGGAAGGGACTTACAAGATTTAGGAAGAGAGAAAAGCTCAATCCACGATCTGTTGGTCCATTTGAGATTCTTGACCGAATAAGAAATGTGGCCTATATATTCGCATTACCTCCAAGCATGTCTTGTGTTCATAATGTTTTTCATATATCTATGCTTCGTAAATTTATGAAAGACCCAAACCACATTATTGCGTTAGAACCAGACGAGATAGCCGAAGATTTAACGTACGAGGAGGTACCTGTCAAGATCTTGGATAGAAAAGAGCATGTCTTACGAATAAAAGTTATACCACAAGTCAAGGTTTTGTGGAGGAACCATACTATGGAGGAAATGACCTTGGAGTTGGAATCAGAAATGAAAGCGAGGTACCCTTACCTTTTCAAAATACCAGGTACGTATGTCAATTTCGAGGACGAAAATTCATAAGGAGAGGAGGTTGTAAGACCCCAACTTTTTTATAAATAAAATCAAGTTTTCTCTAATTATTATTTTGAATAATAAGGTGTTAATTTGATATAATGTTGTGGTTATGGGTGAAATGTGCAAATTTTAAAAAATAAGCAAGTGGTTATAAAATATTCATTATTGTCGGGAAATATTCGTTTGGTCGTGGAATATTCTTGCTGTCGGGGAATATTCATACGATGGCGCAGTCATTTGTGGGTCCCATAACGAAAAACGGTCGGATGAAGAAAATGACAAGTTTGATTTTTTTTGCAAATAACGGCGTAGTAGTTATCGTTAACACTGTTGGAATACCCGGTGGTTAAAATACAGTAATACGTGTGGTTGCACAGTAGTACACGGTATTGCACAATATTGATGAATTATTGATCCTTACGTAAGTAGGCATTACTTAATAATTGTTACAGTAATTATTGTTTAATATTTTATTTTATTGATTCAATAATTGTTACGTTAATATTTTATATTATTGTTGTTTCAATAATTGTCACTGCACAGTATCTCCATTATCAGATCAATAATTCATATTATTTGAATAATATTATTAGATAGTATTATTGGTAATGTCTAAGGAAGTTCTGTCTAATGAGAGGTTTGGTCACCTAATTGCACGCCAGTAAGGAGAAATTCTTATCGGAAAGCCCACTCTTTCCTGGGAACGACCTGGTTGTCATAATTGTGATTCTGTAATATTATTTGTGAATAATTAATTATTGGTGAATAATTAATTATTGATTTATATGATAAGGAAATATTAATTTTTTATGTGCATATAAATGAAGGATTTAATTTTGAGGTGTTTTATCAGTATTTTATCGGAATGGAGGTATTAAAAATCAAAACAGTGTTCTTAAAGCTCTATTGCGTGAGTTATAATTTTAATCCGACCATTGGATCATTGTGATTTTTGGATATATTATAAATATATAAGTTGAGTATATGTCCACAAATTTTAAACTGTTAAAAATTAACGTATGATTTTTTATGAATTTTAAGAGGTGTTGAAAAACGTCTGTATGTGGATTTCGGACATTTTCTGTTTGAAATTTGGAAAAAAAATCTTCAACAAAGTTGTAGAGAATTAAATTTTCTATGAAAAGGAAAATTAAATATTTTTATTAAAATTATGGGTGGGACCCACTTTTGTTTTAAACATGTGGGCTATAAATTTGTGTCCAAGATGGCTGGCATTGATAGAGGTGGGCGTAGAAAAGAAGAAAAGAAATATTATTATTTTATTATTTAGTCTGTTTTGGCGTTCTAGCATTTTTCTATAAATAGATGCTTAGGTTAGAATTGAAAATCACACCAAAAGCAAGTTTTCTCTCTCTATATATATTATCGAGCATATTTTGTGAGTATTTAGATACTTTGTGAGTTGCTATTCACTGCAAGTTTTCTTCGGCTTTACATCCGATATTTCGATCAGAAGTACTGTTATTTTGAGGTAAGGGATGTTAATTTTTTCATAATGATGTTATTCTTTAAATATCATTATACCGAAATATTGGCATGGATTTTATTAGGAATTTTTACCTTTTTGTGTCGAGATTACTATTCACGTATACGACACTATTCACATATACGACACTATTCACCAAAAAAATAAAAGTTTCTCCTTTTTATTCAAGATGTCTATTATGGTTACTATCTTTGATTGTATTCATGTTTTGATCTTTATTTTTGAATTCTACTTCACAATTAGTTATTATGGAGTATTATTGCACTTGGATAAACTGTAGTATGAATCCCTAATATTTGTTCTTTTGTCTCACTTGATTCGTTTTCTTTAAGATATTTTTCATCATCCTCAGTCCTAAATGATGATATTACTGAATATCTTTGGCCTGTAGTGCAAAGATGAATGATTAATTGATGAATATCTTTGGCCCGTAGTGCAAAGATGAACAGATGTTGAGATGAACATGATCAACTGGTGATACAAATGAATATCTTTGGCCTATAGTGCAAAGATGAATATTTGATTCAAGATGTATATTGATTGATATTACAAGGATAAAATATTGATGATGGACTTTTAAATCTTAGAAGATAGTAGAATTCATTCTCTACTTGACTCTTCTAATGGATTGTTGTTTCCGCTGCAGTTGTTGATCTAAAACTTGTTGTCTATTATATTTTATCAAATTTTTTCCTGTTGAAGACTAATGATAATTTGTTATATATTATCTTAGTCATAATATTCTTTACTGGGCTAGTTGAGCTCACCCTTTTTCTTTTTTGTTTCATTTTTCTTCTCAGGAGGTGAGAACATAGCAGGAACTAGCCGGGGTATGGAGTGATGGTTCAGGATAGTTATTTTAGTAGTCCTCACTATTTTGTAAAATAGTGTATCAATAATTATAATGAGGACTCTTTTTGAGTTTGAATATTGTCTATTAGACAATATTTGTATTTAAACTCAAAGTATTGTGTTGGTATTTTGCATGACAATTGTATTAATAAAGTTGTATTTATTTCTGTATCGTGTATTTGGCGACTCAGAATGGGTAATGTATACCTATTTGGGGGGCGTCACATAAACTATTTTAATTAATTAGCCTCCTAAATTTGTTAGGAATATATGAGAGTACTTTTATTAATTAATTCTCAAACTCCTTTAAGAATTAAATAATAATAATAATAAGACTCATCTTATTAATTTATATTTAATATTTTCAAAATATTAAATAATAAATATTAAGCTATTTAATTTATTTTATCACCATGGATTAAACAATTAACGATTAACGACTTTCCAGATAATATAGATTTTAATATTAATCATAAAAGAACCTTTGAGTAAATAGTTACTGTACAATTCAATCCTTCCACCATACAATGTCTCAATTAAATATAAGACATAGAATTAATGTCAAGTCTTATTTTATTTAATTATATGTATTTCGACTCTTAAATGCACAACTCCAAATAATGCAAATTAGAAACTCCTTTCTAATTTTATTCTGCCTTGGCCAAGGACTACTGGGTTGTCATTTATCGAATCACATAGGATATTTCTCTTCTTTAACTAGAAGCAGTAGATTCTTTATTGATCATACATTATCTCCATGTACGACTTATTATACCCAATCATACCCTTTGATACTGTAACGCCCGAGAATTTTGAATTTTTAATGAATTAAATTTTTATTTGATTATGTGAATTAAAGGAATTCAATGGATGTATTATGTGAGTAAGATATTTGAAGGTCGTTCTATGACCTAGAATATGTGGATGTGGTTAGTATTCTGGCTATGTGCTAGGATTAATTGTTTTGATTTATCAAGATAAAAATGAAGGTTTTCTGAGAATTTTCTCGTAAAAGCACTATTCATCCGATTTCGTTCGGAGCTTAGGTTTGAAATTTCGAGAAACGCGTAATGATAGAATATGAAGACGAGATGGAATATTTAATAATATTTCAGTTATGGCAAAAATAAAGTTTTCACCAGCGGACTTAAAACCTAAGGGTTGGTGAATGAGATTTTCGAAAGGGAAATGTAATGTGTATAATAATTTAGGTTATTATACATATGAGATACGGATATTATACTAGTTCAAATACGAGTATGGTATGAAGAATTGTACGACGTATAATACAAATATCCTATGAGTACACGAAGAGAATACGTAAATTATGCGTGTAGAATACGATTGGTGTAATGGGCTTAGAGTTTAGGACTTAGTATAATCCAATTGGGTTTGGATTATACCAAGCCCAAGTAATTGAGTAAGCAAGCCCAATGAAATATGTAATCAAGCCCAAGTCAAGGCCCAATATTAATTTAAGACAAGCCCAAACCAAGAAGTTAAACCGCGGGTCGAACCGGCGGGTCACGGGATGGGTAAAACCCATGGAGCAACCCATGGGCATGTGGGCCGGTCACTTGGCCACCAAGTAAAGTGATTGCTTGGTAGCTAAGTTGAAGAGGAGGTGGGAATAGTAAGGAGGTGGCCTTTTTGACCAATTTGCCCTCCATTTGAAATCCTATAAATACAAAGCTAAAGTTGGACTTTTAGTGTTTTACAAACATTGTCCAATACATATTGAGAGAAAGAGAAAGAGCTAGGAACATTTAATTAACTTACTTCCAAGCAAAACATAAGACGTTTATCAAAATGCGACGAACGACAAAGGTAATATTCTCGTAAACATTAATCTTCATCTTTTTTGATTTCTTTCTCGTAGAAAATCTTAGATTGGTGGAGCATGTTTAGTGAGGAGGGATAAGGATGTCTATTAATGATGAAAACTTTGATAGGTCATGATCGAATGAAAAATCGTAAGTGTTTACGTAAGTTAAAAATCGTAGAAAGTCGTGAACGTGAACTTAGTTGTGATTGGACGATTTGAAAACTGTCATAGCTAGGGTATGTGCATATTGATTGGTTAGGATATAGATGATGAATCAATGGAGTGTTCTATTTGATTTGGCTTATAGAACACGAGTAACGAAGTTATGGCAAATTTTGCGAAAATAGACGTTAAACATCAAAAACGTAGAAATCTCAGATTAAGGGTCAAAAGTTATCGTGTGACTTGAAAACATTGGTTTCCAATGTCAACACATGAGATAAGGTATTTAGGAGTCGTGGATTCAAGAATCGTCGAATCTCGACTTATAACGAAGAAAACGAGTATTGAACGGTCGAAAACGATAAACGAACGCTCAAAAATGAACTAAAAGGTGAATTCCAAGTTAATGTATTTGAAAGTATGACATTCTTATATGAACACTTAGAGGATGTAATTTGTGAGTTGTGGGTTTTCGAATGAGCCAATTCGGATGTGAAACGAACAAATTATGAAGTCGGGAGTTTTGCTAAGAAAACCAACTGTTTTGGCCAACTGGTGCACAGGGGCGGCGTCGCAGCGCCAAACCCAACACAAAAGGGCCGCGCCGCAGCGCCAGATCCGGTTGTGTCTTCTATTAACTGGCACTACAACGCCGAGTTTGTACTAGGGATGCCGCGCCGCAACGCCGGTAGTGTAAAAAAATTGACTAAGTTAGATTTTAGTTTCAATTGAAGGTAAACTAATATTAAGACAATGAAGGTACTTAATGTACATAATAAAGCTGACCTTAAATCACTACTGAAGTGATAACGTTAAAAGATTTAGTATGGTTTAATAAGAATTAAACGTAGAACGCAAGAACGTAATAAGTGAATAGTGAATGATGTTCAAACGTTAGTACTTCACTAATAATGATCGAATGTAAGTTAATAACGTAATAACGTTAGCAAGCCATAGCGAAGCATAGAAAGACGAATTGACTTTATTAACGAAATAAATTCAAGTAAGACATAGAAGAGAAAGAAGTTGGTTAGAACAAATAAAGTAAGTTTGTTTGGTAGCTAATTACCGTGTGCTATGTGAATATATCATGTAGATCCTGTAAAGGCTGAGAACTGATTGAATAGTATATTCGAAAACGCTTGAAGGCAAGTCTTTCTTAACATTTGTCTAACCTCTGAGTTAGTCAAGTTTTCTGTGATTCATGTTATAAGATGCATGAATGGTTTTAAAGAAAGAGTCGATGCCTGTTTTAACTCGGCTGGACTAGTATTGAGGAATTGATTGATTTGTGTACAACTCTTTCGATATAGAACTGTAATGCTATCCTATGCCAAGTATTTGGTACGGATGAGAAGGTAAGTTTGTCTATGAACAAACAAAAGTATTTTCATCGATTATTCGATGGGCACGCGAGGTTGCCAAATGTTAAACGTAAATACGTTTAACGGAAGAGTGTTGATCAACATAGAGTACAATAGGTTGATCACCTAGAAGTGCTCGTAAGTAAAGATGGTTGGATGGCCTTAGTGCCGGATGTCCTTTTCAAGTATGAAAATGGAAAGAGTATGTTCATGGTCTTTTGACCGGTTCAGAAATTCCTAAGCTATTATATATACTTTGGAATCATTGTTATGAAGTGAGAAGTACTAGTCAAATGTTTTATAGTGCTTCGTAGATAATTGGTCAGGTTATGGAAGATAAGTATATAATTCTCAATGTGATATTCATATGACTTTGTGTTAGACTTGCTAAGCTAGTTATGCTCACTCTTGCTTGAACCATATGATTGCAGCTAAAGCCGAACGAACTGAGAGTTCTAAGAGAAATAAGGGCAAGGCTAAGATGGATAGTTGATTATCCTATAATACACTAGAGTATTTATATGTAATATACTTATGAATAACAAAGAATGTATTCGGTTTATGAACCTGGGAAAGGATTTATTACTATTGTAATAAGAATATAGTAAGTACACTCATTTTGTTGTTATATCAATGGAATGAATGTATGAATTGTAGTATCGTGTAGCACCATCTGTCAGGTTGGAAGATACCCGGATTTGGGGGCGCCATAGGTTGGTATCAAAGCCTTACGTTATAAAACTTAAGGGGGGAAGAACCTTAGACTAATAACGTCGTTAGGAAAGGAAAGTCCGGAGAAAGTTAACTCGAGTCAAATGAGTTAATAAGGTATCGAGAAAACTCAGTATTGAAAGATTTAAAAGATGGAAAGTAACCCTAAATGGATTAAATGTGATTTGTGCTTATATTATTATGTATTATGTACTAATCAATTTGTTATATGTTATTGTAGACGTCAATCGATAGCGTGATGTATAGGGATATACATGTGGTAAGCGAGGAGTCCGTGAACAGAGTAGAGTCAATACCTATGCCTGTAGTGGAGATACCTTTAGTGATTCTAGAAGAATCAGAGCCCGAGGAGTATTTTTCAGAGGATGATTATTCCGAGGAGACCATGGGATTAGCGTCATATTTGAATATGATGATAGATGTGGAGGACGATATGGAGGTAACATCGGTTAATACAATGATGCCTGCATTAGAGTCAACACCTACAGAGACGATGAGGGCGATGTACCTCTCCATGCTTGACCGTAACGTGCAACTGCACAATATGGTGCAGCACCAGAAGGAAGAGATCAATGATCTCTATGGGGCCAAGGAATCTGTAAAATCAGACTATGAGATAGAGCATGATGAGAAAGTTCTCATGACTGACAAGGCTAGGGACTATAAGAACGAGGTCGTAGAACTTCGTAAGAAACTGGTTGAAGAAGACCAGAAGATAGCCCGAATGTCATATATAAATGACAGTGCTCACGATGATTTCAAGCTTAAAATAGCTTGTTATTCTATTGAGTCGGGATAGACTCGACATACCATAAGTCGAGATATTGTGTCGATTCTAGTGAACGAGAAGCATGAGAATGCTGTTAGAGTACAGTATTAGAAGTTAGAATGGTAAATACTTTTGTGTAGTGACGTAAAACCCTCTTTTGTATAATTAAAGGGTAGTCTTTTTGTAAATCCTAATTTTTGTGATAGTCAATCGCGGGATATAAATGTAATAGCTTTTGGCTATGTAAAGAAAGTTGTAAATAGTCTTGACTATAAAGAAGCATCTTAATATAAGGAAGTTTTTATTTTAATGTGCTTTGTTGTGTATGAGTCATTGTTCAGTTGTTCGACGAATAATAACTAAGCAAGCAAATAAGTAATAATGAAACTTTATTTATTTATTCAGAAATGCCGCCAAGAAGAAGACAACGTAATCAAGAGGCGGAATCGCATAATGATAACCTAGGGGGGTCCTAATAACCCTATGCAAGAGTTCATTAATTTATTAACGGCTACGTTTAACCAAGCTGGGGGTAGAGCACCCGCAGGACCTAGGGTAGCCCGAACAACTACCTTTCAGGAATTTAAAAGTGTAGGTCCACCTGAGTTCAAAGGAACGACGGACCCAATAGAGGCCCAGACATGGGTCAAGGAAATAGAAAAGGCGTTTGTAATTACAAACGTAGGTGAGGCACAAAAGACTTCTTTTGCAACTTATATGATGAAGGGGGAAGCCAACTACTTGTGGGAGGCTCACTAAGGTGGGGCTAGAACTGACGCTATTACATAGGAATAGTTCAAGAAGGTATTCTTCGAGAACTATTTCCCTACTAGCATGCAAGGGAGAATGGAGATTAAGTTCCTAGAACTTAAGCAGGGGGACATGACGGTTCCTCAATTTGCGTCCAAATTCAATGAATTAGCAAGGTTTGCTCCACACCAAGTGGACACGGAGGAGAGAAAGGCTAGTAAGTTTGAGCAGGGCCTGAAACCCTGGCTCTTTAGTAGGATTTTGATTTTTCAAAGTGTTTCCTATGGGACCATTTTCGAAAAGGCGATAATAGCAGAGGATGGTAGTGAGGCGTTGACCCAATACCATAAGGAACGAAAGAATAAAAGTAAGGGAGATGGAGGAAATAAGGTAGAAGTTGCCAATGGTAGTGGTAATATGCCTAAACGGAAGAATTTTAACCCTGGAAATACTGGGGTGAAACAAGGAGATCCTAAACGTATGATGGAGGCATGCAAGACATGCGGCAAGACTCATTTGGGAGTCTGTCTGAAAGGGAAAATTGGTTGTTATAACTATAGGCAGGAAGGTCACATATCTCCCAACTATCCTAATCCTAAGAAAAGTCGAGGCTATTTTGTTTGTGGGTCGATGGACCACATGGAAAGAAATTGCTCGAAGAAGGGGGCGGAGGTCAGTAAGGGTTCTGGTAGTGGTAATTTAACCATTACTGGACCAACACCATCATTGGGTAGACCCTCAGCCCAAACATTTAATATGACTGTCCAAGATGCGATTGCATCAGCGGATGTAGTAGTAGGTATCATTCCAGTCAACGAAATAAATGCTTATGTGTTATTTGACTCGGGTGCTACTTGTTCTTTTATAGCATGTGGATTTGCTAAGCAACTAGGATTAAATCCTGAAAAGTTAGAAATACCTTTAGACGTTAAGGTAGCAAACGAAGAGATAATTCTAATTGAATACATTTATAAGAATTATTTCGTAGATATTAGGGGTAATAGGTTATCGGTAGATCTTATACCGATAAGGTTAAGAGAATTCGATTTGATTCTCGGTATGGATTGGTTAATTAACCATAGAGCGATAATAGATTGTCATAGAAAGAGTGTGAACCTAAGGCTTTCTAAGAAACCTGAGGTGGTGTTTTATGGTAATAAATCACCGGGACGTTCTGGTTGTTTAACCATGAAACAAGCTAGGAAGACGTTGAAGAAGGGATGTAAGGGTTATCTGTGCCATGTTGTGGATACCCAAAGGGTGGAAACATCATTGGAATAGATAGCGGTAGTTCAAGAGTTCGCGGATGTGTTTTCGGAGGAGCTACCCGGTATTCTGCCAGATAGAGATGTAGAATTTGTGATTGATTTGTTGTCAGGTACGGCACCAGTTTCAAAGGCACTATATAGGATGGTGCCAGTAGAGATGAAGGAGTTAATGGTTCATGTGACGCCCCCAAAATAGGTATACATCACCCATTCTGAGTCGCCAAATACAAGGTACATAAATAACTACAACTTTATTAATACAATTGTCGTGCAAAATACGACAACACATAAACTGTGAGTTTAAATACAAATATTATCTTCTAGATAATATCCACACTCAAATAAGTCCTCATTACAATTATTGATATACTATTTTACAAAATAGTGAGGACTACTATAACAACTGCCTTGGACCATCACTCCTTACCCCAGCTAGTTCCTGCTAAATTCTCACCTCCTGAGAAGAAAAATGGAACAAAACGGAAAAAAGGTGAGCTCAAATAGCCCAGTAAAGAATATTATGACTAAGGTAATATACAACAAATTATCCTTAGTCTTCAACATAAAAATATCTGATAGCTTATAATAGACAACAAGTTCTAGATTAACAACTGCAGCGGAAACAACAACTCATTATAAGAGTTAAGTAGAGAATGAAATCTACTATCATCTATGAATTTAAAAGTCCATCATCAATATTTTTTCTCTGTAACATCAATCAATATACATCTTGAATCAAATATTCATCTTTGCACTACGGGCCAAAGATATTTATTTGTATCACCAGTTGGTCATGTTCATCTCAACACCTATTCATCTTTGCACTACAGGCCAAAGATATTCATCAATTAATCATTCATCTTTGCACTACAGGCCAAAGATATTCATCAAGTATCACCATTAAAGACTGAGGATGATGAAAAACATTTTAGAGAACGAATCTAGTGAGACAAAAGGACAAAGATTAGAGATTCGTACTTTAGATAATTCAAGTTTTAAAATACTCTATAATAAACCATAATGGAGTAAAATTCAAGAATGAAGGTCAAAACATGGATTCAATTTCAAGATTAAAGGTCACAACAGATAACTGGAAAGGAGTATGAACAGTACCCGTGAACAATACCCGTGAACAGTAATTGTGAACAATACTCATTATGAAAAGTTCCAAATTTGATAAAAAGTTCAGACCAATATTCCTATGAAATGATATTAGATGAAACGAAAGTTCTGGTCATTTCAGAAATTATAGAAACAATACTTACCATAGTAAGTTCAAATTTAGGAATGGAGTATGAAAGAAAATAATAGTTCTCATAAGTATTGGAATAAAAATAATATCTTTTACCTTAGTAGAAACTGGATTTGACTGGAATATCGGATATTATTCTGAGAAAATCTTGCAGAAAAACTACGCTCAAAGTATTCTTATACTCAAGAAAAATACTCACAGTACTTGAAAATAAGAATTTCTGATTACGAATTGGTGTGTTGAGGAAGGAGGGGTTACCCCCTATTTATAGCAACGGAAGGAAAAAAAAGTTAAGCAGATTTGCCTAACTTTTCTGCCTAATTTTCAAGCCTAACTCCTCATATTTTCCATATGGGTGGGGGCCACCCTTTGAAATCAAGCTTGCAGGCAACTTATTTTTCATTTCCACCAACCATTTCCATTTCCACCAATTTATTTCCAGCAATCATACCAACCAAAACAAAGTTACAACCTACTCTTTTTTTTTTGAAAACAAGTAGTCATCTACATTTTGTTTACTTCCGTTTCTAATTACCACATGCTTATATATTATAACAATATTATTAAACAATTATAATATATTATAATAATATATATGAATGAATATTTTATCGGAGAAATAATTGCCAACTTTCAACAAATAATTCATGCTAAAAATTCCTTCATTTATACCCACATAAAATAAATATTTTCATATCATATAAATCAATAATTAATTATTCACAAATAATATTACAGAATCACAATAATGACAACCAGGCCGTTCCCAGGAAAGAGGGGGCTTTCCGATAAGGATTTCTCCCTATTGGCGCGCAATTAGATGACCTAACCTCTCCTTAACAGAGCTTTCTAGACATTGCCAATAATGGTATCTAATAATATTATTCAAATAATATGAATTACTGATCTGATAATGGGAAATACTGTGAAGTGACAATTATTGAAACAATAATAATATAAAATATCAACATAGCAATTATTGAATCAATAAAATAAAATATTGAACAGTAATTACTATAATAATTACTGAGTAGTGCATTCTTATGAAAGAATATATAATTCAAAAATATTGTGCAATACCGCGTGCTACTGTGTAACCACGCGTATTACTGTATTTTAACCACCAGGTATTCTAACGGTGTTAACGGTAACAATTACACCGTTATTTCCAAAAACTCAAACTTGTCATTTTCTTCATCCGACCGTTATTCTGTTATGGGACCCACAAATGACTGCGCCGTCATACGAATATTCTCGACAAAAAGAATATTTCACGACCAAACGAATATTTCCCGACAACAATGATTATTTTATAACCACTTGCTTATTTTGTAAAATTTGCACATTTCACCCATAACCAAAGAATTATATCAAATTAATTCCTTATTATTTCAAGATAAATAAATAGAGAAAATTCAATTTTATTTATAATAAGTTGGGGTCTTACAACCTCCCCTCCTTACGAAATTTCGTCCACGAAATTGACGTACGTACATGGTGTTTCGAAAAGGTGAGGGCACCTCACTTTCATTTCTGATTCCAACTCCCAAGTCATTTCCTCAATAGCATTGTTCCTCCACCAAACCTTAACTTGTGGTATAACCTTGGTGCGTAGGACATGCTCTTTCCTATCCAAGATCTTAACAGGTACCTCCTCGTACGTTAAATCTTCGGCTATCTCGTCTGGTTCTAACTCGATAATGTGGTTAAGGTCTTTTACATATTTACGAAGCATAGATATATGAAAAACATTATGAACACAAACATTCTTGGAGGTAATGCAAGTCTATAGGCCACATTTGCTATTCGGTCTAGAATCTCAAATGGACCAACAAATCGTGGACTGAGCTTTCCTCTCTTACCAAATCTTGTAACTTCCTTCAATGGAGAAATATGTAACCGTACATGATCTCCAATATTAAACTCCACGTCCTTACGATGAAGATCAGTATAACTCTTTTGTCGATCTTATGAGGTCTTTATACGTTGTCGGATCATTTGAATCTTTTTCATAGTCATACGTACCAATTCTGGTCCCAACAATGTTGCTTCACCTACCTTGTCCCAACATACTGGAGAACGACATTTTCATCCATACAATGCTTCGAATGGAGCCATGCCAATACTTGCTTGATAACTGTTGTTGTAGGAGAATTCCACCAATGGCAAATACTTATCCCAACTTCCTTTGAAATCTAGGAGATAGAGTCTTAATAGATCTTCAAGGGTTTGAATAGTCCTTTCTGATTGCCCGTCCGTTTGAGGATGGTATGCCAAACTGAATCGTAAATCTGTGCCCATAGCTTTCTGCAAGCTAACCTAAAATCATGAAGTGAATCTTGGGTCATGATCTGAAACTATGGATACTGGCATGCCATGCAATCTCATAATCTCCTTTACGTACATATGAGAAAGACGTTCAAGGGAATAAGTCTCACGTATAGGTAAGAAATGAGCAGACTTGGTTAATCTATCAACAATAACCCAAATCGCATCTATGCTTTGAGAAACCTTGGGAAGACCCGTAACGAAATCATGGTAATGTGTTCCCACTTCCATTCCAGAATCTCAAGTAGTTGCAATGGACCTTTTGGCACTTGATACTCCGCCTTTACACGTTGATAAGTTAAACACCTTGAGATAAACTCCGCGATCTCTCTCTTCATATTGATCCACCAAAATGTATGTCGAAGATCATGATACATTTTGGTACTCCCAGGATGGATTGCAAATGGTGTGTTATGTGCCTCCATCATGATTATATGCTTCAAGTCAGAATCGTTAGGAACGCAAAGTCTGGAGTTGACTCAAACTATTCCTTCTTCATCGATTTCTGCATCTAGAATATCACCTTCTTGCACTTTCTTCTTCATACGCATCAGCCCCAGGTGTGTAGCTTGAGCAGCTTTAACTTTATCAATTAAAGTCGGTTCTACTCGTATGTTTGATATCCTCACGTGGGTACTTAGAGCCTTTAACTCTATCTCCATCCTTTGCAAGTCATACAAAATGGGTCTTTGTGTTAACAACATTGCACTCGTACCCGCATATGATCTTTTACTCAATGCATCAGCTACAACGTTTGCTTTTCCAAGATGATATTGAATACTATGGTCGTAATCTTTCAAAAGCTCAAGCCAACGTCGTTGCCTCATGTTGAGTTCCTTTTGAGTGAAGAAATATTTAAGGCTTTTATGATCCGTATAAATCTCCACTTTCTCCCCGTAGAGGTAGTGTCTCCAGATTTTCAATGCGAAAACGACCGCTGCCAATTCCAGATCATGAGTAGGATAATTTTCACATATTCTTTGAGTTGTCGCGAGGCATAGGCTATGACTTTCCCATGTTGTATGAGAACACATCCTAACCCTTTGCCTGAAGCATCGCTATAGATAACAAATCCATCCGAACCAGATGGTATTGTCAGAACAGGTGCCGAAATGAGTCTCCTCTTAAGCTCTTGGAAACTCTTCTCGCATTCCTCGCTCCATACGAATTTTATATCTTTCTGAGTCAGCTGAGTTAACGGGGTAGTGATTCGAGAAAATCCTTCCACGAATCTCCGATAATAACTAGCTAAGCCCAGAAAGCTACGCACTTCGGTCACCGACTTCGGTTGTTCCCAACTTTGTATTGATTCAATCTTCGTCAGGTCAATGGATACTCCATGTTTTGACACCACGTGCCCAAGGAATGCTACTTTCTTAAGCCATAACTCGCATTTCTTCAGCTTGGCATATAGCTTGTTGTCACGAAGTCGTTGAAGTACCAGCTTCAAATGGTGCTCATGATCTTCACGGCTTTTGAAATAGACGAGGATGTCATCAATAAAGACAACAAGGAACTGATCCAAATATTCTTTGAATACACGGTTCATCATACCCATGAAAGCAGCAGGAGCATTAGTCAATCCAAAAGACATGACTAAGAATTCATAATGCCCGTACCGAGTTCTAAAGGCAGTCTTTGGAATATCCTCAGTTTTAATCTTCAGCTGATGATATCCAGAACGAAGATCGATCTTTGAAAAGAATTGTGCTCCTTACAACTGGTCGAACAGGTCATCAATGCGAGATAGTGGATACCTATTCTTGATGGTGACATGGTTCAATTCTCGGTAGTCAATACAAAGTCGCATACTCCTGTCTTTCTTCTTTACAAATAAAACAGGAGCACCCCAAGGAGATGTACTAGGACGAATGAAACTGATGTCCAACAACTCCTGTAGTTGGACCTTTATCTCCTGAAGTTTAATAGGAGCCATTCGATATGGGGTTTTAGAAATGGGCTTTGTACTAAGTTCAAGATTAATAAAAAATTCAACTTCACGCTTTAGGGGTAGACCAAGAAGTTCTTCAAGAAATACGTCAGGAAATTCACTAACAACAAAAATATTATTCAAATCTGACGTGATTTTGTTCAAGTCCATAACATGGGCTAAGAAAGCTTGACATCCGTTTTTTAATAAACAAATGGCTTTATGGCTTGATATGACAGTGATTGACTTTAGTGGTTTGGTTGCTTGAATTCGCATAACAGGTAGGTTAGGAATATGAAAGCTAACAACCTTACGAAAATAATCAATTTTGGCATGATGAGTAGTTAACCAATCAATCCCTAAAATCAATTCAAATGCAAGTATCTTTAAAGAGATTAGATCAACAGGAAATGTGATTGTTCCCACTTGGATCATGCAAGATTTATACATAATGGATGTAATAAAAGTTTCTCCTAACGGAGTTTCCACAGATAAGTCGAAGTCTAATTTATCTGGAGTCAAGTTTAAACGTTGAGCACAAGCAGGAGAGATAAAAGAATGGGTAGAACCAGTATCTAGTAAGGTATAAACTTCGTAAGAGTTCAAGATTAGCTTACCCGTGATCACCTCGTTCGGGTTTCTCGCGTTTTGGCTAGTCACGACAAACGCCCTCCCTTGAACCACCGACTTTGTTTTGTCCATAGTCGCCTTTGGTGTCGTCGTCCCAACTGGACTTGACTTCGCTACTGGACAAAATCGGGCTATATGACCGTTATTTCCACAACTGAAACACACCTTGGAAGGCTGTAAATAGTTTGGACTTATGTGTCCCTCCTCTTCGCATCTGTAATATCTAACTGGCGGTCGTTCTTCTCCCCTAAAATTTTGTTGTTGTTGTTGGTGCTGGTGCTGGTGCTGATGTCTTTTCATCATTGTTGAATCTCCTCTTTTAAAATTTCCACTTTACTCACCTCTCCTATTATCATGGCCACGATTACCACTCGAGTGGTTACCACTTTTGTCCGTATTCTTTCTTCCCCACTGGTTATCATCGCTCCGATGACTGCTGTCATCGGTATGACCCTGGTTTTGGTCCCTCCGTTGAACATACTCATTATCTCGCTCTAATAATTGAGCCATGTTAACAACATCTGAATATAAAGAAAATTTGTGAGAGATAAGATATTGCAGAATTTCGGGTTTTAGACCTCTCAGGAACATTCGCGTCATTCGTTCCTCATTCTCTATCGAATGAGGTACAAACCTAGATAATTCTGCAAACTTCGCCTCGTACTGGGACACCGTCATGTTATTTTGTTCCAGTCTAATAAACTCTACCTCCTTCATATGACGAATACTTTCAGGAAAGTACTTGTCATTAAATAGTTTCTGAAATCTTTTCCAAGACATGTTGAGTGCGGCTGGCTGGGTACGCTTCACAAATTTCCACCAGTAATCTGCCTCACCACGGAACATAAAGGCGGCGAATGGAACCTTCTATTTTTTTGCGCATCCCAAGACATCGAATATCTTGGTAGTTTGGTTGATCCACATTTCTGCCTTAATCGGATCCAGCTTTCCCCAGAATTCTGGTGGTCCCAACTCCTTGAACTACTTGGTTGTGACAAACCGCGCATTGCTATCATTTACACCAGTATTTTGTACACGAGTCTCCCTCGTATGATTTTGCATGAACTGTAAAAAGCTTCTAAACATTCCATCATTCATCGTTTGCTCGGTAGTGTTGTTTACAGGAGGAATATTGTCTTCCTGTTGCATGTTCTCCTGATTGGTGATTGAAGGTGTTTCCACAGTCTCATACGCTCCATTATTAACGTTCTCAGCTGCCATTCTTAAATACTGTCATAAAACAATGGTTAATTAAATAAATTAACATATCACATAATATCCCTATATTATTACCGACGAACAAATAAGCTTAGGTATGACACACTAGCGAAGGTTTTACTCGTCTCTCCCCTCCTAGTTCTATTCCCCGATCTCTGCCAGAGACCGTATCCCTAAGCTCTGATACCAACTGTGACGCCCCCAAAATAGGTATACATCACCCATTCTGAGTCGCCAAATACATGGTACAGAAACAACTACAACTTTATTAATACAATTGTCGTGCTAAATACGGCAACACATAAATTGTGAGTTTAAATACAAATATTGTCTTCTAAACAATATCCACACTCAAATAAGTCCTCATTACAATTATTGATACACTATTTTAGAAAATAGTGAGGACTACTATAACAGCTACCTTGGACCATCAATCCTTACCCCGACTAGTTCCTGCTAAATTCTCACCTCTTGAGAAGAGAAATGGAACAAAAAGGAAAAGGGTGAGCTCAAATAGCCCATCTATTTTGTGCTTGTATTGCTATCACTCCTTCTACTTCTAACACCACAGCTGCCTTTGCCTATGTCATTCTTGTTGTGGGCCACTGGTAGTTGTTAGCCGCCATGGTCTCAATCAAGTTGTAAGCCTCCTCATAACTTTTAGCTATGAACGCTCCGCCTGATGCTGCATCAATGCTAGTTCTGAGATTCCCATGTAGTCCGTTATAAAAAGTATTCATTTACAACCACTTCGGCAATCCATGATACGGGCACTTTCTGAGTAACTCCTTGTATCTCTCCCGTGCCTCATATAGCGATTTCGCATGTTACGCTCAAACATTGTTATGTCATTCCTCATTTTGGCAGTTTTTGTCAGTGGGAAAAATTTTGCAAGGAATTTATGAGCTAAGTCTTCCCATGTAGTTATCGATCCCGGCGACAGAGAATGTAACCAACTCTTTGCTTTGTCCCGTAAGGTGAATGGGAACAAGCGAAGTCTCACCGCATCATCCGACACCCAATTATATCCGAAGGTGTCGCAAATCTCCAGAAAGCTGACTAGATGTTCATTCGGATCATCATTAGCCAATCCCACAAATTGAACTGAATTTTGGATCATCTGAATCGTCCCAGGCTTGATTTCAAATGTATTTACAGCAATTGCGGGCCTGGTGATGCTCGACTGCAGTTCAGTCACCTTGGATGTGGCGAAGTCCCTTAACGCTTTCTGATCTTTAGCTGCCATTTCTTCTTCTATGTCAGAGTTTTTGAATTTGTTCCTTATTTCCTTTATCCACTTACTTAACATCTGAAATCTTCTTTCAATGTCATCCTCAAAAGGAAGCAAGTCTGGATTTTTGGATCGTGTTTGCATAAACCAATGTTAAAAACCTGAAATAAGAAGAACAAAAACAAAAACAAAAACAAAAATGTTTAAGTAAAGCTGGACTAATTAAACTGATATTGTAAATATATTAAATTCTAGACTAAATTGTCCTCGGCAACGTCGCCAAAAACTTGTTGGGTAAAATCTATATACGCAAAACACGCAAGTATACGTGGTCAACAAGTGATATAGTAATGAATAAAGTATCGTTCCCACGGAGACAAAGTAGCAATAAATTTAACTTCACAATTATCAATATCCTATTAATCCTAATTCTATTAAACTATTCATTTCAATGGTTTAAAATTATTGAAACTAAATTAATAAATAAATAAACTTTTACAAAACAATCACAAATATCAAAATCCTAAATTTTAATCAAATAATGGAGAATTAGACTTATGATTACACCCTAAGCTTTACTCTGATTTTATCACCTTTATTGCAATTCAACTCACTATCCTAGTTTATTAATCAAGAACACGAATGTAGTATTACCCACCTCTCGATGCACTAATACCGTATTAACTTAAATCCACAATTAAGATAGAAACAAGTTTAACACCTTAATTAACTAACTCGCTATCTCTATGTGAATTACAATTAAAGAAGGTTTAAGCATAAGTTCTCTATCCGATTACAGGTGATGTCAAGCATATCTATACCTTAACATTCGTCAAGATTCTGCTATTCAAAAAATTCATGAACACATGCTACATCAACTAAGTCTAGATTTGAATATCCTCTCTCGATTCCAAACAAATCCACAAAGAATTGTTGATCAAGTAATTCGTAAATTCAAGCTCAAATTAATATAGATAAACTGGAAATAGATTATTGAAATGGAAATTAAAGATACAAAATCATTGTTTCACCTAAGGATCCATCATAAGCCTAAAAAGTGAATTAGTTCATAATGAATGAAATAAAAACTAAATAATCTAAGGAAAACATCCTTGCAATTACAAATAAAAGAATAAAGAGAATAATAGTGATGAACACCCTTCACGTAGCCTAGAATTGCAATCGTCACGAAAATCTCGTCAAAATACTCCTCCTATGCTCACTATAAAATTCTGGAAAATAATCTTCGTATTATGCCCTCTATGTCTTTCAATTCGTTATTAGTCGAGTGATATCTATCTCCCCTCAACTTGCAGCTGATAACCCTTGTTAAAAAGAGTCCATGCGCCATCCCAAATCTTCAGTCCATGTCCCAATAGTCTTCGAACCAAAAGCAAGAACACCCCCCGCCCCAGCGGGGGTACATATGCAAAAAGGGCCAGCCCCGGCGGGGGTGTCTTCTGCAAGTTGACTGTGCCATTTTCCAACTTACTTCTACTTTTGCTCCAAAAAACCTTCTTTTTCCACGGCTTGCCTCAACGACCACCCTACACATAAAAGAACAAGAAACGAGTAAAAACGAACACGAAAACGAGAAAGTAACACGAATGAAGCTTGAAATGAACATCGAATCGTGGATATAAAATCCACTTATCAAAATCCCCCAAACTTAAACCGTGCAAGTCCTCGAGCACAAAATAACTACCTGCTATGCAATGCAACGAGATGAAATGAATATGATCTACTTATAGGCTTTCGAGTCCATTAGTATAGCAGAATCAAGATTATCCTAACGGCCTTAGCGAAAACAAGTAACTATACAATATAAAACACCAAAACCAATCTACATTTTCGTTTAATCCTCAAATCTTAAACCATCATCACTGGTATAGTGTGCGTGTGTGATTAACATCCATGATAACTGCTACGGACTCAAATTCAATACAAATCAATCTCATAGAAAGAATCATACAGTGCAATCTTAAAAATTCCAAAAATAGGCTAGATCCAACTAAAATCAAACAATTACCAATATCTAGGGTCAACATGGAATACTTATGCTTTATTTTTCATCTACGGGGGTTTTTTGTTCTTATTTCCCGTTTTATTTATTTATTTTTAATTTTTTTTATGTACATATAGCTATGCAATGTCTTATTCCCTTATGCTTTTCAATGCTACCTTAACGAGCTTTCGACCAATGACTCCCAGACCATTAAGACCTTAGGGCGTTAGGTGTAAAGACAATCCCCTCGGGTTTACTTACTCAAGTAACAAAGGCCACAAAACTAGAAAAGTACGCCATAATGTTTATTTTTTTTTCAAAGCTTATATACCCCACATATACTCCCCCAAACTTAGATTATTGCCTACTTTAGCCTTTACTGCCTATCTTTGTCGTTTTCTCATTTACCCTTTCATTATCCTTTAGAAACTATTTATGTATCAATTTGAACTGACGAGTCAACAAAGATTTTATTAGCGTGCTAACCTTTTTTATACCAGTTTCAAACGAGCTCCAGATTTGACTCAAAACAGAAGTTGTATCACAGTTCTAGTAATCAATACTGTATTGGTTAACTTATTCTCAATCTCATCATTGGCCCACAAGTAACATGAACTGCAACACTATTGGACACCATTTTTATTTTTATTTTTTTTTATCAAAATGCGATAATAACCAGAATGAACACATTGCAATAACAAAAATAACCTAAGCTACTATGCAAAACTAGAATGCAATGATAAATTTAAACCTCACTTCTATATATGCATAAAAATAATAATCTAAATCCCCCAAACTTAAGTAATACAATGCCCTCATTGGATGAATAATCATAATTAAGTACGTGAGGACTTCCCTACTATCGCTTAAGTCTGAGGAGGTGATTGTTAAACTTCTTCGTCTGAGTCATTAGGCAGAAACCTCGGCAGTGGCATGGGCTGCTGATATGGGAATTACGTAGCTGGATTGAAACTCTGAAGGATCATGTTGAGTGAAGCGAACGACGTGTTCATAGCATCAAACACGTGGTCTTGTCTCACTGCAAGTTGCCGCATCTCCCGACATGCTGCTTTGTTGTGCGTAGCCATTTGATTTTGGAACTCAGGGAACTGAGGACTGAATATTGCCTTGGTATGTGGTACTTGCTCAGCCCCTTGATCGCCCGTAGCTACATCATCATCTTCTGATGCCTCTGTAGCATCAATGTCGTCTTTCGAAGCTGACGAAAAAATAAAACCCAGACCTCTTTGATGTGACTCGCCTCCTGCCTATACAGAATATCGTGCTATCATTCTAGAATCAAGCAATGTGAGCGGCATTTGTGTGGGCTCATCGTCGGACCATCTCACCCCTGCATTGCGACACAACCCATATATGAGTGATGGGTGTGGCAAGCCGCCCGAAAAATTTCCACGTAAACACCGACAGATGGAGAAACAGATAATGGCCCTGACGTCGATAATGAAATCTTGCACAATTGTGAACAACATCAACGCCTTCTCTTTGGTGACGTCCGAGGTGTGTTGGGACGGAAGTAATTTAGCGCATAAGAATGAGTACCATATTTTTCCATACCGACTAAGGTCCTTGCTATGGAACACTGTGCCTCCCTTCCGACCTTTCATCCAAGATGTTCCCGGCTATGTCATTTCCGTGATTATTTCATCATAGTTTGGATCAGAGTTTCGTAGGTGAGCATACTGGCAGTGGCGAGGTACCCGCAGTTGATAGTAGGTGTTGATTGCATCGGCACTGAATGGAACCAAGCTACCCCACACAAACGCGTGGAATGGTTCTTTGTCCTCAGCGTTTGCATAGAATTCCTTGACAATGTTGACCACAACGGGTTTTTTCTCTTCTGTGAATTTCGTCCACCCCTTTTGACAAATTTGAGGCATCATCTCCCCATCATTAGGACCCGGTGCCAACCCTTGTTCTGGTGTAAGGGCCTTGGTAAGCATGTAATCATACCGGTCGGCGGCGGTGGCACTTTTAAACTTTCGGCGATCGAATATGCGGGATGGTGGAGTTGGCCTTGAACTCTCCCCTCTTTGTCGTTTGGATGTCGGTTGAGAAGCAATTGATTTTCGGATGTCTGAGTATATTTCCTCTCCCCAAATTTTAGTCACACACTTTAGTAAACACGTGGTGTGCACACTGAGTTCTTTTCCCACTTGGATAAATTTGTGGCAATTAAGGTGAATGAAGATGAAGATGAAGTGGAATTGTGCTCTAGAATCACCCCAATACCTTGCTGAATTCGTAGTCATGTGTAGAAGGAGTGGAGTGTATATGGTTATTATGGGGATTGAGTAAGAGGGTTTATATAGAGGAGGTGTGGGGGAGAGGAATGGGAGTAATTGTGGAGGTAGTGGGTATATGTGTAGTAATGGGGTGAGAGGATGGAGTAATTATGGGTAGAAGGAATGGGGATGAGGCTTTGATGGTGGCATAATCGTGGCTGAGCAGTAGGAGAAGTGGTATCAGTTGGCGTTATAGTGTATGAGAAGGAAAGTGGGAGTCTTGTGATGTAGCTGCCAAATAAGTAAGCCCAGATTTTAGGACCCCCGCCCTAGCGGGGGGTACAAAGCTAATAGAGCCCTCCCCGGTGGGCATTCCCCCTGTAAACTAATGTTCAAAGACCCCCGCCCCGGCAGGGGGTGTAGTCCATTTTGGGCCTGCCCCGGCCGGCATGCTCCCTGCTAAACTCCTCTGTTTCTCATCTTTGCTTCATGCTAAGCTATTCAATGTTCCTTTTTCCATTCTGCAAGACATGAAACATGAAAGTTATTAGATTGTTGAGCACTTGGAGTATGATCGAGAGATTAACAAAACTTTTACTGTATAATACCTACCTAATAACTTAATAAAAACTATATTCTAACAATTATGAATGAAAATACGAAAAATAAACGAAAGATTGGATTGCCTCCCAATTAGCACTTGATTTTAAGTCATTCAGTCTGACTACTTCCTGTTCAATTTATGTCAGCCAATGTGATGGGGATCACATCGGTGTTAGCTTCTCCACCCCAATAACGCTTTAGACGATGTCCATTGACTTTAAATGTATCTAATGGATTACGACTGTAGAGTTCAACTGCTCCATGAGAGAATACCCGCTTGACAGTGAATGGTCCTGGCCATTCTGACTTAAGCTTTCAAGGGAACAATCGCAGTCGTGAGTTGAACAAAAGGACTGATTGACCCGGCTCGAATGTTCCATGCATAAATTTCTGGTCGTGCCATCTTTTTACCTTTTCTTTGTATAATTTGGAGTTCTCATAAGAGTGAAGGCAGAATTCGTCGAGCTCATTCAGTTGAAGTAGTCATTTTTCCCATACAGCTGCTTGATCGAAATTGGGTTTTTAAACCTCCCAATAAGCCTTGTGCTGTAGTTCGACCGGTAAGTGACATGCCTTCCCGTACAGTAGTTGATATGGTGACATCCCGATTGGTGTTTTGTACGCTGTCCGGTATGCCCATAATGCATCGTCCAACCTAAGTGACCCATCCTTACGACACGGATTTACTACTTTTTCCAATATTTTCTTTACTTCTCTGTTTGGCACCTCTGTCTGCCCACTTGTTTGAGGGTGATACGATGTCGCTACCTTATGGTTGACCCGATACCGTGTCAAAAGAGTTGTGAAGGCCTTATTGCAGAAGTGACTACCTTCGTCACTAATTATTACTTTTGGTGTGCCAAACCTCGTAAAATATTTTTCTGTAGGAATTTGAGGACCACCTTGGCATCGTTGGATGGTAGTGCTACAACTTTAACCCATTTCGACACATAATAAACTACGAGTAGAATATACTGATTGTTCAAAGATGAAGGGAATGGCCCCATGAAATCGATGCCCCATACATCAAAGATTTCCACTTCAAGAATTGTTTGTAAAGGCATCTCATTCCGTTTTGAAATTTTGCCCACCCTTTGACACCTATCGCATTATTTGACAAAATGGTGGGCATCCTTAAATAATGTGGGCCAATAAAACACAGATTGCAACACCTTCGCTGCTGTTCTCTCACTTCCATAATGTCCGCCATACGCAGATGAGTGACACTCATGCAGAATGTTCTTCACTCAACTGTAGGGGACGCGCCGTCTAATCATTTTATCGGTGCACTGCTTGAATAAATACGGTTCGTCCCACATGTACCATTTTACAACATGAAGAAACTTCTTTTTTTGTTGTCTTGTGAGGTCAGGTGGTAGAATGTTGCTCACAAGAAAATTTGCATAATCCCCATACCAAGGAATCTCTGTAGTAATCCCAAACTGTTGCTCATCTGGGAATGATTCGTTAATTTCACATCTGTCTTCTTTTGCTTTCCCTTGGTTTTCCAGCCTAGACAAGTGATCGGCTACTTGGTTCTCCGTCCCCTTTCTATCCTTTATTTCTAAGTCAAACTCTTGAAGTAGGAGAATCGATCGGATAAGGCGTGGCTTAGCATCCTTTTTTGCTATTAAGTACCGAATCGCCGAATGGTCTGTGTAAACTATCACCTTAGTCCCGAACAAGTATGCCTAGAATTTATCAAATGCATAGACCACTGCAAGCAATTCTTTTTATGTGGTTGTGTAATTGATTTGAGTCTCTGTGAGTGTTTTGCTTGCATAGTATATGGCGTGAAACACCTTGTCTCGTTGTTGGCCCAAAACAACCCCAACCGCGTAGTCACTTACATCACACATTAGCCCGAATGGCATGTTTCAATCTGGTGGGACGATCACGGGGGCTGTAGTCAATTTCTTTTTCAATAATTCAAACGATAACTTGCATTTTTCATCAAAACTGAAAGTAGCATTCTTCTCTAAAAGACTACACAACAGTTTTGCAATTTTAGAGAAGTCCTTTATGAATCTCCTGTAGAACCCAGCGTGTCCTAGAGAACTTCAAATACCCTTAACTAAGCTCAGGGGGGGGGGCAGTTTCTCGATTGTTTCCAGCTTTGCTTTGTCAACCTCCAATCCTTGAACCGATACCTTATGGCCCAAAATTATGCCCTCTTCAACCATAAAGTGGCATTTTTCCCAATTGAGTACAAGATTCGTATCCTTACATCATTGCAACACCATGACCAGATTCCCTAGGTAAGTATCAAAGTTGTCCCCATAGACCAAAAAGTCATCCATGAAGACTTCAACATTTTTCTCCACCATATCTGAAAAAATGGCCATCATACACCGTTGGAAGGTTGCAGGTGCATTGCATAACCCGAATGACATCCTCCTGAATGCAAATGTGCCGTAAGGGCAAGTGAATGTTGTCTTTTCTTGATCATCCGGATCGATGACTATCTGGTTATAGTCCGAGTACCCATCCAACAAACAGTAATATTTATGTCCCGCCAATCTATCCAACATTTGATCAATAAAGGGCAGCGGGAAATGGTCTTTTCGAGTTGACTTATTCAATTTTCTATAATCCATGCAAATCCTCCAACCTGTCACTGTTCTAGTTGGTATTAACTCGTTGCTCTCATTCTGCACCACAGTCGTTCCTCCCTTTTTCGGCACGCACTGGACCGAACTAACCCACTTACTGTTGGAAATCGGGTAGATGATACCAACATCTAACCACTTCAAAATTTCCTTCTTCACAACTTCCTTCATAATAGGGTTAAGTCACCGTTGTTTCTCCACCGTTGGTTTTGCCTCATCTTCCATCAAAATCTTGTGCATGCAAAATGAAGGGCTAATTCCCTTTATGTCCACGATCGTCCACCGAATAGCTGATTTGTGTTCCCTAAGTACTTTCATCAACTTTTCTTCCTACAATTCGTTAAGTGTAGCTGAAATAATAACAGGTAAGGAATTTGAATTGCCTAAATACGCATACCTGAGGTGTTTAGGGAGTGGCTTAAGTTCCAACTTTGGTGGCTCTTCCAATGACGATTTTAGTTTTTATACGGCTATCTCCTCCGTGTGCAATAGTTCAAACGATGTTCTGAATCTGCTAACCCGTGGCATTGAGTCTAGCATTTGTAACTAATCCACCAATTCCGGGTCGTCGACCTCTTCATCCCCCAATAAAGTTGTTTCTAACGGATCGTTGACCAAACTCTTGCTCATATCTTCACTGATGATTTGCTCAATTAAATCCATCTGAAAACATTCTTCCTCGTCTGTAGGGAATTTCATGGATTTGAATACATTAAATTTGATTTCTTGATCTTGGACCTTATAGTAAATTCTCCTTTTTATACATCTATGAGTGTCTTACCTGTGGCCAAGAAAGGTCTCCCCAGGATAATTGGGATGTTCTTGTCCTCCTCAAAATCTAGAATGATAAAGTCTGCGTGGAATATAAACTTTTCCACCTTAACCAGTATGTCCTCTACTATGCCTCTCGGATATGTGACTGACCTATCCGCCAACTGCAATAAAATATTTGTAGGCCTTGGCGCGGGCAAACCCAATTCTGTGTATACTGATAATGGCATAAGATTCACACTCCCCCAAATCACATAAACACTTGCTAAAATGCATATTCCCGATTGTGCATGGGATAGTGAAACTCCCCGGGTCCCTAAGTTTTGGTGGTAATTTCTACTGTAATACTGCACTACACTCCTCTATTAGTGCAACTGTCTCAATATCTTCCCATTTATTCTTTCTTGACAGAATCCCTTTCATAAATTTTTGCATAGCTCGGCATTTGCTCTAGGGCTTCTGCAAATGGTATGTTAATCTGGAGTTTCTTGAAGACTTCCAAAAACTTTGCGAATTGCTTGTCTAATTTCTATTTTTGGACCCCCTGCTGAAACGGTGGTGGTGGATAAACAATTGGCTTATTGTTTAACTTGGAATCCTCACTTTGCTTATCCTCTCCCTTTTTTCCTTTGCCCACATTGCTGTCATCAACTTTATCCTCCGGTGTCGCTGATTTTTCTGCATTATCACCCACAAGATGTTTTCCACTCCTCAATGTAATTGCCCGACACTGTTCATGGTTACCCTTTGGATTTCTCTCTGTATCGCTTGGTAACGTTCCTTGTGGTCTATTATTCAATGCTAACGCAATCTGTCCTATCTGATTTTCTAAATTCTTGATAGCTATCTCTTGTGATTTCATTGCCATTGCTTGATTCTTCATTGCTGCCTCATTACTAGTTATATACTTTGACATCACTTCCTCGAAATCTGATTTCCTTTCCTGATGTTGAACCGGTTGTTGGTGATTCTGAAAACCTGGGGGATATGACGGTAGTGGAGCTTGATTTTGCTGGTTATTGCTCCACGAGAAATTTGGGTGGTTCTTATTCCCCTGGTTGTAAGTGTTTTGGTATGTATTTTGCGAAATTCTGTTGTAGCTACCTATGAACTGGACGGACACTGGATTGATTATGCACTGATCTATGGGATGGTCACCCATGCACAATTCACATACCACTGCAAACCTGCTGTACCTGAGCCCCTGTCATAGCATCCAACTTCTTGGACAGCGCAGAAATTTGTGCTTATATTGCTGTCACTCCATCTACTTCTAACACCCAAGCTGCCTTTGCCTGTGTCATTCTTGCTGTGGGCCACTGGTAGTTGTTAGCCGCCATGGTCTCAATCAAGTTGTAGGCCTCCTCATAACTTTTAGCCATGAACGCTCCGCCTGATGCTGCATCAATGCTAGTTCTGAGATTCCCATGTAGTCCGTTATAAAAAGTATTCATTTGCAACCACTTCGGCAATCCATGATACGAGCACTTTCTAAGTAACTCCTTGTATCTCTCCCATGCCTCATATAGCGATTCCGCATGTTGCTGCTCAAACGTTGTTATGTCATTCCTCATTTTGGCAGTTTTTATCGGTGAGAAAAATTTTGCAAGGAATTTATGAGTTAAGTCTTCCCACGTAGTTATCGATCCCGGTGGCAGATAATGTAACCAACTCTTCGCCTTGTCCCGTAAGGTGAATGGGAACAAGAGAAGTCTCACCGCATCATCCGACACCCCATTATATCTGAAGGTGTTGCAAATCTCCAGAAAGCTGACTAGATGTTCATTCGGATCGTCATTGGCCAATCCCCCAGACTGAACTGAATTCTGGATCATCTAAAACGTCTCAGGCTTGATTTCAAATGTATTTGCAACAATTGCGAGCCTGGTGATGCTAGACTGCAGTTCAGTCACCTTGGTTGTGGCGAAGTCCCTTAACGCTTTCTGATCTTCAGCTGCCATTGCTTCTTTTATGTCAGAGTTTTCGAATTCGTTCTTTGTTTCCTTTATCCACTTACTTAACCTCTTAAATCTTTTTTCAATGTCGTTCTCAAAAGGAAGCAAGTCTGGATTTTTGGATCGTGTTTGCATAAACCAATGTCAAAAACCTGAAATAAGAAGAACAAAAACAAAAACAAAAATGTTTAAGTAAAACTGGACTAATTAAACTGATATTGTAAATATATTAAAATCTAGACTAAATTGTCCCCGGCAACGACGCCAAAAACTTGTTGGGTAAAATCTATATACGCAAAACACGCAAGTATACGTGGTTAACAAGTGATATAGTAATGAATAAAGTATCGTTCCCACGGAGACAAATTAGTAAAAAATTTAACTTCACAATTATCAATCTCCTATTAATCCTAATTCTATTAAACTATTCAATTCAATTGTAAAACCCCAACTTTTTAAATAAAGATGAATTTTCTATAAATATTATGGAGTTAAATTGATATAATGTTATAGTTGTGGGTAATATTTATAAATTTTACATAGTATGCAAGTTGTTATAGTATATTCGTTTGGTCGGGGAATATTCGTTTTAGCAGAGAATATTCGTACAAACGACGCAATCATTGGTGGACCCCACAACAGAATTATTGTGGGATTGAGAAAATGACAAAAATATTTTTATGAAAATAACGGCAGAAGTTTTACCGTTAATACTGTTGAACTACTCGGTAGTAAAAGTACAGTAATACGCGCGGTTGCATAGTAGCACACGGTATTGATTATTGATGTTTACCTGAGAAGTCACTCAGTTTTGCATATTTTATGGACCCCCATTTAACCGTTTTTCAAAATAATTAGTAGATCGTTATTTAATATAATAAAAGCTGGGGGCCCACGAATGGACCCATGTGTTTGGGAAAGTCTTGGTTGAAGACAATTTGTCACGGGGGAATTAGGTGGGGGGAGAAAAAAGGGTCAGGAAAGGTGTATTATTAAGTTAATATATATATATATATATATATATATATATATATATATATATATATGATTGATAATGATATGGGAGGGACCCACATGTTGGGAGAATGATTTTGGAGAGTGAAATTTTGCTGGGAAAGAGTACTGACTGTCTATATATGTATAATATATAATATATATAATATTTTATTTAAAAGATTTTGCTTTAAATATGGACCGTCAGATTAAAGTAAATCGATCTGGACCGTTCATGAGTTAGTTACTATGTATTCCATTTTTCTATAAATAGAAGCTCATTCCTTCATTATTTTCTTACGAATTCACTGAAACTCTAGAGAGATAAACTAGAAGTGAGAAAGAAGAAAAGTATTCTGCTACTTAACTACTCTTATATTCAGTTTCTTTTACGGTAAGGGGTGTTATTCTTTCTTATTTATGAAGAGAACTGTTGTTATTCCATTTCTTATTATTCTGTTGGAATAACCTGTATACGCGGTCTACCCTATACTTGGTGACATTCTTCTATTATTCTGTTGGAACATCCTGTGTGTGTGTTTTACACCGGACCTGGTTCCGTCTTCATTATTATTCTGTTGGAACATCCTGTCTGTGTGTTTTACACCGGACATGGTTCCGTCTTTATTATTATTCTGTTGGAACATCATGTCTGTGTGTTTTACACCGGACCTGGTTCCGTCTTTATTATTCTGTTGGAATATCCTGTCTGTGCATTATACGTCGAACCTGATTCCGTTATTTATAATTCTGTTGGAATAACCTGTCTGTGCGGTCTATCGCAGGCTTGGTTTTTCTTTTGTTATTCCATTTTTTATTATACTCAGTTGGTTAAAGTTTTGACTTCTATACTCCATGCAATTAGTAGAATATCCTTGATATTTGCGCTTCATACAGTATCTTTTCATGAAAATATTCTTCTGATCATTCTTGAATTTTACTCTACACAGAAGTATCATGTTGACAATTTGGACGTTATTGGTTCTTGGACAAATTAATTCTTGAACTTGTTTTATTGAATTCTTATATCATTGTTATCATTCTCACGTTTATTTTTTTTAAGTCATCTGTGGCCTGTAGTGAATAGATGGACTTGGTATGATTATGACCAGGGATTATTCGGTATAATCATGACCGTAATGTTACAAATGATGTGGTAAAAGTCTTCATTGGCATGTAGTGCATTGATGGACAGTTGTTGGCATGATCATGACCATTAATGAATACACAAATATTCTTGGCCCGTAGTGCATGGATAATTGTGGTCGTGATACTAAAGAATATCTTTGGCCGTAGTGCAGGGGTGATTCGATGATGTGGAATACTTATTAAGCTGAGTCTCAGCGATAACAGTGATGAAAAACCTTTTAAATCATAAAAGATAGTAGATTTTATTTTCTACTTGACTCTTTTAATGGATTGCTTGTTCCGCTGCAGTTAAACTTGATGTCCATTATATTTTATCAGTTTAATATTGTTGGAGACTAATGATAATTTATTCTGCATTATCTTAGTCATAATATTTCTTACTGGGCTAGTTGAGCTCACCCTTTCTTTCACTGTTCTCTTTAGGAAATGAGAATATAGCTGGGACGAGTCGGGGAACGGAGTGATGGTCCAGAGGATAACATTAGTAGTTCTCACTATTCTGTGAAATAGTGTGATATTAATTGTAATGAGGACTCCTTTTGAGTTTGTATAATCTCTAGTAGATAATATTTGTATTCAAACTCACAGTTTATGTTTTGTCGTATTGTACACGACAGTTGTATTAGTAAGTTTTATTTGAATTATGTACCATGTATCTGGTGACCCAAGATGGGTGATGTATACCTAATGTTGGGGGCGTCACAGTTGGTATTAGAGCTTAGGGATATGATCCCTGGCTAAGATGTGAGACTAGAAGTAGGAGGGGAGAGACGGAGAATTCCTTCGCTAGTATGACCTACCTAAGTTTATTTGGTATTTAATTGGTCGGTCAAAGTATATGGATAATATGTTATATGTTAATGAACCTTTGTTTTGTGGCAGTATCTGAAAATGACATCCGAGAATGTTGAAAATAGCAATGGAGCACAAGAGACCGTTGAGTCTCCACATATCAATAATCAGGAAAATGTGCATCAAGAAGGCGACAATCCTCATGCAAACAACAACACTGACCAAATGATGAATGATGGACTGTTCAGAGGCTTTATGCAATTCATGCAACATCAGGCGAGAGCGGCTCCTATCCCAAATTTAGGTGAAAACACTGGAAACTCTCGGACGGTCACCGCTAAACAGTTCAAGGAGCTGGGACCATCGGAGTTTATTGGAGAACCAAAACCACTTAAGGCGGAAGCATGGATACAGCAGATCACCAAGATATTTGATGTCTTGGGATGCTCCGAGGAACAAAAGGTTCCCTTCGCCACCTTCATGTTGCGTGAAGAGGCAGATTATTGGTGGGAATCTGTAAAACGTACCCAGCCTGACGCACTCAAGATGTCTTGGGAGAAGTTCCAAGAGCTATTCAACGACAAGTACTTTCCCGAGAGTATTCGTCACATGAAGGAGGTGGAGTTTATCAAGCTGGAGCAAAATAATATGACCGTGTCGAAGTATGAGGCTAAATTTGCTGAGTTGTCCCGGTTTGCGTCCCACTTAGTGGATAATGAATAGCGAATGACGCGAATGTTTTTCCGAGGTTTAAAACCTGAGATACGTCAACATCTTATTTCTCATAAACTATGTTTGTATTTGGATGTTGTAAATAGGGCTCAGTTAGTAGAGCGCGATAATGAGTCAACACAATCAAAAGAGAACAGCCCGCAAAATGATAATACCAGTGAGAGCGGTCATCGAAGCGGTGACAACAAGCGTGGAGGGAATCAACAGGCCAGAAATGGTAACCACTTCGGTGGTAATCAGGGCCAAAACAATAAGAATGGACATTTCAAGAAGAGGAGATTCAACAATGATGGAAAGACGTCAACACCAACACCCATTGTTAAGGAAAGAGAACGAGCACCTGTCATATGCTTCAAATGCGGAGGAGAGGGACACATCAGTCCAAATTGTGTGATGTCGTCCAAAGCATGTTATAATTGTGGAAGAGAATGTCACCTAGCCCGATTTTGTCGTTCACCAAAGATAAGTTCAGCTAAGATGGAGGCACCAAAGGCCGTCCCAAAAAAGTCAAAGCCAGTAGTGCAAGGGAGAGCGTTTGTAGTGACCTCCCAGAAAGCAAGGAACCCGAATGAGGTCATCACGGGTAAGCTTATCATAAACTCTAGTGAAGTCTATACCTTATTTGATACCGGTTCTACCCATTCTTTTATTTCTCCTACTTGCGCTCAACGTTTAAATTTAACTCCAGAGAAATTAGACTTTGACTTATCTGTTAAAACTTCGTTGGGAGAAACCTTCATTACATCCACGTTTTATAAGTCTTGTTTGGTTCAAGTTGGTACCCACACATTACCTGTCGATCTTATTTCATTAAAAATACTTGCATTTGATGTGATTCTAGGGATTGATTGGTTGACTACTCATCATACTAAAATTGATTATTTTCGTAAGGTTGTTAGCGTTCATATTCCTAATCGACCTATTATGCGAATTCAAGCAACCAAACCATTAAAATCAATCACTGTCATCTCAAGCCATAAAGCTATTCGTTTATTAAAAAATGGATGTCAAGCTTTCTTAGCTCATGTCATAGATCTAAACAAAAATACGTCAGTTTTGAATAATATTTCTATTGTTAATGAATTTCCTGACGTATTCCCTGAAGAACTTCCTGGCCTACCCCCAGAGCGTGAAATTAAATTTTGTATCGACCTTGAACCCGGTACAAAATCCATTTCCAAAGCCCCATATCGAATGGCTCCTATTGAACTTCAGGAGTTAAAGACCCAACTGCAGGAATTGTTAGACATTGGCTTTATTCGTCCTAGTACTTCTCCTTGGGGTGCTCCTGTTCTATTCGTGAAGAAGAAAGATGGGAGTATACGACTTTGTATTGATTATCGGGAGTTGAATCATGTCACCATCAAAAATAGGTACCCATTGCCACGTATTGATGACCTGTTTGACCAGTTGCAAGGAGCCAAATTCTTTTCAAAGATTGATCTTCGTTCCGGATATCACCAATTAAAGATTAGAACTGATGACATTCCAAATACGGCTTTTAGATCTCGATACGGGAATTATGAATTTCTAGTCATGCCCTTTAAATTGACTAATTCTCCTGTTGCCTTCATGGATATGATGAACCGAGTATTCAAGGAATATTTGAATCACTTTGTGGCCGTCTTTATTGATGACATCCTTATTTATTCCGAAAGCCGTGAAGATTATGAGCAACACCTGAGGCTAATACTCCAAAAGTTTTGTGAATATAAGCTTTATGCCAAGTTGAAGAAATGCGAGTTCTGGCTTGAGGAAGTAGCATTCCTTGGGCACGTGGTATCAAGACATGGAATATCTATTGACCCAGCAAAGATTGAAGCTATTCAAAGCTGGGAGAAACCTAAATCAGTGACCGAAGTACGCAGCTTTCTTGGCTTAGCTGGTTATTATCGGAGATTTGTAGAAGGGTTTTATCGAATCGCTACTCGACTAACTCAGTTAACTCGGAAAGATATAAAGTTCGGTTGGAGCGAGGAATGTGAGAAGAGTTTTCAAGAACTCAATAGGAGACTCATTTCAGCACCTGTTCTGACAATACTATCTGGTTCAGAGGGATTGGTCATCTACAGTGATGCTTCGGGCAAAGGGTTAGGAAGTGTTCTCATGAAACATGAGAAAGTCATAGCCTATGCCTCACGACAATTCAAAGAATATGAGAGGAATTATCCTACTCATGACCTAGAGTTAGCAGCTGTGGTCTTCGCACTTAAAATTTGGAGGCATTACTTGTATGGGGAGAAGGTGAAGATATTTACGGATCATAAAAGCCTCAAATATTCCTTCACTCAAAAGGAACTCAACATGCGACAACGACGTTGGCTTGAACTGTTGAAAGATTATGATCATACCATCCAATACCATCCTGGAAAAGTGAACGTGGTAGCTGACGCATTGAGTAGAAGATCATATGCAAGTACAAGTACGATATTGTCAACACAAAGGCCCATTTTGTGTGACTTGCAAAGGATGGAAATATAATTAAAGACTCCAGGGACCCATGTGATGATGGCAAATATACGAGTAGAACCGACTTTAATTGATAAAGTTAAAGCTGCTCAAGCTACAGACCTGGAGCTGATGCGTATGAGGTAGAAAGTGCAAGAAGGTGCTATGCTGGAAGCAAGAATCGATGAAGAAAGAATACTTCGAGTCAACTCCAGACTTTGTGTTCCTAACGACCCTGATTTAAAGTATAAAATTATGATGGAGGCGCACAACACACCGTTTGCAATCCATCCTGGGAGTACCAAAATGTATCATGATCTTCGATATACATTTTGGTTGGACAATATGAAGAGAGAGATAGCGTTGTTTATCTCAAGGTGTTTAGCATGTCAACGAGTCAAGGCGGAGCATCAAGTACTAAAAGGTCCATTGCAACCACTTAAAATTCTAAAATAGAAGTGGGAGCACATTACCATGGATTTCGTTATCGGTCTTCCTAAGGTTTCTCAAGGTATACATGTGATTTGGGTCATTGTTGATAGATTGACCAAGTTTGCTCATTTCTTACCAATACGAGAAACTTATACACTTGAACGTCTTGCTCGTATGTACATAAATGAGATTGTAAGACTGCATGGTATGCCAGTATCCATTATTTCTGATCGAGACCCAAGATTCACTTCACAATATTGGGTTAGTTTACAAAAAGCTATGGGCACGGATTTATGATTTAGTTCGGCATATCATCCTCAGACGGACAGACAATCAGAGAGGACTATTCAAACTCTTGAAGATTTATTAAGACTCTGTGTCCTTGACTTCAAGGGAAGTTGGCACAAGTTCTTACCATTGGTGGAGTTTTCTTATAACAATAGTTATCAAGAAAGCATAAGCATTGCTCCATTCGAGGCATTGTATGGAAGAAAGTGTCGTTCTCCAGTATGCCGAGATGAGGTGGGTGAAGCAACGTTGTTGGGACCAGAGTTGGTACGTATGACAACAGAAAAGATTCAAACGATCCAGCAACGTATAAAAACCTCACAAGATCGATAAAAGAGTTATGCTGATCTTCATCGAAAGGACGTGGAATTCGATATAGGAGATCATGTGTTGTTACGTGTTGCTCCATGGAAAGGAGTTACGAGATTTAGAAAGAGAGGAAAACTCAATCCTCAATTCATCGGCCCATTTTTAATCCTTGATCGAGTAGGAACTGTAGCCTATAGACTCGCTTTACCGCCAAGTATGTCTCGTGTTCATAACGTTTTTCATGTATCCATGTTACGTAAATGTGTGAAAGACCCGAACCACATTATTGAGTTAGAACCGGATGAAATAGTGGAGAACTTAACGTATGAAGAGGTACCTGTTCAAATCTTGGATAAGAAGGAACATATTTTACGCACCAATGTTATACCTCAAGTCAAAGTTTTGTGGAGAAACCATGATGTTGAGGAAATGACTTGGGAGTTAGAATCTGAAATAAAATCAAGGTATCCTTACCTCTTCGACATACCAGGTACGTACCCTAATTTCGAGGGCGAAATTTCATAAGAAGGGGAGATTTTAAAACCCCAACTTTTTGAATAAAGATGAATTTTCTATAAATATTATTTTTGAATATTATGGAGTTAAATTGATATAATGTTATAGTTGTGGGTAATATTTTTAAATTTTACATAGTATGCAAGTTGTTATATTATATTCGATTGGTCGGAGAATATTCGTTTTAGCAGAGAATATTCATACAAACGGCGCAATCATTGGTGGACCCCATAACAGAATTATTGTCGGATTGAGAAAACGACAAAAATATTTTTATGAAAATAACGGCAAAAATTTTACCGTTAAAACTGTTGAACTACTCAGTAGTAAAAGTACAGTAATACGCGTGGTTGCATAGTAGCACACTATATTGATTATTGATGCCTACGTGAGAAGTCACTCAGTTTTGCTTATTTTATGGACCCCCATTTAACTGTTTTTCAAAATAATCGGTAGAAAGTTATTTTATATAATAAAAGGTGGGGGCCCACGAGTGGGACCCATGTGTTTGGCAAAGTCTTGGTTGAAGACAATTTGTCACGGGGGAATTAGGTGGGGGGAGAAAAAAAGGTCAGGAAAGGTGTATTATTAAGTTATTATATATATATATATATGACTGATAATGATATGGGCGGGACCCACATGTTGGGAGAATGATTTTGGGGAATGAAATTTTGCTGGGAAAGAGTACTGACCGTCTATATATGTATAATATATAATATATATTATATTTTATTTAAAAGATTTTGCTTTAAATATGGACCGTCAGATTAAAGTAAATCGATCTGGACCGTTCATGAGTTAGTTACTATGCATTCCATTTTTTTATAAATAGAAGCTCAGTCCTTCATTATTTTCTTACGAATTCAATGAAACTCTAGAGAGATAAACTGTAAGAGAGAAAGAAGAAAAGTATTCTGCTACTTAACTACTCTTATATTCAGTTTCTTTTACGGGAAGGGGTGTTATTCTTTCTTATTCATGAAGAGAACTGTTGTTATTCCATTTCTTATTATTCTATTGGAATAACCTGTATACGTGGTCTACCCTATACTTGGTGACATTCTTCTATTATTCTATTGGAACATCCTGTTTGTGTGTTTTACACCGGACCTGGTTCCGTCTTCATTATTATTCTGTTAGAACATCCTGTCTGTGTGTTTTACACCGGACCTGGTTCCGTCTTTATTATTATTCTGTTGGAACATCCTGTCTGTGTGTTTTACACCGAACCTGGTTCCGTCTTTATTATTCTGTTAGAATATCCTGTCTGTGCGTTATACGCCGGACCTGATTCTGTTATTTATTATTCCGTTGGAATAATCTGCCTGTGCGGTCTATCGCATGCTTGGTGATTTCTTTTGTTATTCCATTCTTTATTATACTCAGTTGGTTAAAGTTTTGACTTCTATACTCCATGAAATTAGTAGAATATCCTTGATATTTGCGCTTCATCCAGTATCTTTTCATGGAAATATTCTTCTGATCATTCTTGAATTTTACTCTACACAGAAGTATCATGTTGACAATTTGGACGTTATTGATTTTTGGACAAATTAATTCTTGAACTTGTTTTATTGAATTCTTATATCATTGTCATCATCCTCATGTTTATTTTTTTAAAGTCATATGTGGCCTGTAGTGCATAGATGGACTTGGTATGATTATGACCAGGGATTATTCGGTATAATCATGACCATAATGTTACAAATAATGTGGTAAAAGTCTTCATTGGCCTGTAGTGCATTGATGGACAGTTGTTGGCATGATCATGACCATTAATGAATACACAAATATTCTTGGCCCGTAGTGCATGGATAATTATGGTCGTGATACTAAAGAATATCTTTGGCCGTAGTGCAGGGGTGATTCAATGATGTGGAATACTTATTAAGCTGAGTCTCAGCGATAACAGTGATGAAAAATCTTTTAAATCATAAAAGATAATAGATTTTATTTTCTACTTGACTCTTTTAATGGATTGCTTGTTCCGCTGCAATTAAACTTGATGTCTATTATATTTTATCAGTTTAATATTGTTGAAGATTAATGATAATTTATTCTGCATTATCTTAGTCATAATATTTCTTACTGGGCTAGTTAAGCTCACCCTTTCTTTCACTGTTCTCTTCAGGAAATAAGAATATAGCTGGGACGAGTCGAGGAACGGAGTGATGGTCCAGAGGATAGCATTAGTAGTCCTCACTATTTTGTGAAATAGGGTGATAATAATTGTAATGAGGACTCTTTTTGAGTTTGTATAATCTCTAGTAGACAATATTTGTATTCAAACTCACAGTTTATGTTTTGTCGTATTGTACACGACAGTTATATTAGTAAGTTGTATTTGAATTATGTACCATGTATCTGGCGACCCAAGATGGGTGATGTATACCTAATTTTGGGGGCATCACATCAATGGTTTAAAATTATAGAAACTAAATTAATAAATAAATAAACTTTCACAAAACAATCACAAATATCAAAATCCAGAATTTCAATCAAATAATGGAGAGTTAGACTTATGATTTCACCCTAAGCTTTACTCTGATTTTAACACCTTTATTCTAATTCAACTCACTATCCCATTTTATTAATCAAGAACACGAATGTAGTATTAACCACCTCTCGATGCACTAATACCGTATTAACTTAAATCCACAATTAAGATAGAAACAAGTTTAACACCTTAATTAACTAACTCACTATATCTCTAAGTGAATTACAATTAAAGAAGGTTTAAGTATAAGTTCTCTATCCTATTACAGGCGATGTCAAGCATATCTCTACCTTAACATTCATCGAGATTCTGCTATTCACAAAATTCATGAACACATGTTATATCAACTAAGTCTAGATTTGAATATCCTCTCTTGATTCTATACAAATCCACAAAGAATTGTTGATTAGGCAATTCATAAATTCAAGCTCAAATTAATATAGATAAACTGGAAATAGATTATTGAAATGGAAATAAAAGATACAAAATCATTGTTTCACCTAAGGATCCATCATAAGCCTAAAAAGTGAATTAATTTATAATGAATGAAATAAAAACTGAATAATCTAAGGAAAACATTCTTGCAATTACAAATAAAAGACTAAAGAGAAGAATAGTGATGAACACCCTTCACGTAGCCTAAAATTGCAATCGTCACGAAAATCTCCTCAAAATACTCCTCCTATGCTCACTGTGAAATTCTGGAAAATAATCTTCATATTATGCCCTCTATATCTTTCAATTCGTTGTTAGTCGAGTGATATCTATCTCCCCTCAAGTTCCAGCTGATAACCCTTGTTAAAAAGAGTCCATGCGCCATCCCAAATCTCCAGTCCATGTCCCAACAGTCTTCGAACCAAAGCAGGACACTCACAAATTCGACACCCCCCGCCCCGGCGGGGGTACATATGCAAAAAGGGCCTGCCCCGGTGGGGGTGTCTTCTGCAAGTTGACTGTGCCATTTTCCAACTTACTTCCACTTTTGCTCCAAAAAACCTCCTTTTTCCACGACTTGCCTCAACGACCACCCTACACATAAAAGAACAAGAAACGAGTAAAAACGAACACGAAAATGAGAAAGTAACACGAATGAAGCTTGAAATGAACATCGAATCGTGGATATAAAATCCACTTATCATAGTCATTTCAGGAATTATAGAAACAATACTTACCATAGTAAGTTCAAATTTAGGAAAGGAGTATGAAAGAAAATAATATTTCTCACGAGTATTGCAATAAAAATAATATCATTTACCTTTAAAGAAACTGGATTTGACTGGAATATCGGATATTATTTTGAGAAAATCTTGCAGAAAAACTATGCTCAAAGTATTCTTATACTCAAGAAAAATACTCACAATACTTTAGAATAAGAATTTTTGATTATAAATTGGTGTGTTGAGGAAGGAGGGTTTACCCCCTATTTATAGCAACAGAAGGAAAAAAAAGTTAAGCAGATTTGCCTAACTTTTTTGCCTAATTTTCAAGCCTAACTCCTCATATTTTCCATATGGGTGGGGGCCACCTTTTGAAATCAAGCTTGCAGGTAACTCATTTTTCATTTGCACCAACCATTTCCATTTCCACCAATTTATTTCCACCAATCATACCAACCAAAACAAAGTTACAACCTACTCTTTTTTTTTTGGAAAACAAGTAGTCATCTACATTTTGTTTACTTCCGTTTCTAATTACCACATGCTTATATATTATAACAATATTATTAAACAATTATAATATATTATAATAATATATATGAATGAATAATTTATCGGAGAAATAATTGCTAACTTTCAACAAATAATTCATGCTAAAAATTCCTTCATTTATACCCACATAAAATAAATATTTCCTTATCATATAAATCAATAATTAATTATTCACAAATAATATTACAGAATCACAATAACGACAACCAGGTCGTTCCCAGGAAAGAGGGGGCTTTCCGATAAGAATTTATCCCTATTGGCGCGCAATTAGATGACCTAACCACTCCTTGATAGAGCTTTCTAGACATTGCCAATAATGGTATCTAATAATATTATTCAAATAATATTAATTATTGATCTGATAATGGGAAATATTGTGTAGTGACAATTATTGAAACATCAATAATATAAAATATCAACGTATCAATTATTGAATCAATAAAATAAAATATTGAACAGTAATTACTGTAACAATTATTGAGTAGTGCCTTCTTACGAAAGAATCAATAATTCAAAAATACTGTGCAATACCGTGTGCTACTGTGCAACCACTCGTATTACCGTATTTTAACCACCAGGTATTCCAACAGTGTTAATGGTAACAATTACGCCGTTATTTATAAAAACACAAACTTGTCATTTTCTTCATCCAACCGTTATTCTGTTATGGGGCCCACAAATGACTGTGCCGTCGTACGGATATTTCCGACAAAAAGAATATTCCACGATCAAACGAATATTCCCCGACAACAATGATTATTTTATAACCACTTGCTTATTTTATAAAATTTGCACATTTCACCCATAACCAAAGCATTATATCAAATTAATTCCTTATTATTTCAAGATAAATAAATTGAGAAAATTCAATTTTATTTATAATAAGTTAGGGTCTTACAGTTCAATTACAAGAACTATTAGATAGAAAGTACATTCAACCGAGTGTGTCTCCGTGGGGAGCACCTGTATTGTTTGTAAAGAAAAAGGATGGGTCGTTATGACTTTCTATCGACTATCGAGAGTTGAACAAGTTAACAATTAAGAATAAATACCCTTTGCCCAGGATCAATGATCTATTTGATCAGTTAAAAGGGGCAAAGTATTTTTCGAAGATAGATTTGTGTACGGGGTATCATCAACTGAAAGTGATGAAGGAGGATGTACCTAAGACGGCGTTCAAAACTCGTTATGGGCATTACGAGTTTTTGGTTATGTCAGTTGGGTTGACCAATGTGCCAACCGCATTCATGGATATGATGAATAGAGTATTCAAACAGTATTTGGATAAGTTCATTGTAGTGTTCATTGATGATATTCTAGTCTATTCTAAGACGCCAGAAGATCGTGTTGAACATTTAAGAATAGTGTTGGAAACACTACGAAGGGAGAAGTTGTATGCGAAATTTACCAAGTGTGAATTTTGGCTTGAACGAGTGCAGTTTATAGGACATGTTATAGATAAAGATGGTATATCCGTAGATCTAGCGAAGGTGGAAGCAGTGAATGAGTGGGGGCAACCAAAAATGCCAACCGAGGTTTGGAGTTTTCTAGGGTTAGCGGGATACTATAGAAGGTTCATTCAAGAATTTTCTAAAATAGCTACTCCATTGACAAATCTGACAAGGAAGTCGGTGAAGTATGTGTGGACAGAAAAGTGTGAAAATAGTTTTCAAGAGCAAAAAAGGAGGTTAAGTGAGGCACCTGTATTGTCCTTACAAGATGATACGGGGAATTTCGTAGTTTATAGCGATGCTTTGCATAGAGGACTTGGTTACGTGCTCATGCAGCATGGCAAAGTTATTACGTACGCATCACGCCAATTAAAGGATTATGAGAAAGTTTATCCTACTCATGACCTAGAATTGGCAGCAGTAGTTTTTACTTTAAAAATATGGAGACATTATTTATACGGGGAGAAGTGTGAGATGTACACGAAACATAAAGGTCTGAAATATATCTTCACACAGAAGGAGTTGAATATGAGGCAGAGAAGGTAGTTAGAGTTTATAAAAGATCACGACTGTGAGATTTTGTATCATCCAGGGAAAGCAAATGTAGTAGCCGACGCATTAAGTCGGAAGGGTAGGGAAAAGCTGTCAATGTTAACGACTCGGAATGAGTTAATAATGGAGATGGCAAGGATGGAGTTAGAAGTTAAGTTACCAAGTGAAACTGTGGAGATGTTATTCTCAATAGAGACTCGACCAACGATAGTGGAACGGGTTAAGAAAGTACAGATAAGTACTGAAGAATGTGAGCGAATGAAAAAGATAATGAAGGATGACGTGAAGACTAAGTATAACCTTGATAAAGAAGGTTTACTTCGTTTTGAGGGAAGAATTTGGGTTCCAAATAATTCCAAGTTGAAAGAAGAGATTTTGTGTGAGGCCCATAGTTTGAGGTACTCGATACATCCTTGTAGTACTAAGATGTATCAAGACCTTCGTCGAAACTTTTGGTGGTCGAACAAGAAGAGGGAGATCGCAGAATATGTTAGTAAGTGCTTAAATTGTCAGAAAGTTAAGGCTGAACACCAACGACCGAGTGGGTTATTGCATCCACTAGAGATTCCAGAGTGGAAATGGGAACATATCACTATGGATTTTGTGGTGGGATTTCCAACAACGAGGAAATGATACGATGCTATTTGGGTAATAGTGGATCGGTTAACCAAATCGGCTAACTTTCTACCAATAGGGGTTAGATATAACCTATAGCAGTTAGCTAAGCTTTATGTAATGGAAATCATTTCTAGACATGGAGTACCTATTTCGATTGTGTCCGATCGTGATCCACGATTCACGTCGAACTTTTGGAGAAGTTTGTAAGAGCAAATGGGAACACATTTGAGATTGAGTACGTCGTATCATCCACAAAAGAATGGACAAAGTGAACGGACAATTCAAACGCTAGAAGATATGTTAAGATCTTGCATTATAGATTTTAAAGGGAGTTGGGACGAACATTTACCTTTGGTAGAAGTCGATTACAACAATAGTTTTCACGCTAGTATAGGCATGCCGCCTTACGAAGCGTTGTATGGGAGGAAGTGCAGAACACCACTTTGCTAGGATGAAGTAGGTGAACGTCGAATGTTGGGACCTGAGATGGTTCAACAAACGGCAGACATGGTTAAGCTGATAAGAACCCAATTGGTAGCGGCTCAAGATAGAGAAAGGAAGTATGCAGATCCTCATCGAGAGAAGAGGGAGTTTGAAGTAGGTTCATATGTATTTCTGAAAGTATCACCTTGGAAAGGGAAGATACGTTTTGGGAAGAAAGGGAAGTTAAGTCCAAGGTTTGTAAGACCTTTTGAAATTTTTAGAAGGGTATGAAAGGTAGCTTATGAAGAAGCTTTACCTCCAGAAATAGAAAGAATACACAATGTGTTTTACGTGTCAGTATTACGTCCTTGTAAACTGGACTACAAGCACGTAATAGAATATGAATCTATTCAAGTAGAAAAAGACTTAACGTATGAAGAACTTCCGATTCAGATTGTTGATAGGAAGGAACAAGTCTTTAGAAATAAGGTAATACCTTCAGTAAAGGTAATTTGGAGTAACCACGATGCTGAAGAAGCAATGTGCGAGCTCGAAAGTAAAATGAAGGAAAAGTTTCCTCATTTGTTTATGTAAGTATAGTGAGATTCTGGGGACAGAATCCTTATAAGGAGGGAAGAATGTAACGCTTGAGAATTTCGAATTTTTAATGAATTAAATTTTTATTTGATTATGTGAATTAAAGGAATTTAATGGATGTATTATGTGAGTAAGATATTCGAAGGTCGTTCTATGACCTAGAATATGTGGATGTGGTTAGTATTCTGGCTATGTGCTAGGATTAATTGTATTGATTTATCAAGACGAAAATGAAGGTTTTCTGAGAATTTTCACGTAAAAGCACTATTCATCCGATTTCGTTCGGAGCTTAGGTTTGAAATTCCGAGAAACGCGTAAAGATAGAATATGAAGACGAGATAGAATATTTGATAATATTTCAGTTATGGCAAAAACGAAGTTTTCACCTGCGAACTTAAAACCTAAGGGTTGGTGAAAGAGATTTCCGAAAGGCAAATGTAATGTGTATAATCATTTAGGTTATTATACGTATGAGATACAGATATTAAACTAGTTCAAATACGAGTATGGTATGAAGAATTGTACAACGTATAATACGAATATCCCATGAGTACTAGACGAAGAGAATACGTAAATTATACGTGTAGAATACGATTGGTGTAATGGGCTTAGAGTTTAGGACTTAGTATAATCCAATTGGGTTTGGATTATACCAAGCCCAAGTAATTAAGTAAGCAAGCCCAACGAAATATGTAATCAAGCCCAAGTCAAGGCCCAATATTAATTTAAGACAAGCTCAAACCAGGAAGTTAAACCACGGGTCGAACCGGCGGGTCACGGGATGGGTAAAAGTTATGGGAAGATGCATGGGCATGTGGGCCGGTCACTTGGCCACCAAGTAAAGTGATTACTTGGTGGCTAAGTTGAAGAGGAGGTGGGAATAGTAAGGAGGTGGCCTTTTTGACCATTTTGCCCTCCATTTGAAATCCTATAAATACAAAGCTAGAGTTAGACTTTTAGTGTTTTACAAACATTATCCAATACATACTGAGAGCGAGAGAGAGAGCTAGGAACACCTAATCAACTTACTTCCAAGCAAAACATAAGACGTTTATCAAAACGCGAAGAACAACAAAGGTAATATTCTCGTAAACATTAATCTTCATCTTTTTCGATTTCTTTCTTATAGAGAATCATAGATTAGTGGAGCATGTTTAGTGAGGAGGGATAAGGATGTCTATTAATGATGAAAACATTGACAGGTCATGATCGAATGAAAAATCGTAAGTGTTTATGTAAGTTAAAAACCGTAGAAAGTCGTGAACGTGAACTTAGTTGTGATTGGACGATTTGATAACCGTCATAGCTAGGGTATGTGCATATTGATTGGTTAGGATATAGATGATGAATCAATGGAGTGTTCCATTTAATTTGGCTTATAGAACACGAGTAACGAAGTTATGACGAATTTCGCGAAAATAGACGTTAAACGTCGAAAATGTAGAAATCTCGGATTAAGGGTCAAAAGTTGTCGTGTGACTTAAAAATGTTGGTTTCCAATGTCAACACGTGTGATAAGGTATTTAAGAGTCGTGCATGCAAGAATCGTCGAATTTTGACTTATAACGAAGAAAACGAGTATTGAACGGTCGAAAACGATAAACGAACGCTCAAAATGAACTAAAAGGTAAATTTTAAGTTAATAAATTCGAAAGTGTGAAATTCTTATATGAACACTTAGTGGATGTAATTTGTGAGTTGCGGGCTTTCGAATGAGCCAATACGGATATAAAATGAACAAATTATGAGGCCGGGAGTTTCGCTAAGAAAACCAACTGTTTTGGCCAACTGGTGCACAGGGGAGGCGCCGCAGCGTCAAACCCAGCACAAAAGGGTTGCGCCGCAGTGCCAGATCCGGCTGAGTCTTCTGTTAACTGGCGCTGAAGCACTAAGTTTGTACTAGGGATGCTGCGCCGCAGCGCTGACAGTGTAAAAAAATTGACTAAGTTAGATTTTAGTTTCAATTGAAGGTAAAATAATATTAAGACAATGAAGGTACTTAATATACATAATAAAGTTGTCCTTAAATCACTAATGAAGTGATAACGTTAGAAGATTTAGTATGGTTTAAGAAGAATTAAACGAAGAATGCAAGAACGTAATAAGTGAATAGTGAATGATGTTTAAACGTTGGTACTTCACCAATAATGATCGAATGTCGGTTAATAACGTAATAACGTTAACAAGCCGTAGCGAAGCATAGAAAAACGAATTGACTTTATTAACGAAATAAATTCAAGTAAGACATAGAAGAGAAAGAAGTTGGTTAGAACAAATAAAGTAAGTTTGTTTGGTAGCTAATTACAGTGTGCTATGTGAATATATCATGTAGATCCTGTAAAGGTTGAGAACTGATTGAATAGTATATTCGAAGACGCTTGAAGGCAAGTCTTTCTTAACACTTGTCTAACCTCCGAGTTAGTCAAGTTTTCTGTGATTCATGTTATAAGATGCATGGATGGTTTTAAAGAAAGAGTCGATGCATGTTTTAACTCGGCTGGACTAGTATTGAAGAATTGATTGATTTGTGTACAAGTCTTTCGATATAGAACTATTAACGCTATCCTATGCCAAGTATTTAGTACGAATGAGAAGGTAAGTTTGTCTATGAACAAACAAAAGTATTTTCATCGATTATTCGATGGGCACGCGAGGTTGCCAAATGTTAAACGTAAATACGTTTAACGGAAGAGTGTTGATCAACATAGAGTACAATTGGCTGATCACCTAGAAGTGCTCGTAAGTAAAGACGGATGGATGGCCTTAGTGCCGGATGTCCTTTTCAAGTATAAAAATGGAAAGAGTATGTTGATGGTCTTTTGACCAGTTCAGAAATTCCTAAGCTATTATATATATTTTGGAATCATTATTATGAAGTGAGAAGTACTAGTCAAATGTTTCGTAGTGCTTCCTAGATAATTGTTCAAGTTATGGAAGATAAGTATATAATTCTCAATGTGATATTCATATGACTCTGTGTTAGACTTGCTGAGCTAGTTATGCTCACTCTTGCTTGAACCAAATGATTGCAGCTAAAGCCGAACGAACTGAGAGTTCTAAGAGAAATAAGGGCAAGGCTAAGATGGATAGTTGATTATCCTGTAATAGACTAGAGTATTTGTATGTAATATACTTATGAATAACAAAGAATGTATTCGGTTTATGAACCTGGAAAATGATTTATTACTATTGTAATAAGAATATAGTAAGTACACTCATTTTATTGTTATATCAATGGAATGGATGTATGAATTGTAGTATCGTGTAGCACCATCTGTCAAGTTGGAAGATACCTGGATTTGGGGGTGCCACAGATATACCCTAAGGGTCTTGAGGAATAAGTCAAAGTATAATTCATCATACACAAGATACTATGATGATCTCAAGTCCAAGGATCACTTGTACTACTATCACTACAGGAATTCCTATTGACAGGCAAGTTAAACTCCATTAGGTATTCCTTAGCGAGCCACGTTCAGCGAACTTATTCTCTAATAAGCACCTACATACTTGCTTTAGTGTCTCCACATAGATGATTATGAGATCAATCATCCTCATCCAATGAGCAAGCAACGTATGTACCAATCTATCCAGATTCACTAATCCCCAATTTAGTAATCCAGCGATCGGGAACTATTTTAGTTTTAAGCTTTCTAAGAATTTAGATCTCATTAGAATGATCATCATCATTATTCTAAAAGCATTGCTTAAAATAGTGGGTTTATCACATATTGTAAAACAACATCATGTAGATAATTAAAACCTTTAATAAATTAATACTTTTTATTAATACATGAATAAGATTGTTACAAAGTATATGCTTTATCATCATACATGATTGGCTTATGTGCATAATACTTTCAGTAGCACCATCAATCGGGTTGGAAGATACCCGGATTTGGGGGCATCATAGTAGTCGGGACTCCTAACAAGGATTTGACGGTAGTCGGGGAAATGTTAGTCGATGTACGAGACCCAATCAAACTCTCCAATATGGTCCACCTCCCGTGTTGCGCTGACTAAAGCGAATGACACCATTGAAGAGTTATCAACCATGAAACAACCCCTGAGGATGATCAGAAATAATCGCTGAAGGATGCGATCTCTAATCCTTCGATCATCGGGTAATGGCTAAGTTAAAGCCCCACTCACGACATCTACACTCAAAGGACTAGTATAGACTGTCCTGCCTTTGAGCACCGTAGCCGGGACTCCTAACAAGGATCTGACGGAAATTGAGGAAATATCAGCCACAAAAGACACTAGTGCCCAAGAAAACTCCATCTCAGTGATGAATAGCCAATCCATCGGTGTCATCATCACCTCGCAATCAAGTAAATGGAGAGACTGAGTCTGGTGAAACTAGCGCTCAGACAAAGCCCTGAGGTAACCCCATGGACAACGATGGAGGAGGATGGAGAATAAAGCCTTAAAGTCCCAAGCATGCATAATCTCTCGGTACTCTGGATGAAGAGTCTGGTACAAAGAATGTATGTTGAACCAATTCCCTTTGGGCTGCGTAAAGCCAAGAACCTGCATAATAATGCAAATCAACAACAGAACCCTTGACCCCACAAATGGGAAAAGGAAGATCAACACGGTTTTTACCTCGTTCTCATTAAGATAGATAGAGAGGGGTGATGACTCAAAACATCCAGAAGCACTGGAATCGTCACATTTATAGCTGGAAGCTCCATGCGGGGAATAGAAGGAGCAGGATCCGCAACTGGTACATCTTCCTCCTCATCCTCAACATCTGGTCTTTCAACCCGGATAGGATGAATCATTAACTCTGTATGGGCGAGGCCAAGGCACATCTGAAGCTCTCCTCCTCACACCTGAAGAGGTCCTACAGGAGCTTCTCGGCTGGTCTAGATCCATATATCTGGACAAAAGTCTCCAAATCACCTCAAAAGGGTGTGGTAAATTCTAACATGGATCCATATATGCATGCATTTCATAGCTATATGCATGCATATATTACTTTAACATACATCTACAGTAGAGTTAAAAATGCATGATCATTCAATGCCTAGACTCGGGTAGCCACGGGTGTACTCGTGGTAGCCGCGGGTCTACCTGCAGCTACCCTGGGTGGTCCCCACCCCCTCCAGCTCGATCAAATTTGAGTTGCAAAGGAGGTCCCACAAGTTGAAAAGTCAAATCAGAAAATAAGATGCTATGTGATTAAGCGAAAAAACCTGAAATCCTGATTTTCAAAGACCAAACTGCAGGTCTACATATCAATCATTGGTATTCGCAAAAACACAGGTTTCACAAAAACCAATGATCAAAGCTGTTGAAAGCTACCCTTGGCAATACCTCGCGAAGGTCCGATGCCATCAATCTGGGGTTGTAATTGCAATCAAAATCATACATCTCATCATAAATATATCCCCAACAAAGATTTCATACATTTTTAGTCGTTGAAAGCTATTTCAACGAAGGTCAGGCAGCCCTGACATCACCATCTATTGGTAGGAAATCTAGCGAAGCATCAGAGATGGTCCGATGATGTTAGCCATTGAAAGCCATTTCAACGAAGGTCAGGCAGCCCTGACATCACCCAGCTGTTGGCAATAAATCCAGCGAAGCATCGGAGATGGTCTGGTGATGTTAGCCGTTGAAAACCATTTCAACGAAGGTCAAGCAGCCCTAACATCACCAGCCATTGGCAGTAAATCCAGCGAAGCATCTGAGATGGTCCGATGATGTTAGTCGTTGAAAGCCATTTCAGTGAAGGTCAAGCAACCATGACATCACCAGTTGTTGGCAATAACTCCAGCGAAGCATCGGAGGTGGTCCGATGATTCCAGCCGTTGATAGTCATCTCAACGAGGGTCAGACAGCCATGACAGTATAAATCGTTAGCAGTAACTCCAGCAAAACATCTGAAAGACCTGACGATACAAACTGTGGAAAACCATCCTCATCGGGGAGGACCGATGATGGAATCTATTATACAGATCCTCAACAATCCAAGCACAATTACCCAGGAGTCACTCATACATAAGAAGAGCATCTTCGGTGGAAAGCCTGCAATGAGGATTAGGGACTTTGGTGATAACCCCAATGTCAACATCATGTGGTCTCAATCATGGAGAAACCTCCAAAGATTTTGAAGATATTTTTGCAACTTGTCGGCAAATCAGACTCAAATAGCACTGATGGACGGTTCAAACCGCTGGCGATAACCCCAATGTTGCATCAGGAGATTCCAGTGATAAGAGCTTTGGAAACTACCAGTTGAGTTGACATCCAAGCAATTCAATAGGGTCATTGACAACTCCATTCCCCAACAGAAGCGGTAGGAGCATGGCAGTTAACACATCCCGTTGGAAAAACGATCCAACAAACAACACCTAATATTGCATTTGCATCATACTGCATTACATTGCATCATGATTATCTTATCACATTTCAAATGTCTAGTGATCTTTGTCCTAGCGATGCCATTACATTACATGAATATGATAAAGAGGGGCATCTGTAGACACTCAAAATTTTGCATTCCTATTACTAACCCTGCAGGAGGGTAAAATCGTCTTCTAGAGATAACCTTGGAAGTTATGTCAGTTTCAACCCCGAAGACAACCCCGGGAGGTCTAGTTTTTAATCTCGGAGAAAACCTCAAGAGACTCAGTTGTAATCCCGGATATAACCTTGGGATATTCAACTACAACCTCGGAGATAACCCAAAGGGATGCATTCCAAGTTCCAGAGATAACCCTAGAAAAGTTAGTTTTAACCCAGAAGAGAACCCCAGCATACTCAGTTCCAACACCGGAGATAACCCCGGGAGGTCAAGCCACCTCAGAGATAACCCTGAGGACAATCAGCATTCACAGCAGCCTAATCTCAGAGATAACCCTGAGCAATGAGTACTACATCTACGCAAAAGCCGGAGATAACCCCGGTGGGGGCAAAATCATCATTTTGCCACCTCAAAACCACATTCACGTCATCTCAACACATAGCAATCCACACTGCGTATCAAAATGTCCCACAAGAACCATAGCTCAAATCCCGAGTGACAACTACACAAGACAATACAATGGATAGACTTTGAAGACTTGGAGATCTGGTTATAAACCCATCTTTCCGGCTTCGTACAACCTCTAATCCCATGTCATTGTGTAGCTCTCGACATCAGCTTTCTGAAAAGGTACAACACTCCTTTATCGGAAGCCCAAATTAAAAGTTACGAAGGTTCGAGTGAACAACGCGTAGCCAAAGTGCATGTACTTCGAGACGACAGGACTCGCATGGCCTGGGGCAACTCGAGCAGCCGTAGGTAGACGCGCGGCTACCGTGAGTAGACCCGTGGCTATTTGGTCTTTAAATATGAGCAATTGGCAGCTCATTTGAAAAAGAAAAGAAAAAAGGAGAGAAAACTATGTCCATTTCAACCTGTAACCCCCAGCAAGAGTGCTCTAAACTGAGTGATTCTTCTTTTTAAACACCTATAAGCTCGTGTTTTGTAACATACTGAAAGTTAAACCATTGGAAACTGAGTTTTCAGGCGTTAAAAGCTACTGAAATCTTCTTGGCAGCCCATTGTAAGATTTTTCAGGTTTTTAAGCTTTTTATTACTTTTATACATATATATCTACTAACGTTGAGAGTCACGTTGTGTGGGTATGCCCGAATCGTCGATCCATGGCTTTTTACTGCTTATATATATATATATAGAGTCCGGATCAGGTCCGGACTCCCGGACCGGACCAAAATCCGGACTTTTTTTTTGTTTTTTTTAAAACAACTAAAATAAATAAATAAATAAATAATTATCGAATTGAAATTTTTTCATAATACAGTGTTTTGGGTGTGATTTGGTTACGTATAACAAAACATGGTGGTATAGTCTGTGCAGACTGTACCACCATTTTTTGGTATAGGTATCCAAATCACGTTCAAAACATTGTATTATGAAAAAATTTCAATTTCATAAAATATTAAAAAAAAAATTAGTTGTTTTGAAAAAAAATAAGAGTCCGGATTTTCTCTCGTCCGGGAGGTCCGGACCTGATCCAACTTGTATATATATATATATATATATATATATATATATATATATATATATATATATACACACACACACACACGCGCGCGCGCGCGGCCCCGTTCAGGACATTACTCTAAAATAGCAATACCCTTAAATAGTCATAGAGTAATACCCTTAAATAGCATGACTATATATACGACTCGGTGTTTTTCTTGCAAAATATTCTCTCTCCTCGCTACTTGGTGTTTCAACTGAGACGAACTCCAAACCTTCACGAAAAATCGATTGCTGCCTAGAAAATTAAAGCCCCGTTCTGAATCTTTGAAGACCAAAGTTCCTTCTCCAACTTGAGCTTCAGAAAATTGAAGCCCTTGAAATCTCAGTTTGATCTCCCTCAAGCCCTAGAATCGGAAGCCCTCAGTTCTATCTCCTTGTTCCACACGACTTGACTTCGAATGATTTCATTTCCTTTTGCGATTTGAAATTTATTCAGTTTATTTGGCACTCAAATTGTTCCTCTGTTCTTCATTAATGTTATTTAGCTTTAATACAATTGTGCCACTGTGAGTTCCTTTGTCAGAAAGTGTATGAATTTTGACTCCTTTTCTCATCATAGGGTTATTATTGAAGTATTCACTGAGATTTGGGAAACTCTGTGCCACTGTGTTGATTGTTATCAATAGTGATTCTAATCCTCTTGAAAGTGACTGGTTGGGCTTCAAAGGATTATTTGCTGGATTGTTTGTTCGTCCCAACGTTAAATTTAAGATGCTTTTATTAGAACTCATGGTTAGATCTAGATTACATAATGGAACAAATCTTCGCAAAATATTGCATGCTTTCAAATCATATTCACACTTTAAATGATTTTTTTATTCATGAATGTACATACAAATAATTGCCTTACATCTTGGGTCGGACATAACTTTTAAGTTCACCTTGAGCATATTTTTTTTAATTCTTTTACATATTAACATAATAATACGCTCATACTTCATAAGGTATTATTAATAGATGTCCAACATATCTGGATCAAACCATTTAGCATCCCACTGAGAATTGCAGACTTGTATTGCGTAGAAAAAGATGTAATTTAGAAAGTTGAATGTGTAGATTCAGGAAAAATAAGCATATTAAGTTGTCAGAAAGTGTTAAATTATTTAGTATGAAAAGTTCGTTGAGAAAAATTGTGTCTAAATATATCAAATGCAAAGCTTAATATTTGAAAAAAAAAATCAACAGTAAAAGTTGGAGTCTCATTTTTCGGACAGAGATAATACCTATTTAAAATTTAGAAAATATGAAATTCATGGTTTCACTTTACATCATTAGTCTCTAAACTCTGCAATTATAGTTGGATAAAAGGACGGTGAGTGTCAAATGACCTAAATCATAATTTACAGCTAAAGACGTTACTAAATGTTCCAAACAGATGCATATATATTTCGGAAGATTATGTTTTCTTTTCTTTTTTGGTCAATCTCCATTGTTCCTTCATCACCCGTGTCACGTTACAAATTTTATATATTTATTACTCCCTATGTTCCACAAAAAGGAGTCTCAATTGTCAAAAAAAGTTGTTCCACAAAAAAAAAGAGAGTCCATTTTTGGGATATACACAATGTCCTTAAGTTTGTCATCATAATTTCATTATCATCCCACACTACTAAACTAACAACTTATTATATTTAGGGGTATATATGGAACAAATATATATTCTCAATATTCATAAATTTTTGTAAATCAGACTCTTTTTGTGAAACGGAGGGAGTATATCAGAAGTATATGGTGATGAATTCATTCATTTTGGATTTGAGGTATCCTATTATACACTGTACTACTCTTTTGTAAATAAACTACCAAGATTTCTATGATTCCTTAAATCTTTTATGCAGTGGCAGGCTTCTTCATGTCCACTGGAGGGAACTGATGCTTGGTGATTTTATTAGTGGTTTGATCTTTGAAGATTATCAGTCATATCACTACAACAAAAAGGCTTATCAGCGACCGCACATCTGCGACCGCATATAGTCGCAGATGGGTATCAGCAACCAGATGCAGTCGCTAATAGTAGTCGCAGAAAATCTTGTCGCTAAAATGACATCAGCGACCAACAATAGCGACCGGAGTATTAGCGACTGCAATCAGCGGCCTCAGTTGTCGCTATTCTGACTCATGCTGAGTCATGCGTCAGACGTGATGTGGCACACGTGTTAGCGACTGGTAATAGCAACCGCATGCGGTCGCTGAAGTAGAAGCACCTTACTCGGTCGCTAATACTGTATCAGCGACCGCGTGCGGTCGCTGACTTTGTTTTTTTTTTAAATATTTTTCCTGTTTTATTGATTTCCCAAAAATAACCTGCTTTGTACCTGCTTTTTATCCCAACACACAGCAGTATATATAAGCATCCATCCATCCATGATAACTACTATATGATAAACATTCATCCATCCATACAGTCCAAAGAATGAATCTAAATCAACACAACACAATACAATCGTAAACATCCATATAATAGAATCGTAAACCAATACAGTCCAAAGATAAGTAGTTTAAAAGATTACAAGGCTTTAAAAATCTAAAAAACAAGTCTAACAAGGCTTTACAAATCTAACATGCATGACTGGTCTAACTCTTCATGGATCATTCAAATAAGTACCCTATAATTAACAAAAGAATAAAACATATATGTTACATGTGTTGATACTGCTATGACTTGGGAAAAGCTAAATAATAGACAATGTACGTAATGAAACATTAAAAGTACCTGGTCGCCACCCTGATGCTGTGATGCTGCTGCTTCCGCCACTGCCTTTGCCAAGTCATCAGGATTCAGAGAATGCAGATGCCCGCCCAGTATAAGAAGAAGATCACGATTTTGACAGATCGCTCTCACACAGTCAGCAGGAGTATGATAGGCTGGATGACCTGATGACTGTGTAGACTGTGTAGACTGGGTAGCAGAGCTGCCTGTGCCACTGATGGTCGGGCGTCGTCTTTGTCCTTGGCCTTTAACATAATTTTTCTTCACGACGGACGCCCTCTCCCACAATTCTTGATCAATCGCCGGACGCGGGGTGCCTTCAGGATAGCGCTCGTTCATTAAGCCCTTATAAGTGTCCTGTCAGAAGGTCAACAAATAAATAGTTAAAAATAAATACGAAATGCTAAAAAACATGACTATAATATGTTTAAAGTTAATTTATTACCGCTATCTGAACAGCATCAGGCAGACCATCACGGGTGGCCACATACACATCCAACCAATTGATAGGTTGACCTTGAGACTCAGACTCCTACAGTGCATGTTCTCATATTAATATGTAAACATATGATATTTTAGCTACAAAACATGACTGTAAACATAAAGACAAATAACTAAGCCAATAAGCTTGTTATACATACGTACCCTAGCAGCAATATGTTGCAGCTGAGATATACTGCCGCCCTTGTACGTGCCTTTTGCCTTTTCGCCTTCAGATACACCTGAGGATCTGTTTGAGGCGGCAGTCTTACGTCTCTTGACCCAGCTCTCAGCTCTCCACTGCTCACACATCTGCACCCATATGGGATGTGCGCACCACCAGGGGCAATGCTCATGCATATACTGCTCACCCTGTCCTGGATGGTCAATCTCAGCATTGTGCAGGGCTTTCTGTCGTTCTTTGTTTAGATTATCTTTAGTCCGGACGGCGCACTTCCGCCAGAACAGTGCTTGAATAACTGATGCATGTGCGTCGTCCCATCTATACCGCTTCTGCAAATAAAACAACAATAATAATATTAAAACTACTATAATACCATAATCCAACATTACTAAACTATTAGTTGATTAACTGTGTATTATCTATCAGAGTGATTAAATAAATATACCTGAAATTCAGCCCAAACTGCATCCTTATGGGCGAGAGGTGTGCTCGCCCATGTAATCACTGGCGTAGGCCAGTTCTGTAAGCATAATTGTGAAATGCACTTCATAATTTTACTATCTTGAAAATCACTACAATATACAATAATTTACATTAAAATATATTTATAACAATGGAAATATTAAACCCTTATATATACACTATGTTTAACTTACGTGCTTTCTGGAGGAGGACGGATCTGTATAAGAATGCGATCATCCAGATTAGCCGGGGCCTTCGGCACATGATTAGGGCCCCGACCCAACCCGCGCTTTCGTGCAACTGGTTCAGAAGACATCTATAAATAAAAAAAATTAGGATGTTAGTATGAAATTATGAATAACAATTAATTGTATGAAATAGTTAACTACGATTACCATAAGTGAAAGGTACATAAACATGACTGCAAAATAGTTAACTACAACAACTACAAATTACCATTAGGAGATTCGTAAAGTTCTAATTCGGGACGCTTACAAATATCTTTCATGTCCAAACGTGCCTTATCGTTATCTTTTGTCTTCCCCGTAACATTCATCACAGTGTTAAACACATTGTCAAACATATTCTTCTCAATATGCATCACATCTAGATTATGACGAATCAAATTTGTAGACCAATAAGGCAGTTCCCAAAAGATGCTTCTCCGAACCCAGTTATGAGATTCGCCAAACCCATTGATTATATTTGTGGCATCAACCTTACCAAATGGGATAACCGGCAATCTCATCACACGATCTCGCATCTCCGTTCCCGAAAATTGCGGTGCAGGCATATCATTGTCTACTTTCCCTTTCCTGAAGTGTTCTCTATTTCTTCGAAATGGGTGATCTACCGGTAAGAACCGACGATGACAGTCAAACCAACAAGGCTTTCGACCTTTTGATAGATTAAACGACTTTGTATGCTCCATACAATACGGACAAGCCAACTTCCCGTGTGTACTCCATCCAGCTAACATACCATAAGCTGGGAAGTCACTTATAGTCCACATAACCGCTGCCCTAAGGTTGAAATTTGTTTTCGTTGCAACATCCCAAGTCTGTACTCCATCCTCCCACAATACCTTCAACTCGTCTATAAGAGGTCTCAAGTAAACATCTAAGTTCTTTCCAGGACTCTTAGGACCAGGAACCACGAGTGAAAGAAACAAGTATGGCTGTTTCATACACATCCAAGGTGACAAGTTGTACGGAGTAACAATCACAGGCCAACATGAGTACGGAACAGCTGAGTGGCCAAACAGATTGAAACCATCGGTGGACAATCCAAGCCTCACATTTCTAGGTTCCAATGCAAATCCAGGATGTGCTAAGTTGAAATCTTTCCAAGCCTTCCCATCTGCGGGATGATTTAGTTCTCCATCTTTAGCTGGAGATTTCGCATGCCAACTCATATGTTCAGCTGTTCTTGAAGACATGTACAATCTTTTTAGCCGATGTGTTATTGGAAAATACCTTAGAATCTTAAACAGTATACATGATTTTTTTGTAGTCACACCCTCTTTATTAGGCCTAAACCGATCATGACTGCAAAACGTGCACCTTGTCATCTGTTCATTTTCCATATAAAACAACATGCAATCGTTGGGACATGCATCGATCTTTTGGTATCCAAGACCCAACTTCTTCACCATTTTCTTATAAAAGTAATAGTTACCAGGTAATTTCTCACCGTTAGGCAACATACTCTTAATGGCCTTCAAGAGCGACTCAAAACACTCATGGCTCATGTTGTGATCAGCCTTGATGTTAAGTAATGTCGCCACTGCAGACAATGTAGTGTGTTTGGTGCAACCATGCCACAATGGCTCGCTACCCTCGTTTAACAACTTAAAGAATTCTTTGGCATCAGAATTCATAGGTTGTTCTCTGCCTTGCTCCCAATCAAAATCTGGCCCTGCAATATCATAAACCATTTCATTCATTCGATGAGTACTACTGCCAGAATTATGTACTTGTGTGATGCCACCATCTCTTCTCTGCCCATGTGCCCACCAGCATTCTTCGTAATTTCTCATGAACCCAGAAACAAGTAAATGATAGTTTATCATGTCTCTATCCATATAATTTACATTCTTACACTTCAAACATGGACATCGTATCTGCGACTTACCATTCATATATTCCGGGTGACTATACGCATACTCCAAAAACACTTGGCAACCAGCTCTAAATTCAGCTGTAGCACCTATCTGGGCACTTGACTTTCGTCGTGCCATCCAACTACGGTCTAAATAGAGGTCCATGATTGCACGGTACCTATGTTGACATGAATTTATTGTATTCCCTTGTTAGAGATTTATAATTCAGCTCAATCCCTTGTCATCTACAATTTTTATGGTTTTTTCAATATATATGATCTCTTATAATTGCAAGAAATATAGTAGAAGTTGCATAATAGTGGTCAATGCACTTGCAATACAAGTAATCAACCATGAAGAGTGTTTTGCCAAAGAAAAGTGGCCCTTTTGTCAACAAGTATTTTCTCCTCATTGTTTTCTTTTTTGTTATTCAATCCAACCCTTTTGTCACTTCAAATTCCATTGCACCCGACGAACATAGTTCCTTTAAGGAGGAGTTGAATTCCTCTTATGCCTTACTAAATTTATACTCTCTCTTTGCCTCAAAATGATAATCCACCATCAAAAGTCAAATATTTAGAAAGTTAATGTTTTCAACATTAACATAACCAATTGTCAACATCATAATCAAACAATGATGAATGAAGCACATTAATTTTAACAGTAGCCTCATTTTTGGACATCATAAAGGAGAAATTGAAGTCCAATTTTCAGACAGAGAAAGTATAACTTCTGTTCATCTTTCAATTTAATCAGTAACTAGTATGCAATTATTTCCACCCACAAGCAATGATTTTTAAATACGGTAATATTACACAGGAAACATCAATTTTAAGAAAGAATTGTAATTTAGATACCTTAAAATGAAACATTAAGCTCACACAAACTATCAATTAGGGGTTCAAATCCAATCATTTTTATTTACAGTTAATACTTCAACCTCATAGACTCTTACCATTCAATCAGCATTAACAGATAGTTTAATTTAGGGATTAATTGGGGGTTACCGATGGTGGTGCAGCGGTGGTGCGACAGTGGTGCAGCGGTGGTGCGACAGTGGTGCAGCGGTGGCGCGGTGGTGGTCGGCAGTGGTCAGCAATGGTCGGCAGCCTCCCTCCCTTTTCTCTTCTCCCCTTACTCCCTCTTCTCCTTCGTCTGTATTCCTTCTTTTCTTTATTTTCTGTACTGATCGAGCGAACCTGAATCTGATTAAGTTTATTAGCATCAGCGACCGCCATCAGCGACCGCCATCCGCGACCACATGCGGTCGCTACTTTTTAATGATGTGGACATATCAGCGATCGCATGTGGTCGCTGATACAGATTGGTCGCCGCGCCAAAGTTTCGCACCAAATTTTAGGAGGGAAATTATTCTCAGCGACCGATCAGCGACGGCATGCGGTCGCTGATATATACTAGCGACAAGAATCCTTATCGGTCGCAGATAGCGGTCGCTAGTACTATTATCAGTGACCAGATAGTGCAGTCGCTGATATCATTGGTCGCAGATGGCCATTTTTCTTGTAGTGTATGACGTTTAGATTGGTGCTCAAGGTGTTTGCAGTTGTGTCCGTCTTTTAATTATTCAGGGTCTTTTATTGTGTTTGACCTTTGATCAACCCTATGAGTATTGTCGTTCCACTTTAAGGTAAATATTAATGTATCAAAGAGGCATAAAGTAGTGTTATTTGCTAAATAAATCTTAAACATCATGGATCTCGTGGATCTGTTGCCAGAAAGAAGATACCCAGGTATCATGTGTTTGTTTCATAGGAAAATCAGATTGCAAGACTTGTTAATCTTTGTCAGTTTTAAGATTATTTTTAATTTTGACGACGTTTGAGCTACAATGTTGTCGTTTGTATCTTAAATACCAAGGTTAGGTGGATTCGGGTGTCTTTTATTTTTGTTTTGTTTTGGATTATTTAGCAGTCTTGTTTTGTAGGTAATTGCTGGAAAGCATTTTTCCTGTTTTGGAGAAAGAAGGGGATTGAAGTAGTCATGAAAAATTTGGAGTAATTTTTGCGGAATCAACCTGAGTCTGTCTTGATGTATGAAGAAAAGTTGGTTAGTTTTGGGTTTGATTTAAGGATGGCTGGTATGAAAATAATAACTATCCCCTGGCGTTTGGGAAAAAGAAAAATGGAAAGCAACGGCCTTATCGTTGTCTACAAAAGTCATAATCTCTTCTCTTGTACAAGGTCCCCCTTGGCATTTAGTTTTTGTTTGATAGGTGATGGAATGATATTCAAAGCTATTGAAACATTTCAAATTATAGAACATGCTAATAAAGTCCCCTGCCTGTGTCCACCATGTGATGGAAGTAGTACTAGCAGATTGAAGTGAAAATTTGGGGACCTAAGGTTTATCCTGAAAATATCACATCATTTTGATTCCTATAAACAAAAAATTTTGGTATAAAAAACTTATATTCTGCCATTGTCAAGCTTCTTTCACTCCAGAAGTTCCAAGAAAACTCCGGTTGTTTCTTTCAATCATGTCAATCAATTAATGAATATCGACAAATCCGACTTGCGTCCAAGTTTAAAGTATTCAACACTACAACATGGTCAAATAAAGAACATATTATTAAGATTTCCTACAAATCAAAAAATATTTCAAAGAAATACTAGTACATGTGGAAAGGTACTCCTGCAAATCCTTTCTTCACTTGTCCACCTTAAGTTGAAGGCTGCTCATCCAAACATCCACATTTTCTATACTAGACTCACTCTTCACCTCTTTATACATCAAATTTACATTGAGCCACGGGTGTTGCAAACACTGCTGAGCAGTTGGTCGCTTCTCCGGCGTAAAATCGAGAATGGGATAGAGAAACTCTGCAAACTCGCGAGCATCAGGGTCAGAAAACTTGAATTTCTCGACCAGTAATCGATCAAGTGACCAGTATTTCAGCCTCCGGATCCTCTTCAGATCCTTGTGTCTGTCAAAATAGTCTTCGGATCGAAGCTATGACACCCCCAAATCTGGGTACTTTATTCCCATAAGATTCGGTGTTCACTTGATAAAAACATTCATATCTAACTATCCAGTTATAATAAAATTGAATAATAAACCTTCCCATTAAAGGATTACATTAATAAAAATCTCTCAGGTTCTCTAACCTTTAAATACAAACATTCAAATGCGAAAAATTAAATAACTCCATTACAATAATTAAAACAAAGTCTGACAATAAAATTTTAACATGATTACAAGTCTTCAATACTTGTTCATCTTTCATTTCCCTTTACTAGTGCTAGGTACATCAACCTTATCAACTTTAGCTGTAATAGTTATATAAGCAAGAGTGAGCAAACAAAGCTCACTTGAAATGACAATGAATAAAACTTTACAACAATTGCCAAATAATAGGCTCAATAGAACGGAACAAAATGCTTTATTAATGATAATCATAATCATGAAATATTTATCTGAGGGTCATAAGACCACGAACTATGTCCATAGTTATAAGTAATATTTCAACTTAAACTTTAGCAGTCATAAAACTATAGAGACTCATCGTACTTAGGGGGATTAGCCATTCGTACAATGTATTGTGCACAAATATTTCAATGCTATCCGTAAATTATCCCCTAATAATAGGGTTGATCATCTCAGCATTTCGAATACAAGTCCGCACCAAAGTAAGTTTGGTTTGGATACGTTTCAAGGTAATTTGGAATTCAACGGTCATTAACTAAGGATTAGTTGAATAAAAAGGTAATCACATTATGCTATGGAGTAAATCATAAGTGAATCAACATTGTATACTAAAGTTATGCTTTAGGAATAATCTAAAAGCATAAACATTGAATAATTATAACATACCTTGCTTGAACAATATTAAGCCAAGGTTATTTAGAATTGAGTACTAAGCATGCATAACAAATAGTAAATTGAACGATAAAACTTGTTCAACATTAGTATATCAGAATATATAAACTTGCATGCTAAATAACAAGTTAAAGACAAGAAAAACTTGCTCAACATAAGAATAAGGTTTAGGAAACTTGCCTCGTGCATAGGTTAAACAATCACTACTCACGTTCATCACAAGTCCTACACATACCATATGTATTGACAATACACATTAGTTACAATAATATTAGCTTCATGAGTTTCTTTCCAACTTTTAGTATAGCTTACTAACTAAGTTTAAGTTTAAATAACATCACATCTTTTCACGAACATCACCTTTTAGCTTTATTACAACTACATAAGTAATCATGTCATTGCACCATATACACATTAATAACTTGATACAACATCATATTACATGTCAAACATGTTATCATTAGGTTATACTAATACACAAAGGATTGCATTTGCATTCGTGCATCCCGACGCCCTTCGATGGCCTCCAAATGCACAATAGTCATAACGATAGCCATTTTGACCCTTAATAATGACATCAAATTGACAAACCTAAAGAATAAAAGTTATAGGCCTATTCGTCCTCGTTTCGAATCATCTTGAATCGCATCAATCGGAGCTCGTATGAAAAAGTTATGATCATTTTAGTAAAACATATCCGGTCAATTTTTTTTCTTCATAGTTTGGCAAAACTGACCATCCCCCCCTCCCCACCCGGCCAGGGCGGGGGTTTTTACACTAGGGTAGCCCGCCAGGGCGGGGGTCCCTCTTGCTAGTTCGTGAATTATGATCCCGAACACTATAGAAAGTCAAATTAGGCCTACAAACTCCTTTCTAACAACCATATCAACCTACCCAAGGTGTAATATGTTCACATAAACATAAAATAATGTTTCTAACATGTTTCTAATCACATAAACAACAAAAACATCAAGATTACAACATTTAAATTTCACTATTTCTCTTATTTCCTCTTCTTTTGACATTCATAGCGAAATTCTTCACTGTAAATTCGTTTTACAACCAAAACAGTTGGTTCTAATTACATTGTTTTCGTTTCTTTATGTATTTTCACAATCCATAGCCAATTTATACATTATACAAAGAATTAAACATCAATTTTACTTTAAGCTAAGCCATATTCATATATTTTCATACCAATTCACTATAATATAAATTCCTTCACGAAATACATAAATAACATGAATTAATTTACTATACTCATATATAAACTTATGAAAACAACTTTATGACAATCAATTTATCATATAAAAACTATATACGATCAATAATTCAACCTTCACAAAGTTTTTACAGAGAGTTTTAGATGAGAATACAACTATAACTTTTGAAAAATAAAAGAGTTAAGATGATACCTTAGTTTTAGAATATGATGGCTATTCAAGCTTTCTTTTCCCCAATTCTTTTCTCAAATTCTATAGACTTCAATCAATTCTCTCTATCTTTTTCTCTTGCAACTTTCTTCTCTTCTTTTTCTACTTCTGAGTTCTTTCTATCTAACTCTAACTTACGTACTAACAATATAACGTATAATAATAATATATGTATTAATTATATAAAAATATACCAATTAACTGACATCATTTATCTTATTTTTGAAAACCAAAAGCCATAAGGCTTGTTTGGCTAACTACCTTAAAAATTAATCAATTAATCCTTATACCTTGTTTGGTAAAATATATTTAAATTAAAGACTTAATATACATTAAGCATTGTTTGGCAAAAACTGAATTAACCTCCTTTAACTTATTTTAATAGCTCATTTATAGTATAGTTTATGGTCACACTTTATTTAATTAAATTTTAATATTAATTTAATCAATTCTAATAACAGTTTATTAAATTAATTTATCACATAAATCAATACAACATCATTATAATTTTCTTTATAATTATAATTTTATTTAATCAACTAACACATCATTTTAATTACAAATTCAAATTAAAATATCATTATAATAATCCATTTAATCATTATAAACTCTCTAACTTAATTTATTAATTTAAATTAAAATATTATCTTATGATAATCAATTTTTCTTAACTCAAAATCATTTATTTATGAAATAAATAATCAAATCAAATCCAATTAAAAAAATTCAAATATTTATTCAACAATAAACACATCCATTAAATATTTTTATAATTCAATAAATATTTAAAAATTACAATTAAAAATTCTAGATTGCTACATCATTCCCTCTTTACAAAGATTCTGTCCCCAGAATCACAATTCAAACAAATCATTCGTCGCATTCTTCCCTACTTACAAAGATTCTGTCCCCAGAATCGAAGACACAGATTAAACAAATAGCTCACGGTAATCTTTCATCATTTTATCTTCGAGTTGCCACGTAGCTTGTCCAGCATTATGGTTCCTCCATATCACCTTCACGGAAGGTATTACTTTATTCTTGAGCACCCTTTCTTTCCTGTCAACTATCTGAATAGGAATATCTTCATAAGACAAGTCTTTATCAAACTGCAATGGTTCGTACTTGATCACGTGCTTGTAATCGGGTTTATACGGTCATAACACCGAAACATGAAAAACATTATGTATGTTTTCCAACTCTGGAGGTAGAGCTACCTCGTAAGCCATTTCTCCAACTCTTCGCAGCACTTCGAAGGGTCCAATAAACCTCGAGCTTAGCTTTCCTTTTTTACCGAAACGAATTTTCTCCTTCCAACGAGAAACGATAAGTGGATTTTATATCCACGAATTGATGTCTAATTTAAGCTTATTTGTTGTTAAATCCGTGTTTCTATGATCTTCTTTTAGCCGTTCTTGTTATTTTATGTATAGGTATGGTGGTGCGGTGTTTGAGCATAAAAGGAGTGCGTTAGTGGAAGAAATGAATCAAGCATGAACTTTAGCCAAATCAACTAGCAGAACCCATGCCCGCCGGAGCGGGCTTGTTTGGCCTATATACCCCCGTCGAGGCGGGGGGTCTTCAAGTCCAGATAACAGGGCCTATGCTCGCCGGGGCAGGCTAATCCTATACAACTACCCCCGCCGGGGCGGGGGGGGGGGGTGCCAGATTCTGAGTCTCCTGGCTTGATCGAAATTCTGCTGGAATGAGGATTGTTAGACATGGATAGCGTATGGACTCTAGTTGCTGAGGGACTTCGATGAGAACTCGGTGGTGGATATATAGTGCGCTACAAACAACAAAATAAGGGAGGACACAAGGCAATTTACAGAGATTAATTCTATATTTTTGATATCAAGCTTTGGAGGGAGATTTTGAAGAGATTTTCGTGGCGATTGCAGATTAAGGCTACGTGAAGGGTGTTTTGCATTATTTCTTCATCTTAGTTCTATATTTGTAATTGAAAGGATGTTTCCTTTAAACTATTCAGTTTTTATTTCATTTATTATGAACTAATTACATTTTAGGCTTGAGATGGATCTTTAAGTGGAACGATGATTATTTAATCTTTTGATTTTAGTTTAATAAGCTATTACCTGATTTATCTATATTAATTTGAGCGTGAATGTATGAATTTCCTGATCAACGATTTTTTGTGGACTTGTATGAACTCGAGAGATGAAATATAGTCTAGACTTAATTAGTATAGCATGTGTTCTTGAATTTTTTGAATGAGCAGAATCTTGGTGAATGTTAGGATAGAGATATGCTTGACATCGCATGTAATCAGATAAAGAGCTTGAACTTCAACCTTCTTTAATTGTAATTCATATAGAGATATAGTGAGTTAGTCAATTAAGGTGTTTAACGTAATTCTATCTTAATTATGAATTTGGGTTAATACGGTACTAGTGCATCGAGAGTTGGCTAGTACTACATACGTGTTCTTGATTAATAATCTGGGATAGGGAACTAAACTGGAATAAATGTTTAATAATCTGAGTGATGCTTAGAGTGAAGTCAAAAGCCTAATTCTCCATTATTTATTTGAAAATTCAGTTTTTAGCATTTAGTGATTGTGTGGTGATTTTAATAGTTTTTATAGATATAGTACAAATTGGAGTTGAATAGTTTAATAAAATTAGGATTAATAAAAAATTGGTAATTGTGAAGTTAATTTCTTGCTAAGTCTCTGAGGGAACGATACTCTACTTACTATTATATTACTTGTTGACCACGTATACTTGCATGCTGTGCGTAACTAGATTTTACCCAACAAGTTTTTGGCGCCGTTGCCGGGGACATTAGTATGGATTTTATTATTTTGCAATATCAGTTTAATTAGTCCAGTTTTACTTAAACACTTTTTGTTTTTGGTTTGTTCTTCTTATTTCAGGTGTTTGAAGTTAGTTTATTCAAACTCGATCCAAAAATCCAGGCTTGCTTGCTTTTGAGGACGATATTGAGAGAAGGTTTCAAAGGTTAAGTAAGTGGATCAAGGAAATCAGGGACGACTTTGAAAACTCTGATAAAGAAGAAGTATTGGCTACCGAATAGCAGAAAGCGTTGAGGGATTTTGCTACACCCAAGGTGAGTGAACTGCAGTCAAGTATCACCAGGCATGCGATAGCTGCGAATACATTCGAAATCAAGCCTGGATGATTCAGATGATTCAAAATTCAGTTCAATTTGGGGGATTGGCGAATGATGATCCGAACGAACATCTAGTCAGCTTTCTGGAAATTTGTGACACCTTCAGGTATAATGGGGTGTCGGATGATGCGGTGAGACTTCGCTTGTTCCCATTCACTCTAAGGTACAAGGCGAAGAGTTGGTTACATTCTCTACCGCCAGGATCGATAACTACATGGGAAGACCTTACTCAGAAGTTTCTTGCAAAATTTTTCCCACCAGCGAAAACTGCAAAAATGAGGAATGAGATAACGATGTTTGAACAACAACATGGGGAATCACTGTACGAGGCATGGGAGAGATACAAGGAATTGCTCAGAAAGTGCCCGCATCATGGATTGCCTAAGTGGTTGCAAATGAATACTTTCTATAACGGACTACATGGGAATCTCAGGACCAGTATTGATGCAGCCTCGGGTGGAGCGTTCATGGCTAAGAGTTATGAGGAGGCCTACAATTTGATTGAGACAATGGCAGCTAACAACTACCAGTGGCCCACGGCAAGAATGACACAGGCAAAGGCAGCTGGAGTGTTAGAAGTAGATGGTGTAACGGCAATACAAGCACAGATTTCAACACTGTCTAAGAAGTTGGATGCTATGTCGGGGACACAGGCACAGACACATGTAAAGTAGGTTACGGTCGTATGTGAATTGTGCACGGGTGAGCATCCTACAAATCAATGCGTAATCAACCCAGCATCCGTGCAATTCGTGGGTAGCTATAATAGGATTCCACAGAATATGTACCAAAATAATTACAATTAAGGGAGTAGGAATCACCAAAATTTCTCGTGGATCAATAATCAGCAACATCAAGCTCCACGACCATCATACCCCCCAGGTTTTCAAAATCATCAACAACCGGCTCAACATCAAGAAAGAAAATCAGACTTATAGGAGTTGTTGTCAAAGTACATAACAAGCAATGAGGCAGCGATGAAAAACCAAGCAATGGCCAGCAAGAATTTGGAAAATCAGATTGGACAAATTGCCTTAGCATTGAACAACAGACCCCAATAGTCTCTACTGAGTGATACCGAGAGAAATCCAAAGGGAAATCATGAACAGTGTCAGGCAATTATGTTAAGAAGCGGAAAACATCTCGTTGGTAAAGATGCAGATAATTCAGCTATATCGGATAATAAAATTGATGAAAACAAAGTGGGTGAAGAAAACAAGGGTGAGGTCAAGAAAAATGAGAAAACAAAGTTAGATGACAAGCCAGTTGTGTATCCTCCACCACCGTTTCAGCAGAGTGTCCAAAAACAGAAATTAGATAAGTGGTTTACAAAGGTTTTAGACATTTTTAAGAAACTTCATATTAACATCCCGTTTGCAGAAGCCCTAGAACAGATGCCAAATTATGCGAAGTTCATGAAAGGGATTCTGTCCAAAAAAAAATTAGACGACTTCGAAACAGTGGCATTAATAGAGGAGTGTAGTGCAGTTTTACAGCGAAAGTTGCCACCGAAGTTGAAAGATCCGGGGAGTTTCACTATTCTGTGCACAATCGGGAACATGTCATTTAATAAGTTTTGATGTAATTTGGGGGTGAGTGTGAACTTTATGCCGTTATCAGTTTACACAGAATTGGGTTTGCCCGTGCCAAAGCCTACGAATATTTCACTACAGTTAGCAAATAGGTCAGTCACATATCTGAGAGGCATAGTAGAGGACATATTAGTTAAGGCGGATAAGTTTATATTCCCTGTTGATTTCATCATTCTGGATTTTGAGGAGGATAAGAACATCTCGATTATCCCAGGGAGACCTTTCTTGGCTACGGGTAAGACACTCATCGAGGTACAAAAAGGTGAACTGACTATGAGAGTTCAAGATCAAGAAATCAAATTTAGTGTGTTCAAGGCCATGAAATTCCCCACGGATGAAGAAAAATGTTCCAGGATGGATATTATTGAGCAAATAATAAGTGAAGACATGGGCAAGAGTTTGGTCAATGATCCATTGAAAATAACATTATTAGGGGATGAAGAGTTTGATGATCCTAAATTTGTGGATTACTTGCAGATGCTAAACTCACTGCCACGAGTTAGCCGATTCAGAACATCATTTGAACCATTGCACACGAAGGAGAAAGCCACAGCAAGGATGAAACCGTCATTGGAGGAGCCACTAACTCTTGAACTGAAGCAACTCCCTAAACACCTCAGGTATGCGTATTTAGGCCATTCAAATTCTTTGCCTGTTATTATTTTTGCTGCACTTAACGATTTGTAGGAAGAAAAGTTGCTGAGGGTGCTTAGGGAACATAAATCAGCGATAGGATGGACGATAGCGGATATCAAGGGAATCATCCCTTCTTTTTGCATGCACAAGATTTTGATGGAAGACGATGCAAAACCAACGGGGGAACAAAAACGACGACTCAACCCAATTATGAAGGAAGTTGTAAAGAAAGAAATTCTAAAGTTGTTGGATGCCGGTATCATCTACCCAATTTCTGACATAAAGTGGGTTAGTCCAGTTCAGTGTGTACAGAAAAAGGGAGGAATGACTGTGGTACAGAATGAGGACAACGAGCTAATCCGGACAAGGACAGTGACAGGTTGGAGGGTTTGCATGGATTATAGAAAGTTAAATAAGGCGACCCGCAAAGATCACTTTCTATTGCCCTTTATCGATCAGATGTTGGACAGATTAGCGGGACATGAGTACTACTGCCTTTTGGATGGATACTCGGGCTACAATCAGATCGTCATCGCTCTTGAGGATCAAGAGAAGACCACGTTTACGTTCCAATATGGCACATTCACATTCAGGAGAATGTCGTTCGGTTTGTGTAATGCACCCGCTACCTTCTAGTGGTGTATGATGACCATCTTCTCAGACATGGTGGAGAAAAATGTGGAAGTATTCATGGACGACTTTTACAAAGATGCAAAGACACAAACCTGGTACTTAACTAGGAAAAATGCCACTTCATGGTTGAAGAGGGCATAATTTTGGGTCACAAGGTCTCGGCTCAAGGATTGGAGGTTGATAAAGCTAAGTTGGAAACAATTGAGAAACTGCCTCCACCAAGCTCGGTAACGGAATTAGAAGCTTTCTGGGACATGTTGGGTTTTACAGGAGATTCATAAAGGATTTCTCTAAAATTGTAAAACCTTTGTGCAGTCTTTTAGAAAAGGATTCTATTTTCAACTTTGATGAGGAGTGTAAGTCGGCTTTTGAGTTCTTGAAGAAGAAGTTGACTATAGCCCCTGTGATTGTCGCACCAAATTGGAATATGCCTTTCGAGCTAATATGTGATGCAAGCGACTATGCAGTTGGGGCTGTTTTGGGACAACGTCGAGAGAAGGTATTTCACGCCATGTATTACACAAGCAAGACACTCACGGAGACTCAAATGAATTACACAACTACGGAAAAGGAATTGCTTGCAGTGGTGTATGCGTTCGACAAATTTAGGTCATACTTGATCGAGACTAAGGTGATAGTCTACACAGATCATTCGGCTATTCAGTACTTAATTGCAAAAAAAGATGCTAAGCCTCGCCTTATCCGATGGATTCTCCTTCTACAAGAGTTTGATCTAGAAATAAAGGATAAAAAGGGGACAAAGAATCAAGTCGCATATCATTTGTCTAGGCTGGAAAATCAAGATAAACTGAAAGAGGACAAGTGTGCAATCAACGAATCATTCCCGGATGAGTAATTGTTTGGGATAAATATAGAATTTCCATGGTATGCGGACTATGCAAATTATTTAGTGAGCAATGTTCTTCCACTCGATCTTACAAGACAACAGAAAAAGAAGTTTCTTCATGACATCAAATGGTACATGTGGGACGAACCTTATTTATTCAAGAAGTGCGCCGACAAGATTATAAGAAGGTGTGTGCCCTACAGTGAAGTGAAGAACATACTACATGAGTGTCACTCATCTGCATATGGCGAACATTATGGTAGCGAGAGGACAACAACAAAGGTGCTTCAATCTAGGTTTTATTGGCCTACATTGTTCAAGGACACCCACCACTTTGTTAAAACATGTGATAGGTGTCAAAGGGTGGGCAACATATCGAAAAGGAATGAGATGCCTCTACAAACAATTCTAGAAGTTGAGATTTTTGATGTATAAGGAATCAATTTCATGGGGCCATTCCCCTCATCACTTAACAATCAGTACATTCTACTTGCAGTGGATTACGTCTCCAAATGGGTGGAAGCCGCAGCACTCCCATCGAACGATGCCAAAGTGGTCCTCAAATTCTTGTAGAAGAACATTTTTATGAGATTTGACACACCACAAGCTATTATAAGTGATGAAGGTAGTCACTTCTGTAACAAATCTTTTACAGCTCTATTGGCAAAATATGTGGTCGACCATAAGGTGGCGACGACTTATCATCCCCAAACCAGTGGGCAAGCTGAGGTTTCGAACAGGGAAGTAATGAGAATCTTGGAAAAAGTGGTAAACCCGAGTCAAAAGGATTGGTCGCTCAGGTTAGATGATGCACTATGGGCCTATCGGACTGCGTATAAAATACCGATTGGTATGTCACCATATTAACTACTATATGAGAAGGCTTTTCACTTACCGGTCGAGTTACAACATAAGGCTTATTGGGCGATTTAGAAACTCAATTTCGATAAAGCAGCTATAGGGGAGAAGCGACTACTGCAATTAAATGAGATTGATGAATTTTGACTTCAAGCCTACGAAAACTCTAAGTTATACAAGGAAAAGGTCAAGAGATGGCACGATCATGCAAAGAACGTATGAGCTGGGGCAATCGGTCCTATTGTTTAACTCACGATTGAGATTGTTCCCAGGCAAGCTTAAGTCAAGATGGTCGGGACTATTCACCATCAAAAGAGTTTTCTCTCACGGAGCCGTTGAACTCTACAGTAGGAATCCTTTGGAAACATTCAAGGTTAACGGTCAACGGTTGAAGCATTATTGGGGTGGCGAATCCAACACGGATGTCATCACAATCACATTATCCGACGTACCATGAACAGGAAGTAGTCAGGCTGAACGACTTAAAATCAAGCGCTAATTGGGAGGCAACCCAATCATACTTTTATTTTTCCTAGTTTCAATCTTAGAGTATAGTTTAGCATAATCAGTAATTATTAATAAGCTCATTAAGTAGTTATTACATTTTATTAGTCTTGTTAATCTCTCAACCATGCTCAAATTTATCAACAATCTTTTAACTTTTATATTTCATGGTATGCAGGATGGGAAAATGTACATTAAGTGGCATAGCATGAAGAAAAGAAGAGAAAATGGGTCAGTTTGCAGTGTACACCCCCGCCAGGGCGGGCCCCTTCCAGTACAAAACCCTCGCCGGGGCGGGGCTTCAACAAAACTTACATAGTGTAAGCCCGCCGGGGCGGGCTATTTTTACCTTACAACCCCCACCGGGGCAGGGGTCCTTGAATCTAGGCACTTCAATTCGGCAATTACGGAGCACAAACCCACTACTCTCCTTATTCCTCCATTACAACTACAACCCCCATCCATTAAACCCCTTACATAACTCCCATGATTCTACAACTCCTACCCCATTACTTCACCCATCAACTTACACCACAACACCATCACTATATATTACATTCTCACAAAAAAAGTTCTTCATCACATACCTACAATTCCATCTCCAAAAGCCACGAATTCAGAATCATATAGAGGTAAGTGTAGAGAAAGTGACAACCCTGCACCTTCTCTTTAAAGTCCCATCTTTCTAGCACCATAGTAGAGCACAATCACCAAGTTTGGGGGGAAGAACGCAGGGTGCACACCAAGTGTTCGATAAAGTGTGTGACTGGAATTTGGGGAGAGGGTTGTATATTCAGACATCCGGAACTCAATGGCATCTTAACCTACATCCAAACGATAACGCGGTGAGAGTTTGAGGCCAACTCCACCATTACGAACATTCGATCGACGTAAGTTCAAAAGTGCATCCGCCGCCGACCGGTACGACTACATGGTCACAAAGGCTCTAACACTGGAGCGGGGGTTGGCACCGGATGCTCATGACGGTGAAATGTTACAACAAATTTATCAGAAAGGGTGGACCAAGTTCACTGAGGAGCCTGAGGCCGCCGCTGTCAACGTGGTCAAAGAGTTCTATGCTAACGCCGAGGACAAGGCACCTTTCAACGCTTTTGTGCGGGGTCGTTTGGTCCCGTTCAGTGCCAATGCCATCAACACGTATTATCAGTTACGGGTGCCTAGATAGTGTCAGTATGCTCACTTGAGGGATTTTGACTGACTTTGAGGAGGTCCTCAAAGAAATGACTAAGCTAGGAACAACATGGATAAAGGGTCGAAAAGGAAGCACGATTTTTTATAGCAAAGATCTTAGCTGGTATGGGAAGATTTGGTATGCCTTTTTATGTGCTAAACTATTTCCATCCACACACACCTCGGACGTGACCAAAGAGAAAGCACTACTCTTATATGCTATTGTGCAAGACTTCATCATCGACGTCAGGGCCATAATCAATTTTTCCATTCGTCGGTGCTTACGAGGGAATTTTTTGGGCGGCTTACCACACCCATCCCTCATTTGTGGGTTGTGTCGCCAAACAAGAGTTTGATGGTCTGATGATCAACCCACCCTAATGCCGTTGTAGCTACTTGATTCGAGAATGATAGCACGGTATTCGGTGTGGGCCAGAGGTGAATCACATCCTCGAGGGTTGGGTTTTATATTTCCATCAGCTTCGGAGGACGAAGTCGACGTTGAAGATACCTCGCATGATGAGGACGAGACTATAGGAGAGTAAGGAACTGAGGCAACACCATCTTCCAATGCCATATCTAGCCCGCAGTTTCTTAAATTTTAACGACAAATGGAGGAGCACAAAAAAGCATCACGTAGGGAGATGAGGTGGCTCGCAGCGAGACAAGACCATATGTGATGCAATGAACCTGTCATTTGTATCCCTAAACATGACACTCCAGAGCTTTAATCCATCTGCACAATTTCCATATCAACAGCCAGCCCCAATGCCATGATTTCCACCAAGTGACTTCGATGAAGAAGAACACCAAACACCACCACCCCGGGCTTGAAGAATTACAGGGAAGTCCTTATGTTTTATTGCTATGTTTTTACAATGAGGGCATTGTAACTGTCATATTTGGGGGATTTACATTCATGTTTGCATTTCATGTTTGCATATTCATTAAGCTATGATTGCATAGTAGTTTATTATTTTGTTTAGGTTGATAATCTGTTGCATTTATGTAATCATGCATTTGCATAGTAACTTAGGAGCATATAGTCAGTTTATTATTTAGTTTGCATTTATGTTATGTTTACCATCAATTTATCATATATATATATATATATATATATATATATATATATATATAAATTAGTTTAACATTGTGTTAATTTTGCATATGTCCAGCAGTTGTTGTAGTTCATGTTATTATGGCCAATGATGAAAATGAGATTAAGTAGACAAATACAGCACTGAGTTTTGGAATTGTGATGTAGTTTTAAATCATGACTCGGATCTTGTACTTGTTTCAAACTGGTATAAAAGGATAGCACGTAATAACTTTTGTGTTGACTAATAAAGTTAAATTGATACATAAACAGTTTCTAAAGGATAATACTAGTATAGATAAGAGAATGACAAGAATAGGCATTGAAGACAACAAATTAGGCAAGAACCTAAGTTTGGGGGAAAAGTAGGGTTTATAAGCTTCAGAAAAAAGAAAAAAAAAGAAAAAGAAAATGAAAGCTAGTTGAGTCTTGTGGTGGGTTGAGGATAAATACTCCCCATAAACACAAGCGTGAGATGGAGCGTAAAACACACTCACCAACCATCTATCTAAAAAAAAGAGAGAAAAAGATAAATAAAGAAAAGACGGGAAATAAAGGCAAGGAGCCCCCGTGAATACCTTATTCGAATCCCTACTCTTGGTAATTGTTTGATTTGAGTTAGAACTTGTTTGTTTTTGAAATTTTTGAGTTTATTCTGTATGAATCCTAATAAGAGATTGGTTATGTGTTGAATTTGAATTTAAATCAGTTAGCATAAATGTTGACCGCACACACCATATTAGTGATTATACGTATAAGATTCAAGGAATTGATGAGAAGTTATAGATGGTTTTTATCATGAAGTATTGTAGTGTGTGCTTAATTGTTCGGAGGCCGAAGGAATAAGTTTGATTCTATGATACTATTGGATTCAATGTCATTTAGTTAGATACATTACATATCATTGCATTGCTTAGCATGTAGTTATTTTGTGCTCGAGGACTAGCATGGTTTAAGTTTGGGAGATTTTGATAAGTGAATTTTATATCCATGAATTGATGTCTAATTTAAGCTTAATTGTTGTTAAATCCGTGTTTCTATGATCTTCTTTTAGTCGTTCTTCTTATTTTATGTATAGGTATGGTGGTGCGGTGTTTGAGCATAAAAGGAGTGCGTTAGTGGAAGAAATGAATCAAGCATGAACTTCAGCCAACTCAACTAGCAGAACCCATGCCCGCCGGGGCGGGCTTGTTTGGGCTATATACCCCTGCCGGGGCTGGGGGTCTTTAAGTCCAGATTACAAGGCCTATGCCCGCCGGGGCGGGCTAATCCTATACAACTACCCCCGCCGGAGCGGGGGGTGCCGGATTCTGAGTCTCCTGGCTTGATCGAAATTCTGCTGGAATGAGGATTATTAGACATGGATAGCGTATGGACTCTAGTTGCTGAGGGACTTCGAGGAGAACTCGGTGGTGGATATATAGTGCACTACAAATAACAAAATAAGGGAGAACACAAGGCAATTTATAGAGATTAATTCTAGATTTTTGATAGCAAGCTTTGGAGGGAGATTTTGAAGAGATTTTCGCGATGATTGCAGATTAAGGCTACGTGAAGGGTGTTTTGCATTATTCTTCATCTTAGTTCTATATTTGTAATTGAGAGGATGTTTCCTTTAAATTATTCAGGTTTTATTTCATTTATTATGAACTAATTACTTTTTAGGCTTGAGATGGATCTTTAAGTGGAACGATGATTATTTAATCTTTTGATTTCAGTTTAATAAGCTATTACCCAATTTATCTATATTAATTTGAGCCTTAATGTATGAATTGCCTGATCAACGATTCTTTGTGGACTTGTATGAACTCGAGAGATAAAATACAGTCTAGCCTTAATTAGTATAGTATGTGTTCTTGAATTTTGTGAATGAGCATAATCTTGATGAATGTTAGGGTAAAGATATGCTTGACATCGCATGTAATCAGATAAAGAACTTGAACTTCAACCTTCTTTAATTGTAATTCACATAGAGATATAGTGAGTTAGTTAATTAAGGTGTTTAACATAATTCTATCTTAATTGTGGATTTGGGTTATTATGGTACTAGTGCATCGAGAGGTGGCTAGTACTACTTACGTGTTCTTGATTAATAAACTGGGATAAGGAATTAAACTGGAATAAAGGTGTAATAATCTAAGTGATGCTTAGAGTGACGTCAAAAGCCTAATTCTCCATTATTTGTTTGAAAATTCAATTTTTAGCATTTAGTGATTGTGTGGTGATTTTAATAGTTTTAATAGATATAGTATAAATTGGAGTTGAATAGTTTAATAAAATTAAGATTAATAGAAAATTGGTAATTGTGAAGTTAATTTCTTACTAAGTCTTTGAGGGAACGATACTCTACTTACTATTATATTACTTGTTGACCACGTATACTTGCGTGTTGTGCGTAACTAGAATTTACCCAACAAGAAACTTTTAAGAACACGTAATTTCCTTCGTCAAATGTATGATCTTGTCTGTGTTGATCAGCATACTTCTTCTGGCTGTCTTGAGCAGATACCAATCTTGTTCTGATGAGTTTGACAACCTTAGCAGTTTGTTGTACCAGTTCTGGTCCTAAACGTTGGCGTTCACCGAACTCATCCCAGCACAGTGGAGTTCTGTACTTTCTGCCGTATAATGCTTCGTAAGGCGGCTTACTGATGCTGGCGTGGTAACTTTTATTGTAGGCAAATTCCACCAACGGTAAATGTTCATCCCAACTCCCTTTGAAGTCCATGATGCATGCCCTAAGCATATCTTCCAATGTCTAGATTGTTCGTTCGCTTTGGCCATATGTTTGCAGATGACAAGCCGTACTCATTCTTAATTGTGTTCCCATACATTCTTGTAGTCTCTTCTAGAAGTTTGACGTGAATCGTAGATCTCTATCTGACACTGGCACTCCATGTCTTGAAACGATCACTTTAACGTACAACCTTACCAACTGATCAAGATTGAACCTAATCTTTATTGGTAAAAAGTGTGACAATTTTGTCAGTCAATCCACTATCACCCAAATCGCATCGCAACCTCTATGAGTATTTGGAAGACCCACCATAAATCCATTGTGATGTGTTCCCACTTCCATTATGGTATTTCTAACGGTTGAAGTAATCCGCTTGGTCTTTGATGCTCAGCCTTGACCCTTTGGCATGTCAAACATTTCACGACACATTCTGCAACATCTCTTTTCATGCTTGGCCACCAAAAATGATGTCGTAAATCTTGATACATCTTCGTATTTCCGGGATGAATCGAGTATCTTGAATTATGAGCTTCGGTCAAGATTTCGTCTTTAATCTCTGGTACTGCTGGAACCCAAATTCTTCCCTCGAATCTTAGTAGTCCTTCGGTATCGATCTTGCATTTCACGTCACTACCCTCAACCACTTTTTCTTTGATCTTTCCATATTCTTCATATTGTAGTTGAGCATTCTTAACTTTGTCCACCAAAGTTGGACTAGCTTGCATTTAATATAATTTTTCATCGAATTCTTTTGGAAATTTGATTTCCAGCTCCAACCTTGCCATTGCTGAAATGAGCTCCTCCTGGTTGGTTAACAACATCAACTTCTCACGACCCTTCCTACTCAAGGCATCTGCAACCACATTTGCTTTACCTGGATAATAAAAGATCTCACAATCATAATCTTTTATCAATTCCATCCATCTTCTTTGTCGCATGTTCAGGTCCTTTTGAGTGAAAATATACTTCAAACTCTTATGGTCTGTATATATCTCACATTTTTCTCCATAAAGATTGTATCTCTATATCTTCAGAGCAAATACTACTGCATCCGACTCTAAATCATGAGTTGGATACCCTTTCTCATAATCCTTCAGTTGCCTTGATGCATATGCAATAACCTTGTTGTTCTTCACAAGGACACATCCCAATCCTTTGTGTGAGGCATCACTATACACCACAAAGTTTCCTATATTATCTGGTAATGACAACACAGGTTCCACACTTAACTTCTTCTTCAAGTCTTGGAAACTTTCTTCACACTTCTCCGTCCAAACAAATTTTACAGCCTTCCTTGTCAAATTTGTTAACGGAGTGGCTATCTTGGAAAAATCTTGAATAAATCGTCTATAATAACCGGCCAGTTGTAAGAAACTCCTCACCTCCGAAGGTGTTCTTGGTTATTCCCAATTGATTACGGCTTCAACTTTTGATGGATCCACTGAAATCCCATCTTTGTTAATCACATGCCCAAGAAATTGTACACGATCTAGCCAAAATTCATACTTAGAGAATTTTGCGTACAACTTTTCCTTTCTCAGTGTCTCCAACGTCAAACGTAAATGTTCCACGTGTTCTTCTTGAGATTTGGAGTACACCAGAATGTCATCGATAAATACCACCACAAACTTGTCTAAGAATGGTTTAAACACCCTGTTCATCAAATCCATGAATGCAGCAGGGGCATTAGTCAAACCAAAAGACATCACCAGAAACTCGTAATGTCCATACCGAGTTCTGAATGCCGTTTTAGGTATATCCTCCTTCCTTACCTTCAATTGATGATACCCACTTCTCAAATCTATTTTCGAGAAGTATTTAGCACCCTTCAATTGATCAAACAAGTCATCTATTATTGGCAACATATATTTATTCTTAATAGCAACTTTGTTTAATTCCCTATAATCAATGCAAAGACGCATTGACCCATCATTCTTCTTCAAGAATAACACCGGCGCTCCCCATGGTGACACACTCGGCTGAATATACTTCTTATCTAACTGTTCTTACAGTTGTACCATCAGTTCCTTCATCTCTACCGGAGTCATTCTATATGGGACCTTCGATATTAGGGTTGTTCCTGGTGCTAAGTCGATCACGAACTCAATCTCTCGGTCAGGCAGAAGTCCTTACAAAACCTCTAGAAACACATCTATCAATTCCCTGGCCACTGGTATCTCTTCTAGTTTCACTCCTTTCTTCTGAGTATCGACTATGTAAGCTAAATAACCCACACAGCCTTGACTCAACAACTTCTTGGCCTGCATAATCGTCAGACATCTCATTTGTCTAGGCGATTTGCTACCATAGAAAACTACCTTTGACAGAGTCATAAGGTTTACACATTTGTTTTGGCAATCAATTATCGCTCCATAATTGAACTGCCAATCCATTCCCAAAATAACATCAAACTCTCCAGGTCTAATCAGAATTAAATCTACAATCATGATATTCCCCTTAATATTTACCCTATAATTCTTGTATACGAACCTAATAGGAATTACTTCCTTATTCGCAATTTCTATGTTTAAAGGGAAATTTAATTCTTCACTAGGCAATCCTAACCTCTTAGCAAATTAATTAGATATAAACGAGCAAGTAGCACCCGAATCAAATAATACACAAGCATCAATATCATTGATTGGGATAATACCTGACACAACATCCTTTGATTGCACAACATCTTGCACAGTCATGTTGAAGGTTCTGGTCGTGGGTTTGTTTGATGTCGTTGGCCTCGCAATGGCCTCCACTGCTACCTCCATTGCTTCATGTTGTTTTTCCAGTCTTCTTCTTAGGGCACTCACGAGCAAAGTGATCTTTGGACCCGCACGTGAAGCAAATGTTCTTCTTGGGTTGATTGTAATTTGGGGCGATGTGACCCTCCTGGCCACAGTTAAAGCATACACGTTTCCCCATTAAGCACACACCCTTGTGAAACTTCCCACAGGTAGCACATGCTTTGAACTTCTTATTCTACTGGTTACCCTGCTGATTTCCAGCACCCACATTTCCATTCCATTTTATCTTCAGATTATTGTTACCATTTCCACCACTACCACTACCATTCTTAACCTCCACTTCATTCTTCTTCTTTTTCTGTTCTTGATTAAACTTCATTACTGCATCGCCTCCACCTTTAATGGCCCTCTCCATTACTGTTGCAAACGTCTTCAACTGAAATAGGGAGACCCTATTGTACAACTAGGGTTTTAGTCCCTACTCAAACCTCTTAGCCTTGCGTTCATCTGTGTTGACTTGATATGGCGCAAACCTCGCCAACTCATTAAATTTTGCGGCATATTTCGATACCGTCATTGATCCCTGCCTCAGTTCTAGAAACTACACCTCCAACTAATTCTTCGAACTCTCTGGGAAATAAGTATCGAAGAATATCTCCTTAAACCTATCCCAAGTCATAACCCCTTGTCCTCCTCGAGTTTTGTTGGCCTGCCACCAATAACTAGCCTTTCTTTTCAACATGAATGTTGCAAAAGCTGTAAAGCCCGAAATTTATGAAATAAAAGTATTTAATTTTTTATAATTATTATTCAGTAAATAGTTAAATTGATAAAAAGTTAAAGTTAAGGGTGATATATGTAAGGTTTACAAAATATGCAAGTGGTTATAAAATATTCATTTTGTCGGAAAATATTCATTTGGTCGTGGAATATTCTAGCTGTCGGGGAATATTCGTACGACGGCGCAACCATTTGTGGGCCCCATAACAGAATAACTGTCGGATGAAGAAAACGACAAGTTTAAATTTTTATAAATAACGTCGTAGTTGTTACCATTAACACTGTTGGAATACCTGATGGTTAAAATACAGTAATATGCGTGGTTGCACAGTAGCACCCGGTATTGCATTGTATTTTTGAATTATTGATTCTTACGTAAGAAGTCACTACTCAATAATTGTTACAGTAATTACTATTCAGTATTTTATTTTATTGATTCAATAATTGGTACGTTGATATTTTATATTATTGTTGTTTCAATAATTGTCACTGCACAGTATTTCCTATTATCAAATAAATTATTCATATTATTTGAATAATATTATTAGATAGCATTGTTGGCAATGTCTAGAAAGTTATATCAAGGAGAGGTTTGGTCACTTAATTGCGCGCCAGTAAGGAGAAATCCTTATCGAAAAGCCCCCTCTTTCCTGGGAACGGCCTGGTTGCCAGAATTGTGATTCTATAATATTATTTATGAATAATTAATTCTTGATATATATGGTAAGGAAAATATTTATTTTATGTGAATATAAATGGAGGAATTTTTAGAAAATTGACAATTGTTGAAAATTAATTTTTTATCTTTTCTGTTAAAATAATTCATTCAAATATATTGTTATATTATATTATAAATGTATAATGTGATAATATAATAATATAATAATGGTGATATTTTTACAATGGATGCGTGATATATGAATAAATGAGGAGGAAGAGTATTTTTGTTACAATAAATGCTAAACACATGCTAAACATGTCGGTGGGCCCAATTTTTGACTGAAATTTGATTATACCCTGTAAAATCGTCCTTTTGTAGATTTCGGTCAATTTCTGTTTGGAATTTAAAAAAACTTTCTTCTTCAAAGTTGTAGAGAATTAAATTTTCTATGAAATAAACATAAGATTTGAAATTTTCTGATAAAAGAGCTATTTATTATGAATTATTGAAGTTCCGGAATATTGAGTTTGAATTGATTTTATTGCATTAAATGATAAAAACATGTTTTTCATTTTGTTGGGCCCCACATGAGTGGTAAACATGCTGAATTCAGATTCAAGAGATGGGCGTGAAATTTTTTAATAAATATTATTATTTTATTAAATTTTCTGCTTTGGTGTTCTAAGCATTTTCTTATAAATAGGGTGCTTAGGTTAGAATTGAAAATCACACCAGAAACAAAAGTTTTCTCTTTCTATATTATCGAGCGTATTTTTGTGAGTATTTAGATATCTTGAGTGTTGCTATACGATGCTAGTTCCCTTCAGCGTTATTCCAGTCAGAAGTACTACTTTTTTGAGGTAAGGGATAGTAAGGGATTGTAAGGGTTATTATGTTTTTCAGTTTCGTAATTTTTCTGACTCTCAAAAATTCTGAAAAAATTTAAAATGATAATTTGATGAGTTTTTTAGATTGTGTCCAAAAATGACGATTTTTGGATGTGTAGATTAGGAGTTATGAATTTCATGGGAAAAGACTATTTTAAAAGTAAACCCTTATAACTCCTTGTGGTTAACTCCAAAATTAGTGAAATTTTTATTGGGAGTACATGTATATAACAGCAGTATACTCTGTAAATTTTGAAATTTTTGGACAAAAGTACAGTTTATGATAAATGTCTAAATATTCGGCAGTTTTGGCCATATGAAAAAATAGTAAATGAATTTTAAAATTTTTGAAAAAAATATATGTTCAATATGTGACTATATTTTGCTAAATCCTAGAAAAGAAAATTTTTTGGGACTGATTTGGTATTTTTCATGAAAATAGACTAGTTATGAGTAAATGAATTAAATATGTTATGTGAAGTAAAAAAATTGAAAAATAGGATTTTATGGCTTGAGAATCCTATATAAGGTATATCCAGATTTTTGATGAGGGTTTTGGTTATTGGTGATGAAATCTTATGAGTTTGGCATTTTAGGATGATTAAATGCATTAATTAGCAAAGTGTAAACAATTAAAATAAATTGTTTATAAGTTTAAGAAATGATTAAAATATTGTTGTAATATTAATATTATTAGATTATGAGATTGTTAAGTGATTTATAATATTTGGATTAAGGTGTTATAAATATTGATATAGATTTTATTGTGAAACTTTATCTTTTTGTGTCGGGATTACTATTCCTTAGTTACTATTCAGGAGTTACTATTCACGAGTTACTATTCATGAGTTACTATTCACGAGCTACTATTCACGACAAAATTGGTTTCATTTTCTGACCAAATTATCGTTGATTTATGAATCTTACTCTTGAAATAAAATGCAGTTGTTGATCATATTTTTTTTATTATCATATATAACATTTTAATAACTCTGGTGATGAAATTTCTCTTTCACTTAAGTGTAAAGATGGGTAGATTATTTGTATGATCGTGACTATGTGTTCTGTTTGGCCGGTAGTGCAAAGATGAATTGTTGATTGGTATGATCATGACCATTGAATTTATAATTAAATATCTTTAGCTTAAGTGCAAAGGTGAATTGATTTACATGGTTATAATTATTGTTTAAATAAATTCTGAAATTATTATATATTTCTTTGAGATATTAATATCTTTGGCCTATAGTACAAAGATGATCTGTTGTTGAATATCTTTGGCATGTAGTGCAAAGATGACCTGTTGTTGAATGTCTTTGGCCTGTAGTGCAAAGATGAACGGTTGATGAATATCTTTGGCCCGCAGTGTAAAGATAAATTTATTAGTATGATTATGAACAGGAACTGTGATTTGGTATAACCATGATCTCTGATGTTTCAGGTAAAGACAGGTGATGAAAATTATCTTCGTCCTATATGTGAAGAGGAATTTAGAACCATAATTATGATTAGGAGTTATTCACATGATTTTGGTCAGGAACTGTTGATTGATATTACAGGGATAAAATATTGTTGGTGAACTTTTAACATGGAGAAGATAATAGACTTTATGGTCTATTTGACTCTTCTAATGGATTGCTCATTCCACTGCAACTATGGTTGAAAAGTTTTATCACTTACCATATGTTCTAAATCTCTGATTTATTATTGACGGAGGCTATTGATAATTTAATTGTCTCTAGTCATGATATTCTTTATTAGGCTATTTGTGCTCACCCTTTTACTTCATAATTCCTTTCAGGTAACAAGAGTGTAGCTGGGTCGAGCTGGGGTAACAGGGAAATAGAACGGTGGTCTATAGCTGTTGAGGTTCTCCCTAAACAGCATGGAAATAATTTATTGAGAACTTTAGAAAAGTGCGTTGTATTTTATACGTCATTTAATAGTTATATTTAGTGAATGAAATATGGTGAGGCGAACCCAACTTTGGAAGGGTGTTTTGCCACTATCATATAAGATGTCTAATGACATACAACCTCGTGTTATCATAAGTCAAGGTTGTGCTCATCCACTTGCTGAGTATATCTACGAGCACTACCTATATAATCTTGGAGTTTGGTTGAAATATAATTTTCAATTGAAGAGAGTGGAGATAGTTATATGTCAAGAGAAGACTCACCATTGGAAAGAACATGATAGTAATCTTCTCATTTTTCTTTGGTGTCTATTGGGTCAACCAAGGATAATTCTGTGGGCATATAATATCTATCATAACCTAGACGCATGGCCTCCCATGTACGAAGGTTTCCTTGAGCACTTCCTAAAGATTTTAATTTCTAAAACAGTTTTTGACAGTACCTTTATGTAAGGTGTCATTGTGACGTGCTATCCAAGGTTTGTGTCTAGAGTCACAGTTGGTATATATTTGTATCAAAACTCATAACATATGTGTTGTTGTGTTTTGCACGATAATTGTAATAATAAAGTTGTAGTTATTTTCTGTACCATGTATTTGGCGACTCAGAATAGGTTGGGTGAAATGGACCTATTTTGGGGGGCGTTACAAAAGCAATCTTCTGATTCTCCTTTAGTCTAGCAACATCGAAAACTTTCTCTATCTCCATGATCTAGGTCTGTGCCTCAACTGGATTCATGAACCCACAGAATTCTGGTGGTCCAACTGCGTTGAAATCCTTAAAAGTTGTAGCTTGATTCTGTGGTTGATTCTGCAATGCACCCGTCAGTAACGTCACTAGTTGTTAAACGGGGTTAGCTTCGGCATTGTTATTGTTGGTAGATCCCTCAGGGGTCCTTTGTCGTGGTTGACGTCTTGGAGGTATTTTCTGTTAAAATATACTCATTAGATTATTACTCAGCTCCTTTAAGAAATTTGTACTTAACTTGCATCCCATAAAAGAAATCACCACATAACACATAACACTTTGAATAAAATAAAATAATAACTTTTATTCATTCATAATCTTTTTGAAAACATAAGAACAATAGCATCACTACTATTTACATTACTTTCCTAAACTACTAAAGTTCCAGGATAATATCATCATCATATCCCATAGGTAACATAACACTTGGGATTTATAACAACCATACCAATATACCCAAGGTGTAATATGTTTACAGAAACATAAACTAATGTTTCTAATCACATAAACAACATAAACATCAAGATTACAACCTTTAAATTTCACTATTTCTCTTATTTCCTCTTCTTTTGATATTCATAGCGAAATTTTTCACTGTGAATTCGTTTTACAACCAAAACAGTTGGTTTAAATTACATTAGTTTCGCTTTTTCATGTATTTTCACAATCCACAGCCAATTTATACATTATACAAAGAATTAAACATCAATTTTACTTTAAACTATGCCATATTCATATATTTTTATACCAATTCACTGTAATATAAATTCCTTCACAAAATACATACATAACATGAATTAATTTACTATACTCATATATAAACTTATGAAAATAACTTTATGACAATTAATTTATCATATAAAAACTATATACAACCAATAATTCAACCTTCACAAAGTTTTTACAAAGAATTTTAGAAGATAATACAACTATAACTTTTAAAAAATAAAAGAGTTAAGATGATACCTTAGTTTTAGAAGATGATGGTTATTCAAGCTTTCTTTTCCCCAATTCTTTTCTCAAATTCTCTAGACTTCTCTCAATTCCCTCTAACTTTTTCTCTTGCAACTTTATTATTCTCTTCTTTTTCTTCTTATGAGTTCTTTCTATCTAACTCTAACTTACGTACTAACAATATAACGTATAATAATAATATAGGTATTAATTATATAATAAATATACCAATTATCTGACATCAGTTATCTTATTTTTGAAAACCAAAAGCCATAAGGCATGTTTGGCTAACTACCTTAAAATTTAATCAATTAATTCTTATACCTTGTTTAATAAAATATATTTAAATTAAAGACTCAATATGCATTAACCCTTGTTTGGCAAAAACTGAATTAACCTCCTTTAACTTATTTTAATAGCTCCTTTATAATATAGTTTATGGTCACACTTTATTTAAATAAATTTTAATATTCAATTTAATCAATTCTAATAACAATTTATTAAATTAATTTATCGCATAAATCAGTGCAACATCATTATAATTTTCTTTATAATTATAATTTTATTTAATCAACTAACAACATTATTTTAATTATAAATTCAAATTAAAATATCATTATAATAATTCATTTAATCATTATAAACTCTCTAACTTAATTTATTAATTTAAATTAAAATGTTATCTCATGATAATCAATTTTTCATAACTCATAAATTATTTATTTATCAAATAAATAATCAAATCAAATCCAATTAAACAAATACAAATATTTATTCAACAATAAACACATCCATTAAATATTTATATAATTCAATAAATATTTAAAAATTACAATTAAAAATTCTGGATTGTTACAGAAGCTTACCAATAGCTATCTGTTTCAAGCAAAAATGAAAATATGGGCATTCGAGATACAAGTATAACTCTCAAATAACCAGAAAAGGATAGGGGATGACAATGGCAGTGATTAATTGCGGCCATTTAAGTTGACTCTTTCCGGTGTTGGGGATGTGGTGCATGCAACATAATCAAAATAAATCAAATGAACCAAAAAAAGAAAATATACACTTCAAATATAAATCACAATGAATCATAAGCAAAATTCTATTGTGATTAGCATCCACATGAGACATCTAAACGAGATCAAATAATTCTTTATTTCATCTTTTACATCCACACGAGCTCTATAATCGATATTTTTTAAGATAAAGAAGAAAGATAAAAAATAATTTAAATGAGGGAAGGTGTGCAATACAAAGATCAGCCAGATAAATACCCCAAAATCAATATTCATAAGTCTATTTGAGGTTCTGGAGTCAAGTAGTGAGATGTTGAACCTACGTTCTCTTTTAGTAGTGAGATGTTGAAGCTACTTTTTTGCTCCAATTGCTGGTCAGTTGTAGAATTCAACATGTTGCTTTCAAAACATAGAAATTTTAGTTGCATATACATAAATCAAGATAAAATAAACTAAAACACATTATCCCCACCCCCACACTTCATTTTCAAGTGGCAGATCCACTAACCAAAACAATTTCAATTCAAAAAAAGACGATAAATGGAAGAATATGTACACAACATAGCCACCCAAACTGCATAATACCAACTGTAAAAATTACTCTGCAGTATCATCCATATATATAGAGAAAAGAGTTATGACCATCCCAACAGTTTTCATGCATCACGTAGCACATAATAACATGCTCAACATATATCTCATAAACATCGGACTAACATAACATACATGCTACAGTTTATATAACAAGTATAAAAATAGAGTTCCTTACTCAATTAGCATGCTTTAGTCAATCAACGTAGTCATAAATTGACTTTAACATTTCATACATTCAATATATATATAACACATCATGCTCTTTGCAATAAAAATTTAAAACAGTTAATCATCATGTTCACCTAGCAAATAGGAACTGAAAGACTTCCTTTGATCGTTATTTACTAATAACAGTTTAACAACTTACAGTTATCTGCACTTCACGTGCCCTACGCAATTATATAATCATACACATCAACTATTAGTCACATAATAACGCATAGTAGTTATAATATAAACTTTACTCTACATCCAATAACCCTTCTTATTAATCAATACACAATGTTCAATTTGATTGTGTTAACTTTTGACTTATATCTCACTATATTTCATATTCGAAATTCATTCAAGTGTTTAAGTCTTGCTAGGAATCATTATTGGCTTTATATTAAACCCATTTCATATCTTATAATATTCATTTCATATGACTGAAAACATTTTTTACGTTCATTAACACTTATCACGGCGTTTCGACGTTTATTCGTCACATGCCCGACTTGTCTCTCTTGTGTATGCTTAGTATGCTTATACAACTTATCTAATACATCATTTATTAATGTTAAGCATCATTATATTTACTAACATTCATGCTTTATAACTTAAAATAATATCTTTTATTGTCAAAAGCAATACACCTGCATATGTGCATGCTAGACGCCCTTCGATTGACCCCGAAAACACAACAGTCCTAAAGATGACCATTTTGTCCCCTGTTTTCCCACCTCAAATTGAATAACTTAAAGAATAAAATTTGTAGGACTATTCTTCCTCATTCTGGATCACTTGAATCTCCTCAGTCGAAGTTCGTATGAAAAAGTTATGCTTAGTTTACTAAAATAGGTCAAAATAGTCACACCTGACATACTTTGGGCGTAGCTACGCCCAATTAAGCCTTGGGCATAGCGCAGCTGCGCCCTAGAGCGCAACTATGCCCCAAATGACTTAGGGTACAGCACAACTGTGCCCGTTAGCATAAACGAGACTCTAAGTTCACTGTTCTTGCGATTTTTTACCTTTTTCTCCTACTAATCTTCACAACTTGAGTTATACACATCCAAATTAGTCCATTTTCTATTTTATGGATTCGTAATACATAGAACTACAATATACTAGAATTATAACAATTTACAGAAGCATTAACCAACCTAAATCTTGACCCAAAACACATGTTCATACTCTATTTTCTTGTTTTAACATGTTTAGTGAATTCATTCACTACGAATTCGTTTCTTAACCAAATTAATTCATCCAACTTGCATTCTTTTCGTTTTTCAACGTACTAACAACATCTACTATCAATTTCAGATTACATACATTGCAAGACCCCAACTTATTAATGAATAAAATCAAATTTTCTCTAAATATTATTGTGAATAATAAGGGGTTAATTTGATATAATACTCTGGTTATGGGTGAAATGTGCAAATTTTGTAAAATAAGCAAGTGGTTATAAAATATTCATTTTGTCGGGGAATATTCGTTTGATCGTGGAATATTCTTGCTGTCGGGGAATATTCGTACGACGGCACAGCCTTGTGTGGGCTCCATAACGGAAAGCGATTGGATGGAGAAAATGACAAGTATACGTTATTTATAAATAACGGCGTAGTTGTTGTCGTTAATACTATTAGAATACCCGGTGGTTAAAATACAGTAGCACACGGTATTGCACCAATTATTAATTCTTACGAAAGAAGGCACTACTCAATAATTGTTACAGTAGTTACTGTTCAATATTTTATTTTATTGATTCAATAATTACTGCATTGATATTTTATATTATTGTTGTTTCAATAATTGTTGCTGCACAGTATTTTCCATTATTAGATCAATAATTCATATTATTTGAATAATATTATTAGATAACATTATTGGCAATGTCTAGAACGTTCTGTCTAAGGAGAGGTTTGGTCATCTAATTGCGCGCCAGTAAGGAAAAATCCTTATTGGAAAGCCCCCTCTTTCCTGGGAACGGTCTGGTTGTCATAAATGTGATTCTGTAATATTATTTGTGAATAATTAAATATTGATTCATATGATAAGGAAATATTTATTTTATGTGGATATAAATGAGAGATGTATTTTTGTGGTTAAAAATGAAAGAGTTATGTTGAGGTTTTTATCAGTATTTTTGTCGGAATGGAGGTATTAAAAATCAAGGTTTTTGAGATATTTTGCGGGGGTTATAATTTTTAATCCGACCGTTGGATCGTGGTAATTTTTGGATATGTTATACATATATAAGTTGAGTATATGTCCACAAATTTTGAACCGTTAAAAATGAACGTATGATTTATTATGAATTTTACGAGATGACTGGTTCAGAAATTGTTGAAATTTTCGGAGTTTATCATTTTGATGGAAAACTCTAGAATTGGTGGGCCCCACTCTTGGTTGGTGAATAAATGTGCTGAGATTTTTATTCAAATGTGGTGGGTGGGAATAGTAGCAGGTAAAGCCATCAGGTTGCAGGTTAAGTCTGCTTCGGCGTGCTAACATTTTCCTATAAATAGAGGGCTAAGTTAGAATTGAAAATCACACCAGAAACAAGTTTTCTCTCTTTCTCTCTCTAGATTATTGAGTGTATTTTGTGAGTATTTAGATACTTTGAGAGTTTCTATTCATCAGAGCAAGTTTCTTTCAACCTTATACCGGTATTCCGACCAGAAGTACTGATATTTTGAGGTAAGGGATATTATTTTCTTCTTAATGATATTATTTTCTTAAATATCATTATGCTGAAATATTGATATGAGTTTTTATCAAATTTGAAACTTTTTGTGTCGGGGTTACTATTCACGTATACGGTACTATTCACGAATACGGCACTATTCACCGAAAAATAAAATTTTTCCCTTTTGTCCAAAATGTCAACTATGGTTACTATCTTTGATTGTATCCATGTTTTGATCTTTATTTTTGAATTCTGCTTCACAATTGATTATTATGAAGTATTATTGATCTTGGATAAACTGTTATACGAATCCCTAATATTTGTCATTATGTCTCACTGGATTCGTTCTCTTTAAGATATTTTTCACCATCCTCAGTCCTAAATGATGATATTACTGAATATCTTTGGCCTGTAGTGCAAAGATGTATGATTACATGATGAATATCTTTGGCCTGTAGTGCAAAGATGAACAGGTGTTGAGATGAACATGACTGACATGTGATACAAATGAATATCTTTGGCATGTAGTGCAAAGATGTATATTTGGATAAAGATGATTATTAATTGATGTTACAGGGATAAAATATTGATGATGGACTTTTAAATCTTAGAAGATAGTAGAATTCTTTCTCTACTTGACTCTTCTAATGGTTTATTGTTTCCGCTGCAGTTGTTGATCTAAAACTTGTTGTCGATTATATTCTATCAGATTTTTCCCTGTTGACGACTAACGATAATTTGTTGTATATTATCTTAGTCATAATATTCTTTACTGGGCTAGTTGAGCTCACCCTTTTTTTTTTGTTCCATTTTTCTTCTCAGGAGGTGAGAACATAGCAGGATCTAGTCGGGGTATGGAGTGATGGTTCTAGAAAGATGTTTTAGCAGTCCTCACTATTTCTGTAAAATTGTGTTTGAATAATTGTAATAAGGATTTATTTGAGTGTGGATATTGTCCAGAAGACAATATTTGTATTTAAATTCACAGTATGTGTTGTCGTATTTTGCACGACAATTGTATTATTGAAGTTGTAGTTTGCTTTCTGTACCATGTATTTGGCGACTCAGAATGGGTGCTGTATACCTATTTTGGGGGCGTCACATACATGATCTAACCATGAATTTTTGACTCTAACTAAGTTATAACATACATAATTCATCAATAACTAAATTCTTCTTCTTCATCATATTTTTCATGATTTTGATAACCCAAAACCAATTATAGATTACATATAACGGAATATTCATACCCATAAACATATCAAGAAATTCATCATCAAAACTTAATTATAGTGAAGTAATTTTAAGAAAACACAACTAGAGTTTAAAATTAGATTATTACCTTTGATTAGTTCGAAAACTCAAACAATCTTCTTATTTTTTTCTTTGATTCTCCAACCTTCACATAGAATTTCTTCTTCTCTTCCTCACAATTTCTCTCTTCCTCTCTTCATCTCTTATTCTCTTTTCTCAGGCTTAGGCCAAACCTTTACGTAAAAACCAACGCACAAAAACTAACGTTCTAAAACTGACGTACTATTAAATATAATAATTATGTATCATTTATAAAAATATTTATTATTATATTATTATATTATTATTATTTTTAATTCAAAAGCCATAAGGCTTTGTTTGGCAAAACACTTTTAAAAATAAAGGCTTAATATTACTTAAGCCTACTTTGGTAAATCCATTTAAAACTCTTTTAATTTACTAAAATAAATCATTTATACTATAGTTTATTGTCCTACACTATTTACTTGGATTTTCATATCCAATCTTAATTAAATAAACAAAACTAATTACCACAAAATTATAATTGTACTTAATAAATTAACATATCACTTTAATTACTAAATTAAATTAAAATAACACTCTAGTAAACTATATAATCATTAACAACTCTCTAATTTAGTTATTAAGTTAATAATTAAATTCGAGTATTATCTCATAAATTTAATTTATCACTCATTTATCTTAATTAAGTTAATTTCTATAACTCATGAATTATTTATTTACTAATAAATAATCCAACAAATATCTACTAAACAACAAATACATCAATTAAAAATATTTATTCAATTCAATAAATATATGTAATTATAAATAAAATTCTAAATTGTTACATTCTTCCCACCTTATAAGGATTCCGTCCTCGAAATCACCGAAACCTTACCTTCCTCAGGTTTTCATCAAATCTCATCGTTGAATAACTTTAACACATTACCTTAATATAAATTTTATATTTCCTACTACATTCATTTCTTCAACAAATTTTAGGCTTTTATTTCATAACTTTCACTTGAACTCAATTATATTTTGAGTATTATATACTCTTTAACCCATTCATTTCCATTTCTAAGTATCGTTATCATAAACACTCGAGATATTACATTCACTCATTCTTCTACGAATTTTGTCCTCGAAATTTTATTTATTAATCTCATTCATTCAATCTATCAAAATAGATTTTACGTTAATACTTTATTCGTTCATTGGGTTCTATAACCACTTTATTTCCACAAGGATCTTTTTACAATTATTTAACTTTTCTATTAAAAGTTTTACATTTTTCTTTTATAACTCATCTCCTTCTCATTTCAAAATTTATTTTCTCACTTATTCAATATATTCATCATTCAGTGTCGCATTATACGACTTATTTCTTTCTAAGGAATATCATATTTACCATATTCGCCTTTTAAAATAGCAATAATCTTCCATAATTGCTCAATAATTGGGAAGAAGTATGAATAACTTAGGAATTTAAAAGATTCCAAATCATGATGAGGGGTCATAAGACCTTGAACTACGTCCACGATTATAAGTACTCTTTCAACTTAAACCTTAACAATCATTAGACTATAGGGACTTCCGTACTTAGGGTGTTAAGCCCTTCGTACGATACATTATGCACAAACATCTAAACGCATCGCGTAAAAATAATTCTCCCATAATAGGGTTGTTCTTCTCTGTTTTTAGAGATGTAACTGAGGGTCACAAGATCACGAACTATGTCCACGGTTACAAGTAATCTTTTAACTTTAAGATTAACAGTAATATTGTATGGACTCCCCATACTTAAGGTGATCAGCCCTACGAACCATATATTGTGCACACACATTTAAATGCATTCGCGTAATCCCCTATAAAAGGGTTGTTCATCTCAGATTTTCAACATCTGAATCAGCACCGAAACAATTTGGTTTGGCATAACTTCTCAAGAAACGCTTGAATTTGATGAACATATTTCAATATTCGTCCAGCTAAATCAAATAGCATAGACTTCTACAATAATTCAAACATCAATCGAAATATACATACATATATATATTCTCATATCTTAAAGAAATCTCAAAAATCTTTTTATGGCGTCATGATTATGACGTTGTCGTACTATATCTCACCATAGTGGGCTGACAATCATATGATCACATCCAGCATCAGGTTCCATTGCATTAATGACTCCATCGTTTATCATATCACCCGATACATATAGTTAAAATATATTTTGAAAATTTAAAAATATTTTTTTATCTAGCCGAAACAAACAACATAGATACACGAATAATAACACTGTTTTAAAAATTCTTTGGTTCACTATTGTGATCCAACATTTTTCAAAAATCAAAAGTACAACCATCGGTACGAAGTTAATAAATCTCGAAAGTCTAGCATAGCTAGTAGATTTAGAATGTCTAGGTATCCATCAACTTCAATCTTTACTCCATTACTTCATTACTAACTAATTCTTTTTATTTCTAGCACCACCAATGCTCTTATACTAAATATTCTTGTATTTCAACTTACAATCGTCCTATATCCCCAGTATAGTTCATCAAACTTACTACACATTAGAAGTTCAGGAACTTGCCACAATAATATGAGTTTAAGAACTTATCCTAGTCAAATCATAGGCGTCCATTCGCTGAGGGTTTCAAAACATATCATATTATTATGAGTCACGAACTTACCATATGTATTAGTTTTAAGAACCGCACCTAATCCTAATAATATCTGACTAATCTTAATAGTTTCTAGCTATCAAATATACATATGAGAAAAGAATCACCTTTTCACCACATATATATTGATAGCACGACACCGACATTCCAATAATTATCAATGTGATAAACTGAGTGCAAGCATAAAACCCTCGCCTATACAAAGGTTTGTACAACTCAGCCATCACATGAGTCCTCAATTGAAATCCTACCTAACTCTATCTTACTCATAACTTGCTCTTAACTTGCTCAATAAGAATTTCTCGTATCACATTATCTATAACTCCTCTTGAGTTTATCTCGTACTATATCATAGTACATTATCTTCATAGCATCAAGCTATAATTATTCAAACATTACAGACCATCTTTCTTTTATAACTTAAACAGATCACGTCGTGATCTAATTTTATAATCATCTCCCTTAAAATTCTTTTCTTAACTCATGATCGTTTTGTTTTACGATCTCCTTTCTTTCATTTTTCATCATTTATGACATTATTCGTTCTCTTGGCTATTGAAGTAAGGTAACTCCCATTTATTATCTTTATATCTCTTCAAGATTCTTCTTTGAATTTTCTTGTTTATATAACACTTCTTCCTTTAAGAATTTCTAACTTCATTTATATTGCTCAACATTTCATTCGAGTTTCACATTTTCATCATATGTATCCATTTTGTATACCTGGTACACATCGAGTCTCTAATTGTTTCAATATGATACGCTGAGTGGCTTCCCACAAACAACCAACAAACTAGGTTCTGAGTTGCTAGTTCGTATATACCTCCGCTCTATAAAGGAATCGTTTATCCCAGATACCATACATCAACTATTAAATAGTACAATTGTACCATACTTAAATATAACTTTTTATTCTTAACTTCTTTATCATTCTCTTCTTATAGACATTGTCTATTTATTATCACATTACATTATTATTATTGGAGTTGGGTAACCCCGCATTCATATTCCTTATAACTCCGCAAGATTCTTCTTTGAATCCTCTCATGCATGTTTTAATCCCTTCTTTATAAATTTTTTAAATTACTTCTTATTGTTCAAACTCTATCTAAGCTTATTCTTTCATCTTCACATCTCTTCTCTAAGGTTATAGCCTAAGGTACTCTTACCTAAGGTTTATAACCTACACCTTTGATACCAACTGTAACGACCCAAAAAATCATACAACTCAATTATCGACTTCGGTCATTAATAACATGTCTAATTTCTGATTTTACATCATTATTCGATGTTAAACTTAATAATATGCAGAATAATTTAAACTTTTCTATCTTCTTACTTTAATTTCCTGAATCAAAACCTCTATCATTTACACATCTCTGAATTAATTTTATTTTTGTGATTCACTTAATCAAAATTATTATATAGAATCTTACATTTTAATTCGATAACCTTTATATAATAGATAACTTAAACTTGACAGTTTAACATTACATAATCATTGTAACTTATCAAGTACATTTCTTAAAACATTTATCTTTACCTACCTTTAAACCATACTTAGCTTATTACTCACCTTATCAGAGATAATAAATAAAACTTACATCCAGCTTCAATACCCTTTCACACAACAAACAAAACTTAAACTTTATAACTCAACATCTATTAAACATCATACATTATTCAGAACGCTAAACATGGTTCAAATAATAATAATTCAGCCAAAGTGTATAAATCTTCGAGTAGCACATTTGATTCATGTCTTTCAAGTAGCACATAACTTTACCTTGAATCCTTAACCTGTAAAAGTGGTTATTGGCAAGGTTGAGCTCGACAGCCCAGTAAAATCTAACAGTTTTCATTTATCGCATAACACATAATAACATGCTCAACATATATGTCATAAACATCGGACTAACATAACATACATGCTACAGTTCATATATCGAGTATAAAGATTGAGTTCCTTACTCAATCAGCATGCTTTAGTCAATTAACGTAGTCATAAATTGACTTTAACATTTTTTACATTCAACATATATATAACACATCATGCTCTTTGCAATAAAGATTTAAAACAGTTAATCATCATGTTTACATATCAAATAGGTACTGAAAGACTTGCCTTGATAGTTGTTTACCAATAACAGTTTAACAACTTACATTTATCTGCACTTCACGTGCCCTACATAATTATATAATCATACACATCAACTATTAGTCACATAGCAACGCATAGTAATTGTAATGTAAACTTTACTCTACATCCCATAACCATTCTTATTAATCAATACATAATGTTCAATTTGATTGTGTTAACTTTTGACTTATAACTCACTATATTTAATACTTGAAGTTTATTCAAGTGTTTAAGTCTTGCTAGGAATCATTATTGGTTTTATATTAAACCCATTTCATATCTTATAGTACTCAGTTCATTTGACTTAAAATAATTTTTTACGTTCATTAACACTTATCACGGCGTTTCAATGTTTATTCGGCACACACTCGACTTATCTCTTGTGTGTATGCTTAGTATGCTTATATAACTTATCTAATACATCATTTATTAATGTTAAACATCATTATATTTACTAACATTAATGTTTGATAACTTAGAACAATATCTTTTATAGTTAAAAGCACTACACTTGAATAACAGTCCTAAAGATGACTATTTTGACCCCTATTCCCAACATGAAATTGAAAACCTTACAGAAACGAAGTTATAGGCCTATCCTTTCTCGTTATGGATCATCTTGAATCGCCTCAATCGGAGTTCGTATGAAAAAGTTATGCTTATTTTACTAAAACAGGTTAAAATAGTCACACAACTTTGGGCGCAGCTATGCCCAATTAAGCCTTGGGCACAGCGTAGTTGCGCCCCAAATGACTTAGGACACAATGCAGCTGTGCCCGTTAGCAAAAACGGGACTCTAAGTTCACTGTTCTTGCGATATTTGACCCTTTTCTCCTACTAATCTTCATAACTTAAGTTATACACATCCAAATTAGTCCGTTTTTGATTCTATGGATTCGTAATTTATAGAACTACAACATACTAGAATTATAACAACTTACAGAAATATTAACCAACCTAAATCTTGACCCAAAACACATGTTCATACTCTATTTTCATGTTTTAACATGTTTAGCGAATTCATTCACTACGAATTCGTTTCTTAACCAAATTGATTCATTCAACTTGCGTTTTTTTCGTTTTTCAAAGTACTAACAACATCTGTTATCAATTTCAGATTATATACCTGATCTAACCATTAATTTTTGACTCCAACTAAGCTATAGCATACATATCTCATCAATAACTTAATTCCTCTTCTTCATCATATTTTTCATGATTTTGATAACCCAAAACCAATTATAAATTACATATAACGGAATATTCACACCCATAAACATATCAAGAAATTTATCATCAAAACTTAATTACAGTGAAGTAATTTTAAGAAAACACAACTAGAGTTTAAAATTAGATTATTACATTTGATTAGTTAGAAAACTCAAACAATCTTCTTGTTTTTTTCTTTGATTCTCCAACCTTCACATAGAATTTCTTTTTCTCTTCCTCTCAATTTCTCTCTCCCTCTCTTATTCTCTTCTTCTCTTTTCTCAAGCTTAGGCCAAACCTTTACATAAAAATCAACGCACAAAAACTAACGTTCTAAAAGTGACGTACTATTAAATATAATAATTATGTATCATTTACAAAAATATTTATTATTATATTATTATTATTATTTTAATTCAAAAGTCATAAGGCTTTGTTTGGCAAAACACTTTTAAAAATAAAGACTTAATATTCCTTAAGCCTACTTTGGTAAATCCATTTAAGGCTCTTTTATTTTACTTCAATAAATCATTTATAATATAGTTTATTGTCCCACACTATTTACTTGGATTTTCATATCCAATCTTAATTAAATAAACAAAACTAATTATCATAAAATTATAATTTTACTTAATAAATTAACATATCACTTTAATTACTAAATTAAATTAAAACAACATTATAGGAAACTATATAATCCTTAACAACTCTCTAATTTAGTTATTAAGTTAAATTAGAGTATTAGCTCATAAATTTAATTCATCGCTCTTTTATCTTAAATAAGTTAATTTCTACAGCTTATGAATTATTTACTTACTAATAAATAATCCAACAAATATCTACTAAACAACAAACACATCAATTAAAAATATTTATTTAATTCAATTAATATTTAAAATTATAAATAAAATTCTGAATTGTTACAGAACCCAAACAAACACCAAAACAAGCCATCTAATTTTAGTTAGATGTCTCTTTTCGTATAGCAGATACATACCAAAAGAGTACTTGGAGATACAAGACATGTATCCATAAAATTCTTCAAATTAAGACTCATTTTCCTTTGGCTTAAACTAGAGTTAAAGCTCAAATTAAATTGGCAAAAGAGCACAAGTAGCTTAACGCTGTTTATCATTGCTATCAGTCACCAGATATGTCCATTAGTATAATTTGAACAGCAAACTGCCACTTGACATGGAAATAAGCAGACAAATATATCATATATACTGATCATTATGACACAACATAGCAACTATACTGAATACTTCAAATCTCAGTGAATACTTCAATAATAACCTTATGATGAGAAGAACAAAGGAATAATTTTAGTGCCAAATCAAGTATACGGACATGTAAATGCACAACATCTTAAGCATTTTGTATTGGATCTTTTCTCTAACTGCAATCATATCCGAATTAATTTCATGGGCATTTTCTTTGTTAAGTTCTTCAACAAGACAAACTGTTGCTATAAAACTTTGAACTTCAAAATATCACATCTGAATTGAATTTCATCGTCTTTCTCCAATATATCATCAATATATGTGTGTGTATATATAATATTACCTGGGGATGGGTTGGAGCTGGACGGCGAGAGGAGATAACGGGCGAAGGCGGCAGCGAAGAGAATGGAAGAATAGGATTCTAGTGTTTGCAGCAATCGATTTATCTGGAGGAGAACTAGTTTGAGAGCTCTGAGGAAAGAGAATAAAAAAAGCACGAAGTGAGCCTTTTAAATATGAATGCTTTTTATGGGAGTAATTTTATTTAAGAAGAATGCTATTGAACGGGACCGTGTGTAATATATATATACACACACACATACACACACACACACACACACTGTCAAATTCGAACTCGAATGAGCCTGGATAGAATATCCAATGAGCCTGGATAGAATATACAATGCGTTTACTCCTTATATATATATATATATATATATATATATATATATATATATATATATATATACACCGCTTTTATATAAATATCTGCTTTAAATGCTCTTATAGTGTAGATATTTAATCTTTCAGCCCGAAGGGCTAGATTTGCCTCGAGATGGCTACTTCTAACTTTAACCGATTCATAGTGACTAACTGAAACCGTTGAAGCTGGAATGGTTTAGATTTACTCAAATTTAGTTATTTTTCTAGCTTTTGTACATATTGTTTTTTCATGTGACCCTAGGAATCTTCTGATCACAGATTCAGCCTCTAAATCTAGATTCAGTTCACGTGATGGACATTTCGCTGCTGCAGCCAGCTTGTAAATTATCTATAGTGTCTGAATATCCTTAGATGGCTCTCATGCCCACAAGGAGTTCGACTATAAGACCCCAACTTTTTATTAATAAAATTTAATTTTCTCTAATTATTATTGTGAATAATAAGGTGTTAATTTGATATAATGCTTTGGTTATGGGTGAAATGTGTAAATTTAGCAAAATAAGCAAGTGGTTATAAAATATTCATTGTTGTTGTGGAATATTCGTTTGGTTGTGAAATATTCTTGCTATCGGAGAATATTCGTATGGTGGCCATCCATTTGTGGGCCCTATAATAGAAAATGGTCGGATGAAGAAAATGACAAGAATGAGTTTTTATAATTAACGGTGTAGTTGTTACCGTTAACACTATTGAAATACCCAGTGGTTAAAGTACAGTAATACACGTGGTTGCACAGTAGCACACGGTATTGCACAGTATTTTTGGATTATTGATTCTTACGTAAGAAGGCACTACTCAATAAATGTTACAGTAATTACTATTCAATATTTAATTTTATTAATTCAATAATTGCTACGTTGATATTTTATACTATTGTTGTTTCAATAATTATTACTGCACAGTATTTCTCATTATCAGATCAATAATTCATATTATTTGAATAATATTATTAGATAGCATTATTAGCAATGTCTAAGGAAGTTTTGTCTAGGAAAGGGGTTTGGTCGCCTAATTGCGTGCAGTAAGGAAAAATCCTTATCGAAAAGCCTTCTTCTTTCTTGGGAACGACCTGGTTGTCATTATTGTGATTCTGTTATATTATTTGTGAATAATTAATTATTGATTTATATGATAAAAAAATATTTATTTTATGTGGATATAAATGAAGGAATTGATGCTGAAGTGTTTTATCAGTATTTTTTCAGAATGGTGATATTAAAAATCTTCTTTATGTGGATTTCAGTCATTTTCTGTTTGAAATTTGAAAGAACTTTCTTCTACAAAGTTGTAGATAATTAAATTACCTATAGAATGAACATAAAATTCATATTTTTCCGATAAAAGGGCTATTTATTATGAATTATTAAAGTTTTAGAAATAAATGTTTTTTAAAAAATATGGGTGGGCCCCACTTTTGGTTGTTGTGGAAATTACTGATTTTGGTGAGCCCCACATGTGGAGTGCTGATGAATTGGTCAAGGAGGTGTGCGTATAATTTTTTTAAAATATTAATGTTTTATTAAATAGTCTGCTTTGGCATTCTAAGCATTTTTCTATAAATATGGTGCTTAGTTAGAATTAAAAATCACACTAGAATCAGAAGTTTCCTCTCTCTATAATATCGAGCGTATTTTTGAGTATTTAGATACTTTGAGAGTTGCTATTCAGTGCAAGTCTCCTTCAACATTATAATCCGATATTCTAGCTAGAAGTACTATTCTTTTAAGGTAAGGGGTGTTATTTTCTTCGTAAATGATGTTATTTCGTTCAATATTATTATGCTTAAATATTGGTATGAATTTTGTCGACGTCGGGATTTTTATTTGTCCCTTTTCTGTTGTTGTTTTTTGGTGTTCTCATGTTAGGTGAGATTTGTTTGAAAAAATAAGTTGTGAAAAGGTCCGGCATGTATATGTCGACGATTGGACTGTAAGAGTCGCCAGTTGGTATTTTTAAATGGTTGCACCAACTCAACCTAGAAAAGGTCTGTACATTGACCAAGTGTTGTGACACTATTTAACTAATCTATGAAAACTGAGATTCGTTAGGGTCCGGGGCTTGATTATGCGGAGGGAAGGTGTTAGGCACCCCCGACATCCGTGTTACCACGGTGACCGCTACTTTTCAATTAAACCATTAATGAATGTGTGTATGTGTGTGGGTCATTGTGTAATTATTTGGAAGTAGTGCTATGCCTCGTTTACACCTATATACAAAGGGTTAGAATTTTGTATAAAAGTTCAGTTTTAACAAGATATAACAATGATGTTTGGTAAAAGAGGTTTATCAAACCCTTATACTCAATAGTAATTGAGGCCTTTGACACTTCCATTTTATTATGTGTTCGGCTAGATTGCTTTTATTTTTGAGATGTGAAGCATCTTCGAGAAAATAAAATATATAGCAGTGCCGAACTCCTTGAGGGCATAAGAGCCATCTAAGGAAATTCAAACATCATAAATAAGTTACAAGCCATGTATAGTTGGAAATGTCCATCACGGGAACCAAATCTAGATTAGGGAGACTGAATCTATGATAACATGATTGCTAGGCTCACATGATGTGGCGATTTGTACTAAAACTGTAAACAGTATATATATATATATATATATATATATATTTACATTTCTGTTAGGTCTGGAGTTTACTTTGTGGCGGTTGATTGGTTTTTATTGCTTTATTTACATTTTCAATCCCCTATGGAGGTGCTTCGTGGTGGTTGATTGTCTATATATATATTTACAGCTTTTATATAAATATATATATATAGACAATCAACCACCACGAAGCACCTCCATAGGGGATTGAAAATGTAAATAAGGCAATAAAAACCAATCAACCGCCACAAAGTAAACTCCAGGCCTGACAGAAATGTGTGTATATATATATATATATATATATATATGTGTGTGTGTGTGTGTGTGTGTGTGTGTGTGTGTGTGTCTATAAAAGCAGTAAACGCACCGGATGTGTAATCAAGGCACAATCAAACAGAGTTTGATGACAACAACATATATATAAGTATTTATATATAAAAAAGCAGTAAACGCTCTGGATATAAATTCAGGCTCATCGAACAGAGTTCGACAATAGTTTATATATATGTATATATATATATAAGCAATAAATGCTCTGGATGTAAATCCGGGCTCAATCGAGGCATAACTCGATGATGTTAGTATGTAAATAATATATAAATATATATATACAAAAAGAAATAAAAAGCCACAGAACGAAGTCTAGGCACACGAACACAACGCGACTCTCAACGTGAATAAATGTGTGTGTCAAAAGTGGAGAAAAGGGTATAAATGATGTAAGAAGGCTTACAGTGGACTGCCAAAGAAGACTTCAATTGCTTTAAATAGATGAACACTCGGCACCCGCCGGTAAAAAGTAGCCAAATATAAGCTCACAAGTGTTTGAAATAAGAAAGAAATCAATATATGGTGTCTATAGAGCCAATTCGACAGGGCTTCCTCGCCTTTTTCTCTTACAAAATGGCTGTCCCAGGACCTCTATTTATAGAGGGGGGAGCCCCAGGTGTACCTGTGGTAGCTACAGATGCACTTGCGGCTGACTGGGATGCCCCAAACTCTGCAGGTCCCGCCATCTCGAAGTACGTGCACGTGTGCAACGTAATGTCCGCTCAAACTTTTAGAACTTCAATCTGGGCATCCGATCGAGGTGTATAAGACCTTTTTCGACATGATGTTGTCAAGAGCTATGCAATGACATGGGATAAGAGGTTGTACAAAGTCGGAAAGATGGGACCATGCCCAGGTCTTTCAGCTTCAAATTCTATCCGGTGTGCTATCTTATGTAGTTGTCACTCGGGATTGGAGTTATTAGTTCTTGTAGGACATTCTTGTGTGTAATATGTGTTGAAATGTTTGCTGAGACGGCTCAATGTAGGATCGAGGTGGAAAAATGACGATTTTGTCCCTCACCGGGGTTATCTCTAGTTTGGGTTGATTTATTAGTCGTTGCTCAGGGTTATCTCTGAGATTGGCCTGCTGCAAGTTCTAAATGCCTGTCCTCCAGGGGTTGTCTCTGGGTTTGGAGCTGAGTGCCTCGGGGCTATCACCGAGTGTTGAAGCTAATCGCATGGATTCAAAATAAGCATTTCCCGGGTTATCTCTGGAACTGCAATTGCATATCTCGGGGTTGTCTCCGGGGTTTGAACTGTATCTCCTGGGGTTTTCTCCGGGATTGGAAATGAAGATCTCAGGGTTGTCTCTGAGATGGAACTCAGGATTTCGGGGTTGTCTCTGGAACTGGAACTGCATTCATCGGGGTTATCTCCAAGGTTAAAACTGAGTATCCCAGGGTTGTCTCCGGGACCGTGCTGCTTTGACTTCCAGGGTTATCTCTGGAAGACGATTTTGCCTTCCTACAAGGTTAGCAACAGGAATAAAAAATTTTGAGTGTCTACAGATGGCCCTCTATATCATATTCATGCAGTGTAATGGCATGGATAGGATAAAGAATACTAGACACTTGAAACATGACAAGATATTCATTATGCAATGTACTACAGCATGATGTAGATGTATGATGCATGTGGTTTGTTGGACCATTTTCCAATGAGATGTGATGACAGTTTGCCCCCATAACTTTTGATGGGGCCTGGATTGATCACTGATGACCTTGATAAACTTCTTGGATATGTGCTCCAAAGTTCTCAGGAACTTCCAGGATGTTGACGTTGGGGTTTTAACCAAAGTCTTTGATCTTTGGTACAAACTTTCCACCATAGATGTTCCTCTAATGTGCAAGAGACTCAAGGGGAATGAGCATTTGTCTGATGACGATTGTGTATAATAGAGTCCATCATCGGTCCTCCCCAATGAAGATGGTCTTCCCTAGTTTGTACCACCAGGTCTCTCCAATGTTCTATCGGAGTTACTGCTAACAGTCTGTGTTTGTCAAGGTTTCCTGACCCTTGCTGAAATGTACATCAGTGACTGAAATCTTTACTGGGGATGACGCCAAGGCTGCTTCACCTTCGCTGACATGCGCATTGTAGACACTCAATATTTTTTGCATACCTATCACTAACATTGCAAGAGTGCAAAATCGTATTTCAGAGATAACCCTGGAAGACAGCTCAGCTCAATCCCAGAGACAACCCTGGGATATGCAGTATTACCATCTCGAAGATAACCCCAAGACATCCACCTCAGTCCCAAAAATACCACCGGAAGTTTCAACATCAACCCCGGAAATAACACCGGGAGTTTCAGCGTCAACCTCAGAAATAAGCCCGAGGAATGCAGTTCAAATACCAGAAATCATACCGGAGAAGACCGTGTCATCTCGAAGGTAACCTTGAGATACTCATGCCCAGTCTCAAAAATAACACCGGGAAAGACAGCGTCAACCTCAGAGATAACCCCGAGGCATGCAGTTGCCGTTGCAGTTCTGGAGATAACCCCGAAAAGGCTTGTTTCAAACCCATGCAATCAACTTTAAACACTTGGCAATGGCCCCAAGGCACTCATTTCCAAAGTCCAGAGCTAACCCTGGAAAGTCAGGCACATCTCAAAAATAACACTGAGGACGGTCAACACCTACAGCAGTCCAATCTCAAAGATAACCTTGAGCAACGACTGCTAAACCAGCTCAAGTTGGAGATAACCCCGGTGAAGGCAGAACCGTCATCTTGCCATTCCAATCCCACTTTGTGTCGTCTCAACATTCATACATACATACACAGCAATGTCTTACAAGAACCAAAGAGCGCCAATCCCGAGTGACTACTGCACAAGATAGAACACCAGATAGAATTCAAAGCTTTAAGACCAAGGGCATGGTCCCATCTTCTTGACTTCGTACAACCTCTAATCCAATTTCATTGTGTAGCTCTTGACAACATCATGCCAAAAAAGGTCTTATACACCTCAATCGGATGCCCGGATTGAAGTTCTAAAAGTTTGAGCAGACATCACGTTGCGTACGTGCACGTACTTCGAGACGGTGGGACCCGCAGAACCTGGGGCACCCCAGGCTACCGTAGGTACACCTGCGGCTCCCCCCCTCTATAAATAGATGGCTTGGGGCAACCATTTTAAGAGAGAAAATGCGAGGAAGCCTTGTCCAATTTGCTCTGTACACCCTATAAACTGAGTGCTTTCTCATTTTAAACACTTATGAGCTCATATATTTTTATATTTTTACCAGCAAAAGTCGTTCATCCATTTAAAGTCATTGAAGTCTTCTTTGGTAGTCCACTGTAAGCCTTCTCACAAATTTTAAAGCCTTTCTCCACTACTGTGTACACACAGTTCTTCACGTTGAGAGTCGTGTAGCGTGTGTATGCCCGGACGTCTGTCCGTGGCTTTTATTTCTTTTTGTATTTATATATATATATATATATATATATATATATATATATATTATATTTATTTATATATTTATATATATGGACTAACATTATCGAGTTATGCCGTGGTTGAGCCTAGATTTTACATCCGGAGCGTTTATTTACTATATATATATATATATATATGTGTGTGTGTGTGTGTGTATATTTACATTTTTGTCAGGCCTGGAGTTTACTTCATGGCCTTTTACAGCTTTCTTTATATTTCGTCCCGCCTAGAGTTTACTTCGTTGCGGTTGATTGTTTTTATAGCTTTATTTACATTTCGTCCCGCCTGGAGTTTACTTCAAGGCGGTTGATCATTTTGTTGTTTTGTTTATATTTTCAATCACCCATGGAGGTGCTTCGTGGTGGTTGATTGATTTTTATTGCTTTATTTACATTTCCAATCCCCCATGGAGGTGCTTCGTGGTGGTTGATTGGGTTTTTATGCTTTATTTATATTTTCAATCCCCCATGGAGGTGCTTCGTGGTGATTGATTGACTTTTATTGCTTTATTTACATTTGCAATCCCCCATGGAGGTGCTTCGTGGTGGTTGATTGTTTGCACACACACACACACACACACACACACACACACACACACACACACACACACACACACACATATATATATATATATATATATATATATATATATATATATATATATATATATATACCCCTTTATATATTTATATTTCCGATCCCCCATGGAGGTGCTTCTTGGTGGTTGATCATGTCTGTATATATATATTTTCAGCTTTTATATATATAACTTCTTACAACTTTTTATATAAATTGCTACATTATGTGAGCCTAGGAATCATGTGATCATAGATTCAGTCTACTGAATCTATATTCGGTTCCCGTGATGGACATTTTCAGCTGTAGATGGCTTGTAAATTATGCACATTGTTCGAATTTCCTTAGATGGCTCTCATGCCCATAAATAGTTTGGCATTGCTTTGTAAATTATTTTCTCGAAGATGCTTCGCATCTCGAAAAATAAAAGCAATTAAGCCGAACACATAATAAAATCGAAGTATCAAAGGCCTCAATTACTATTGAGCACAAGGGTTTGAAAAACCTCTTTTTACAAAATATCACTACTATATCTTGTTTAAAACTGAATTTTTATAAATTCAAACCCTTTGTATATAGGTCCAAATGAGGCATAGTACTACTTCCAAATAACTGTACATTGATCCACACACACACACACACATATTCATATAACAGATTCTTAAAAAGTGGTGGTAACCGTGGCAAAACAGATGTCGGGAGGTGCCTAACACCTTCCCTCCGCATAAGCAAGTCCCCGGACCCTAATGAATCTTGGTTTCATAGACTCGTTTAGCAGTGTCACATCACTAGGTCAATGTGCAAATCTTTTCTCGGTTGTGTTGGTATAACCATTTAAAAAACCAACTGGCGACTCTTACAGTCAAATCGTCGACATATAAATGGCGAACCTTTTCACGACTTATTTTTTCAAACATATCTCACCTAACATGAGAACACCAAAGAACAAGAACAGAAAAGGGACAAATAAAATCCCGACATCGACATGCATCAACAGATGACATCATCAAATGGCTTTCGATGCTTCGATGGGTTTACCTGCCATTGGCTGAGTGTTGCCAAGGTTACTTGACCTTTGTCGACATGTACATCAACAAATGAAATGTAGGGAGTTCCCGATAGGGAGAAGTGTTTTGGAGTTGCGACCCCAAACTGATGGCACCGGACCTTCGTGAGGTTCTGTCGAATGTAGTTTGCAACAATTGTGCTCATTGGTATAGTAAGCCTGTGTCTGGGCGAATACCAATGGGTAACATGTAGACCTGTAGTTTGGTCCATGAAAACCAAGATTTCAGGCTTTTTCGCTTAATCGCGTAGCATTCTCTTTCCTGATTTGGCTTTTTCAGCTTGTGAGATCTCCTTGGTAACTCGAACTGGACCAAGTCGGAGGGGTGGGCCCCACCTAGGGGAGCCATAGGTACACCAGCGACCAACTGTGGGTGGCCTTAAGTGGCCTATTGCTTTCACAAGTCATTTTTATACTACGCCAAACAGGAAATCCGAGAGCTTTTCTTCAGATCTGCTGAGTTTGGACGTCTTTTTGCAAATTCTGTCACCGTACAAGTGTTTCACACTATCCTAGTAACGTATGCATGTTATCCTTTCCAGTTTCTATCTGTTGGAAAATGACTTATCATATGAAATGCATCTAAACACATATTAGTAAATATGCTTGCTCATATGACTTGATAAAAAATATTCAACATAGTAAATGTTAGTATTAAACCAATGTTGAACATAATGATGTAAAAAATTTTGACTTTTGAAACAGTCAAATTGGTACTTTTTTTTGCTATTTCTTATTCTATTTGAGGATAAATAAGCAAAGTTAGTAAAGCAAAGTAATTCTGGTAATTAGTCTACCGTCATGGATTGTGACTTTGGTATATATATGTATATAGGATGTTTATGACTGTGGGTAGGTGTGCTACTGAATGGCCAACTAGTCATGCCTATGTGCATGTGGATAGTCTTGTTTACAAAGGAGACTCTGGTAAATTTTTTCCATAAGTCTAGGCATTGGGTAGTCATACATTTTTAACCCTATTGTAGGCGTATGTTAAAGTAATGAATGCATGCATGTAATCATAAAATGAATTTGAAAAGTTCCAGGTTAGAATTTACCACACCCTTCCTGAGGTGATTTGGAGACTTGTGTCCCGATACTATGGATCCGGATCAGCCGAGTAGTTCCCACATGATATCTTCAGGTGTGCGGATGAGGGCTTCTGAAGTGTCTCAACATTCAGTCAGACAACCACATTGCTTGGTGGAGGCGGTGATTCGTCATGTCTAGGTTGATGTTTCGGATGTCGAGGACGAGGAGGAGGATGTATTGGTTGTAGCTCCAGCTCCTGCAGCTAATGCTCCCCACAGGGATCTTCCAGGCATTCAGGTTGCTATTCCAAATATTCTGGGTGATTTAAGTCGACACCCCTCAGTTTACTTGTAGGCAAACAAGGTAAAAGCTGGGTTCAATCTTCCTTTTTCCTATTGATGAGGAGCAAAGATTCTGATGTTGATCTGCATTTGATGTAGGTTCCTGGATTTACATAGCCTCGAGGGAACTGGTTTAGCATACACTCTCTGTATCAGGCTCTGCATCTAGATTACCGAGGTATTGTTCATGACTGGGGCTTTGGGGCGTTCTTTTCTATTCTTCCATGCCGTTATCCCTAGGGCTAGCTCAGGGCATTATCTGAGCGTTGGTTTCACCAGACTTAGTCTCTTAATTTCTTGGATTGTGAGGTGATGATGACGCCGATGGATTGGCAGTTTATCACCGGTATGGAGTTTCGAGGGGCGCTAGTGCCATGTACGGCGAACATTATCTCGACTGTCGTCTGATCCTTGTTAGGAGTTTCGGCTGAGGCGCTCAAGGGAAGGACCGTCCGTACGGGTCCTTTGAGCGTAGATGATTTGAGTGAGCTGTTGAGTGAGCCCATGCCCGTTGATGTGAGCGTCAGGGATTACATTATCCGGCGATTGTTCCTGGTTATTATCAGGGGTTATTTCATAGCAGAAAACTCTTCCATGGTGTCATTCTCTTTGATCAGCGCCACTCGAGATGTGGACCGTATTGGAGAGTATGATTGGGGCTCCTATACCTTTGTCTATTTCCTCAGGGGAATGCACATGCGTTCGCAGGGCTTGACAGAGGCTTGGCTAGGATTTTACCCATTTCTGCTGGTGAGTATTCTCTTTTGATTTCCCATATACAGGTTAAGAGTGTTTACTGACAGCAAGTGTTTGCCTTTGCATTGGCAGTTTTGGGCCTATGAGAAGCTCCCATGTTTGCATTATGTGAGTGTGTTAGGTTTAGAGACCTATCCACGAGGACGGAGATGGCATCACTCCATATTGGCGGAGGTTCCTGTAGCTGAGGGTTTCACCCATTGTCGCTTACAGTTGGAGTTGTTGACAGCTAATGCCATCACTTGGGTTCCACTATAAATTGAACCTTTTATGTCTATGAATTAATTATTCAATTTAATCCAGTTATTTTTGTCAAGGTGAATTGTTTATCATGTCTTGTACGTATTGATTAATTATTTTGTTAATAATTACTGTTTTACACTAGAAAGATTCGGAAGATTAAATCTAGGGTTAGAACTGGGCATGATAACATGTATGCTTAATTATTTACATGAGATGAATAGTTAGGGTTGTGAATTGAATAGGAATATCTTTTCACTACATGTAACAATTGGGGATTGGAGATTAACGAGTTTAATTTAATTATTTTGCATAGGAATATCGCAGAATTAATTGAATTGAATAAAAGTTATCTGTTCACTTGGGAAATGGCTTTTAACAACTAGAATTCATGTTAACAATTCGGGTGACGTAATAGCTAGAATAATTGGATAATTGGTTTCATAGACATAAAATGTTCAATTTGTAGTCTTAATTGAAAATTAGTTCATATTGAAAAATAAAACCAACAATCCCATAAAAATCATCTCAAAATGATTACACAATTGAAAAGAAAGAAGAAGAAGAAACTCTAAAAGAAATCCTTCAAACTTCAATTGTAAGACCCCAACTATTTAATAAAGAGGTTTTTTCTATAAATATCATTTTTGAATATTATGGAATTAATTTGATATAATGTTATAGTTGTGGGTAATATTTATAAATTTTACAAAGTATGCAAGTTGTTGTATTATATTCATTTGCTCGAGGAATATTATTTTATCGGGGAATATTCGTACGACGACACAATTATTGGGGGGCCCCACAACAGAATTATTATCGAAATGAGAAAACGACAAAAATACTTTATGAAAATAACAGCGGAAGTTTTATCGTTAACTGTTGAAACAGCCGGTGTTAAAAGTACAGTAATACACGTAGTTGTATAGTAGCACACGGTATTGATTATTGATGCTTACGTGAGAAGTAACTCAGTTGTGTTCAATTATTGCTACAGTAATTGCTGCATAATATCTCACGTTATTTGATTCAATTATTGTCAATATTTTATATATTATTAAATCAGTAATTGAGACGACAAAGTTATTAATATTATTATTTGTAATATTAACGATATCTAGAAGTTCTGTCAAAGAGAGGTTTGGTCACCTAATTACGCGCCAATAGGGAAAAATCCTTATTAGAAAGCCCCCTCTTTCCTGGGAACGACCTGGTCGATTAATATTGTGAATTATAATAGTAATGATAAATGTTGTTAAAAATATTGAGAAATTTTTTTATGAAGTATTTGATGTAAATTTTATTTATTTTATGAACCCCATTTACCCATTTTTCAAATAATCGGAAGGAAGTTATATATATATATATATATATATATATATATATATATATATATATATATATAATTGTATAGCATTGGGGTGGGTGATGGTGGTCTTAGTAGATAAGTTTGGCAGGTTATAGATTGATTTTTCAAGCTTGAATATTATTAGCCAATTCTTTCCAATCATGCATCATGGTTGACAACTTGTAAGTTATGGTGCATTCTAATTGGTCAAGTCTTTTAAATTGGCATGTGTTCATTTTTTTTCATTGGCCAACTCTTTAAAAGAGGATTACTGATGCATTGGATCAGTAAAGCTGTGATATTCGTCCGTGATTTTTTAAACAATACCCCTTCCATCCTCCTATAAATAGAAGCTCATTCCTTCATTATTTCTTACGAATTCACTGAAACTCTAGAGAGAGAAAATTATAGATAGAAAGACGAAGAGAAATCTGCTACCTCTCTTTTCCTATATCAAGTTTCTTCTAAGGTAAGGGTATTATTTCTTTTGTATTCATGAAGAGAACTTCTGTTATTCCATTATTTATTATTCTATTGGAATAACCTGTATACGCGGACTACCCTATACTTGGTGAAATTCTTCTGTCATTACATTCTTTATTATTCTGTTTGAATATCCTATCTGTGCATTTTACGCCGGACCTGGTTCCGTCTTTATTATTCTGTTGGAATATCCTGTCTGTGCGTTTTACGCCGGACCTGGTTCCATTATTTATTATTCTGTCGGAATATCCCATCGGTGCGTTTACGCATGACCTGGTTCCGTTATTTATTATTCTGTTGGAATAACCTGTCTGTGCGGTCTATCGCATGCCTGGTGATTTCTTTTGTTATTCCATTCTTTATTATACTAAGTTGGTTAGAGTTTTGACTTTTATACTCCATGAAATTAGTGGAATATCCTTGATATTTGCGCTTCATCCAGTATATTTTCATGGAAATATTATTTTGAGCATTCTTGAATTTTACTGCACAAAGCAGTATCATGTTAACAATTTGGACATTATTGGTTCCTGGATTAATTAATTCTTGAACTTATTTTATTGAATTATTATATCATTGTCATCATCCTCATGTTTATATTTTATTGAAAGTATTATGTGGCCTGTAGTGCATAGATGGACTTGGTATGATTATGACCAAGGATTATTCGGTATAATCATGACCTTAATGTTACAAATGATGTGGTAAAGTCCTCATTGGCCCGTAGTGCGTTGATGGACAGTTGTTGACATGATCATGACCATTGATGAATACACGAATATCCTTGGCCCGTAGTGTATGGATTATTTGTGGTTGTGATACTAATGAATATCATTGGCCGTAGTGCAGGGATGATGTGGATTATTTATTAAGCTGAGTCTCAGCGATAAAAGTGATGAAAAATCTTTTAAATCATAGAAGATAGTAAATTTTTTCCTCTACTTGACTCTTCTAATGGATTGCTTATTCCGCTGCAGTTAAACTTGATGTTTGTTATATTGTATCAGTTTAACATTGTTGAAAGCTAACGATAATTTATTCTGCATTATCTTAGTCATAATATTTCTTACTGGGCTAGTTGAGCTCACTCTTTCTTTCACTGTTCTCTTCAGGAAATGAGAACGTAGCTGTGACTAGTCGGGAAACGGAGTGACTATCTAGATGATAGCATTAGTAGTCCTCACTATTATGTTAGATAGTGTGACAATAATTGTATTGAGGACTTATTTTGAGTTTCAATACTGTCTAGAAGATAATGTTGTATTAAAACTCACAGCTTATGTTTTGTCGTATTTTACACGACAGTTGTATAATTAAGTTTTTATTTGTATTATGTACCATATATTTGACGACTTAGAATAGGTGATATATAGCTATTTTAGGGGCGTCACACAAATCATATGCTTACAAGTATGCTCAAGTCATATGCTTATAAGTATGCTTAAATGTTAATCATATGCTTACAAGTATCCTCAAGTCATATGCTTACACGTATGCTCAAGTCATATGCTTACAATTATGGTATGTTATATGCTTACAAGTATGCTTAAATGTTAATCATATGGTTACAAGTATGCTCAAGTCATATGCTTACAATTATGCTATACATTAATAAGATCATGTTGTCTGTAGTAGGTACCGTGGTATCATGGACCTCTATCCAGACCGTAGTTGGATGGCACGACGAAAGTCAAGTGCCCAAATAGGTGTTACAACTGAATTTAGAGTTGGTTGCCAAGTGTTTTTGGAGTATGTGTATAGTCACCCGGAATGTGTGAATGGTCAGAACAAGATACGATTTCTATGTTTGAAGTGTAAGAATGTAAATTATATGAACAGAGACGTGGTAAACTATCATTTACTTGTTTTTGGGTTCATGAAAAATTATAAAGAATACTGGTGGGCACATGGGCAGAGAAGAGATGGGGGCATCACAGAAGTACACAATCCGGACAGTAGTACTCATCGTATAAATGAAATGGTTCATGATATTGCAGGGCCAAATTTTGATTGGGAACAAGGCAGAGAGCAACCTATGAATTCTGATGCCAAAGACTTCTTTAAGTTGTTAGACGAGGGTAGCGAGCCATTGTGGCATGGTTGCACCAAACACACTACATTGTCTACAGTGGCGACATTACTTAACATCAAGGCTGATCACAACATGAGTTATGAGTGTTTTGAGTTGCTCTTGAAGGCCATTAAGAGTATGTTGCCTGATGGTGAGAAATTACCTGATAACTATTACTTTTCTAAGAAAATGGTGAAGAAGTTGGGTCTTGGATACCAAAAGATCGATGCATGTCCCAACGATTGCATGTTATTTTATAAGGAAAATGAACAGATGACAAGATGTGCGTTTTGCAGTCATGATCGGTTTAGGCCTTATAAAGAGGGTGTGACTACAAAAAAATTGACTATAGTGTTTAGGATTCTAAGGTATTTTCCAATATCACATAGGCTAAAAAGATTGTACATGTCTTCAAGAACAGCTGAACATATGAGTTGTCATGCGAAATCTCCAGCTAAAGATGGAGAACTAAATTGTAACAATCCCAAAATTTAAATAATCTAATTCTCGACTTCGGTCGTTAATAATACATTCAACCTCTAATCATAAAACGATAAAACAACCATTGAAATTTGCGGAATAATTAAAATTTTCTATTAAAAACTATTCTTGTTCCTAAAACTTTAAACATCTACATCTAAATATCTAAGACTTATTTTATTACTACGAGAGTATTCAAAATTAATACATTATTCGGAACCTTAAATATGGTTCAAATAATAATAAATCAGCCAAAGTGTATAAATCTTCAAGTATCACATCTGATTCATGTTTTTCTAGTAGCACATAACTTTACCTTGAATCTTTAACCTACAAAAGTGGTTATTTGCAAGGTTGAACTCGACAGCCCAGCAAAATTTAACAGTTTTCATGCATCACATAACACATAATAACATGCTCAACATACATTTCATAAACATTGGATTAACATAACTTACATGTTGCAGTTCGTATAACAAGTATAAAGATTGAGTTCCTTACTCAATCAACATTCATTATTCAATCAACGTAGTCGTAAATTGACTTTAACGTTTGATACTTTTAATATATATAGAACACATCATGCTCTTTGCAATAAATATTTAAAATAGTTCATCAACAAGTTCACATAACAAATAGGAACTAAAAGACTCACTTTGATCGTTGTTTACCAATAACAGTTTAACAGCTTACAGCTATCTGCACTTCACGTGCTCTACCCAATTATATAATCATACACATAAACAATTAGTCATATAGCAACGCATACTAGTTGTAATGTAAACTTTACTCTATATCTGATAACCCTTCCTATTATCAATACATAATGTTCAATTTGATTGCGTTCACTTTCGACTTATATCTCATTATATTTCTTCTTAGGTCACACCCGAAGTTCTTTCAAGTGATTAAGTCTTGCTAGGAATCATTATTGGTTTTATATTAATCTCATTTCATATCTTATAATATTCATTTTATTTGACTTTAAATACTTTTTACGTTCATTAACACTTGTCATGACTTTTTGACATTCATTCGTTACACGCCCGATTTGTCTCTTTTGTGCGTGCTTAGTATGCTTATACAACTTATCTAATACATCATCTATTAATGTTAAGCATCATTATATTTAATAACATTCATGTTTTGTAACTTAGGATAACATCCTTTATCGTCAGGAGCACTACACTTGCATATGTGCATGCCCGATGCCCTCCAATTGCCTCCTAATACATATCAATCTCATAAATGACCATTTTGACCCCTGTTCCCGAACTCAAATTGAAATACTTAAAGAACTAAAGTTGTAGGTCTGCTCGTCATTGTTTCGGATCACCTTGAATCACCTCAATCGGAGTCCGTATGAAACAGGTGTGGCCGTTTTACTACAGGAGGTCAAAATTGTCTGGCCCCGACTACTATTCCAGCACTGCTGCGCCCCAAATAGCCTTGGGGGCCGCGCTGTAGCAACCCTTATGCATATTTTTCTTCTTCTAGTTTTACTGTTCTTACGAATTTTTGACCCTTTCTTCTTCCAACCTTCATAACTTGAGTTATACACACCCAAATCAATCCGTTTTCGACTCTATGGATTCATAATTCAAAGAACTACAGCATACTAGAATTATAACAATTTATAGAAACATTAACCAACGTAAATATTGACCCAAACCATATATTAATACTAAACTTTCATGTTTTAACATGTTTAGCGAATTCATTCACTACGAATTCATTTTACTGCCAAAACAGTTAGTTTTAATTAATTTGTTTTTGTTTCTTCATGTATTTTCACAATTAATAGCTAATTTATATATTAGACTATGAATTAAACATTAATTTTGACTTCAAAAAAAGCCATACTCATATATATTTCACTGTTAAATAACTTTCTCCATATATATCATATTTACATGAAGTAAATTACTCTAAATCATATACTAAACATATAAAAATAATTTATCTACAAATTATTATATATACCAAATATATAATCAGAATTACTACCCATATAACGTTTACAGAGAACTTTTCATACAATAGAATACTAGAAATTTAGAAGAAAACGAGAAATAAGAAAAGTAAGGTTATACCTTTTCTAGAAGATGTTTTACAACTGCTACTTCTTCTAAATGCTCAACTCACAGAGAATTTTCTCTTTTTCCTTCTCTCTTTTCTTTCTTTATTTCTTCTCTCTTTTCTCTTCTTTCTCTTCTTCTCTATTCTTTCTCTCTTTTCTAACTTACGTAACTTAGAAAATATAACGTATAATATAATAAGTATTAATATATAATATAAATATATATATAATTTATGTTAGTTATAGTTTTTAAAAATCAAAAGCCATAAGGCTTTGTTTGACAAAACCAATTAAAATAATGACTTAATCATTTCTTAAGCCTTATTTGGCAAAACAAGATTAAAATAAAAATTTCAAAAGCTTTAAGGCTTTGTTTGGTAAAACCAAATTAAAACTCTTTTAATCTATATTCATAAGTCATTTATAATATAGTTTATTGTCACATTTTATTTAAATAAATTCCTATATTCAAATTAAATTAAATCTAATAATAATTTATTAAATTAATTTACCACATAAACCAATACAATAAAATTATAATTATAATTTATTTAATAAATTAACACATCAATTTAATTACAAAATCAAATTAAAATACTATTATAATAATTCATTTAATCATAATATAGTTTCAACTTATTTTAAATTACCCAATATTTATAGAGTTAATTTCTCTTGCTATCAAATTTCTTATCATAACTAATTTATTTTATTTCCTTTAATAGTTGAATCAACTATTAAATCTCATAAAAAATTAATTTTTTCACACCAAAGCACATAATTCAAAATATATACACCTCATAATAAAAAGTTTAATTATTAAATTCTTATTTTAATAATTTATAAAAATTCGGGTTGTCACATCATTCCCCCCTTATAAGGATTTCGTCATCGGAATCAACGAAACCTCCCTTACTCAGTTTTCATCAAATCTCTTTTCAAAATTTATCGTTCAACTCAATTATATTTGAGTATAACATATTCTTTAACCCATTCATTTTCTTTTCTAAGGATCGTTAACATAAACACTCGGGATATTACATTCACCCTTTCTTTTAAGAATTTCGTCCTCAAAATTTTATTTATTAATCTTTATTCATTCAATCTATCAAAATAGATTTTACGTTAATACTTTATTCATTTGTTGGGTTCTATAACCAATTCCTTTCCACAATGATCTTTCTACAATTATTAACTTTTCTATTAAAAGTTTTACATTATTCTTTGATAACTCATCTCCTTTTCATTTCAAAATTTTTTTTCTCATTTATTCTATATATTCATCATTCAGTGTCGCATTCTACGACTTACTTCTTTCTAAGGAATATCATCCTTACCACGTTCGCCTTTTAGAATAACAAGAATATTCCACAATTGCTCAATAATTGGGAAACAGTATGAATAACTCATGAATTTAAAAGATTCTCAAATCTTGCTGACGGGTCACAAGACCTTGAACTTCGTCCAGGGTTATAAGTATTTATTTTAACTTAAACCTAAATAGTCATTAGACTGTACGGACTCCCGTACTTAGGGTGTTAAGCCCTTCATATGATGTATTGTGCACTCTGTCCAAGGTTATAAGTATTTTTTTTCAACTTAAACCAAAATATTCATTAGACTATAGGGATTCCCGTACTTAGGGTGATAAGCCCTTCGTACCATATATTGTGCATAAATATCTAAACGCTTCTGCGTACTCCCCTATAAAAGGGTTGTTCACCTCAGCTTTTCAACACCTGAATCTGCACCAAAACAATTTAGTTTGGCATAACTTCTCAAGAAAGGCTTGAACTGCATAAACGTCTTTCAATATTTGTCTAGCTAAATCAAATAGCATAGACTTCTAACAATAATTCAGACATCAATCGAAATAGTTTTAGCCAATTCATGTGGCGTATCTTTCGTAGTTTAAAGAAAACCAAAAATCCTTTTATGATGAAATAATTCCTTACTATCTCGATAGTACGTTGAGGATTAAGTCATTATATGACTTTCTCATGCTACATCATACCATAGTGGGCTGACGATCTTATGATCACATCCATGCACCAGGTTCAATTGCATTGATGACTTCCTCGTTTGTCAAATTACCATCATATTTAGTGATGCCTTAATGACTATGAAATAAAATTTACATTTTGATATTTTTAAGTCATTTTTGTCTAGCTGAAACAATTAGCATAGACATAGGAATAACGATATTATTTTTAAAACTCATTGGTTCCATCATTTGATCCAATATTTTTTAAGAAAAATAGACGTGCAAACATCAGAACGAATTTAATTAGTTTAAAAAATCTAGCAAAGCTAGAAGATTTGGAATATCTATTTTTTTTCCATCAATTTCAATTTTTACTCCATTACCTCATTACTAACTAATTCTTTTTATTTCTAGCACCACCAATGCTCTTATACTAAATATTATTGTATTTGAACTTACAATCTTCATATACCCCCAATATAGTTCATCAAACTTACCACACTTTAGAAGTTCAATAACTTGCCACAATAATATGAGTTTAATAACTTATCCTCGTCAGACCATAGGCATCCATTCGTTGAGGAGTTCAAAACATACCATATGATTATGAGTCACGAACTTACCATATGCATTAGTTTTTAGAACCGTACCTAATCTTAATATCATCTAACATAATCTTAAAAGCCTCTAACTATCAAATATACACATGAGAAAAGAATCACATTTTTACCACATATACATTGATAGCGCGACACCGGCATACCAATAATTATCAATGTGCTAAACCAAGTGCACAAAACCTCTGCCCATACAAAGGTTTATACAACTTAGTCACCATATGAGTCCTCAATTGAAATCCCACCTAACATTTACCTACTCTTAACTTATTCTTAACTTGCTCAATATGAATTCCACGTATTATATTATCTATAACTCCTCGTAAGTTTATCTCGTACTATATCATAGTACATTATCTTCATAGCATCAAGCTATAATTATTCAAATATTACAGACCATCTTTCTTTTATAACTTAAACAGACACGTCGTGATCTTATTGTATAATCATCTCCCTTAAAATTCTTTTCTTAACTCATGATCGTTTTGTTTTACGATCCTCTTTCTTTCCTTTTTCATCATTTACGATTTAATTCGTGATTTTAATCTTACAGACTTTGTCTATTCATCATTATTTGTTACCTTGGCTATTGGAGTTAAGCAACTCCCATTTCTTGTCTTTATATCTTTTCAAGATTCTTCTTTGAATTTTCTTATTTATATAACAATTATTCCTTTAAGAATTTCTAACTTCATTTACATTGCTCAACATTTCACTCGAGTTCCACATTTTCATCATACGTATCCATTTTCTATACTTGGTACACATCGAGTCTCTAATAGTTTCAATATGGTACGCCGAGTGGTTTCCCATAAATAACCAACAAACTAGGTTTCGAGTTGCTAGTTCGTATATACCTCCGCTCTCTGAAGGAATCGTTTAGCCCAGATACCATACGTCAACTATTAAAGAGTACGATTGTACCATACTTAAATATAACTTTTTATTCTTAACTTCTTTATCATTCTCTTCTTATAGACATTGTCTATTTATTATCACTTTTACATCCTTATTATTAGAGTTGGGTAACCCCACATTCATATTTCTTATAACTCTGCGAGATTTTTCTTTGAATCCTTTCACGCATGTTTTAATCCCTTCTTTATAAATTTCATAAATTACTTCTTATAGTTCAAACTTTATTTGAGTTTATTCTTTCATTATCTTCACATTCATTCTCTAAGGTTATAACCTAAGGTACTCCTACCTATGGCTTATAACCTACAGCTTTGATACCAACTGTAATGACACCAAAATTTAAATAATCTAATTCTCGACTTCGGTCGTTAACAATACATTCAACCTCTAATCATAAAATGATAAAACTACCATTGAAATTTGCGAAATAATTAAAGTTTTCTATTACAAACTATTCTTGTTCCCAAAACTTTCAACATTTACATCTAAATATCTCAGAATCATTTTATTACTACGAGAGTATTCAACATTAATACATTATTCGGAACTTTAAATATTGTTTAAATAATAATAACTCAGCCAAAGTGTATAAATATTCAAGTATCACATTTGATTCATGTCTTTCAAGTAGCACATAACTTTACCTTGAATCTTTAACCTGCAAAAGTCGTTATTTGCAAGGTTGAGCTTGACAGCCCAGCAAAATCTAACATTTTTCATGCATCACATAACACATAATAACATGGTCAATATACATCTCATAAAAATAGGACTAACATAACATACATATTGCAGTTCATATAATAACTATAAAGATTGAGTTTCTTACTCAATCAACATTCATTATTCAATCAACGCAGTCATAAATTGACTTTAACGTTTCATACTTTCAATATATATAGAACACATCATGCTATTTGCAACAAATATTTATAACAATTCATCATCAAGTTCACATAACAAATAGGAACTGAAAGACTTGCTTTGATCGTTGTTTACCAATAACAATTTAACAACTTACAGCTATCGGCACTTCACGCGCTCTACACAATTATATAAGCATACACATAAAGTATTAGTCACATAGCAACGCATACTAGTTGTAATATAAACTTCACTCTATATCTGATAACCCTTTTTATTATCAATACACAATGTTCAATTTGATTGCGTTAACTTTCGACTTATATCTCACTATATTTCTTCTTAGGTCACACCCAAAGTTCATTCAAGTGATTTAGTCTTGCTTGGAATCATTATTGGTTTTATATTAATCCCATTTCAATTCTTATAATATTCATTTCAATTGACTTAAAACACTTTTTACGTTCATTAACACTTGCCACGACGTTTCGACATTCATTCGTCACACGTCCGATTTGTCTCTCTTGTGTGTGCTTAGTATGCTTATACAACTTATCTAATACATCATCTATTAATGTTAAGCATAATTATTTTTACTAACAATCATGTTTTGTAACTTAGGATAACATCTTTTATCGGTAGGAGCACTACACTTGCATACGTGCATGTCTGACGCCCTCTGCTTGCCTTATAATACATATCAGTCCCTCAAATGACCATTTTGACCCCTATTTATGACCTCCAATTAAAAAACTTAAAGAACTAAAGTTGTAAGTCTACTCATCCTCGTTTCGGAACATCTTGAATTACCTCAATCGGAGTCTGTATGAAAAAGTTATGGCCGTTTTACTATAGGAGGTCAAAACTGTCTGGCCCCAACTACTATTCCGACGCCGTAGCGCCCTAAATAGCCTTGGGGGTCGCACTGCAGTGCCCATTAATTGTAAGGTACACGTTTTTTTTCCTTCAATTTTACTGTTCTTACATATTTTTAACCCTTTCTCCTTCCAACCTTAATAACTTAAGTTATACACACCCAAATCAGTCTGTTTTCGACTCTATGGATTCGTAATTCAAAGAACTACAACATACTAGAATTATAACAATTTACAGAAACATTAACCAACCTAAATCTTGACTGAAAACATATGTTCATACTAAACTTTCATGTTTTAACATGTTTAGCGAATTCATTCACTACGAATTCGTTTTACAACCAAAATAGTTAGTTTCAATTACTTTGTTTCCTTTTCTTCATGTATTTTCACAATCAATAGCCTATTTATACATTATACTAGGAATTAAACATCAATTTTGACTTTAAAAAAAGCTATATTCATATATATTTCACTGTTAAATAACTTTTTCCATATATATCATATTTACATGAAGTAAACTACTCTAAATAATATACTAAACATATGAAAATAATTTATCTACAAATTAATATATATACCAAATATATAATCACAATTACTACCCATATAACTTTTACAAAGAACTTTTCATACAATAGAAAATTAGAACTTTAGAAGAAAACAAGAAATAAGAAAGGTAGGGTTATACCTTTGCTAGAAGATGATTACAACTACTACTTCTTCTAAATTCTCAACTCATAGAGAATTTTCTCTTCTTCCTTCTCTCTTTTCTTTCTTTTTTTCTTATCTCTTTTATCTTCTTTCTCTTCTTCTTTGTTCTTTCTCTCTTTTCTAACTTACGTAACTTACAAAATATAACGTATAATATAATACGTATTAATATATAATATAAATATATATATAACTAATGTAAGTTATAGTTTTTAAAAATCAAAAGCCATAAGGCTTTGTTTGGCAAAACTAATTAAAATAATGACTTAATCATTCCTTAAGCCTTGTTTGGCAAAACAAGATTAAAATTAAATTTTCAAAAGCTCAAAGGCTTTGTTTGGTAAAACCAAATTAAAATTCTTTTAATCTATTTTCATAAGTCATTTATAATATAGTTTATTGTCACACTTTATTTAAATAAATTCCCATATTCAAATTAAATTAAATCTAATAACAATTTATTAAATCAATTTACCACATAAACCAATACAATAAAATTATAGTTTTCATTATAATTATAATTTTATTTAATAAATTAACACATCACTTTAATTACAAAATCAAATTAAAATAAGATTATAATAATTCATTTAATCTTAATATAGCTTCAACTTAATTTAAATTACCCAAAATTTATAGGGTTAATTTTCCTTGCCTCCAAATTCTTTATCGTGACTAATTTCATTTATTTTCTTTAATAGTTTAATCAATTATTAAATCTCATAAAAATTTAATTTATTCACACCAAATCACATAATTCAAAATATATACACCTCATAATAAGAATTTTAATTATTAAATTCTTATTTTAATAATTTATAAAAATTCGGGTTGTCACAAAAATCATCTCGTAGATGGGCAGGCTTGGAAAGATTTCAACTTAGCACATCATGGGTTTGCATTGGAACCTAGAAATATGAGGCTTGGATTTTTCACCGATGGTTTCAACCCGTTTGGCCACTCAGCTGTTCCGTACTCATGTTGGCTCGTGATTGTTACTCCGTACAACTTGCCTCCTTGGATGTGTATGAAACAACCATACTTGTTTCTTTCACTCGTGGTTCCTGGTCATAAGAGTCCTGAAAATAACTTAGATGTTTACTTGAGACTTTTTATAGACGAGTTGAAGGTATTGTGGGAGGATGGAGTATAGACTTGGGTTATTGCAACGAAAGCAAATTTTAACTTTAGGGCAGCGGTTATGTGGACTATAAGTGACTTCCCAGCTTATGGTATGTTAGCTGGATGAAGTACACATGAGAAGTTGGCTTGTCCGTATTGTATGGAGCATACAATATCTTCCAATCTTTCAAAAGGTCAAACCCTTGCTGGTTTGACTGTCATCGTCAGATCTTGTCGGTAGATCACCCGTTTCGAAGAAATAGAGAACAATTCAGGAAAAAGAAAGTAGACAATGATATGTCTGCACCGCGATTGTCAGGAACAGAGATGCGAAACCTAGTAACCCCCAGATCCTAGTCCCAATTACCACGAATTCGGTATACTAATTCTATAATTATTGCGGAAGATATAAACATAAATTATTTATACATTAAACTTACACACTATCCCCAAGGTCGAGAACATTCACCTAATACATGTATTCCATATCTTTCTGACATACAATGTCACTGGCTTCTCCTGTATTCGACGTATTCATTTTAATCTGTAATGTTTGTCATGATATGGTAAGGGTAAGCAACAAGTTTGCCCAGCAAGTTTGAGTTTAATTAAGGATATATTATGATTGAAAAAATTGAACAATAAGCTGGCTAACATTCAACAATATAATAATTTTCATAGTTGAACGAACATTGAACATGAATAAATCAACTGAACCAGATAGTAATGAAGGTGATCAGTCTTTCATACCTGATGCACACATTCAATTTGCATAGAGTGCGAATCAATAATTTATAGACATGGTAATCAATAATGATTAACCATAAGCATATTTGAATGAACAACTCGAGGTCGAGTTAGAGAACTTGCTTGAATCACCGACTATAGCTACACAATCAATATATCTTTATTTGAAGACCTAATATTAATAATACCGATCTCCAATATTAGAATAATATCATCAAAGTATAATACTGTTAATTATATTTATAAAATAACCTAAACACATTATCACGAATCCCTATCAGTCCACAAACTACTTAAGTCTCGGTATCAAGTCAAACTATTTCAGTCTGAGTTGCGTCCAGTACTATTTCTACATCCCGATGGCCTAGTCGAATAATAATCGAGCCTAATTTCAATAAGACTCTACTTAATCGCTAAATTATTATCTTAGATAATTTATTAGTCAGTCAAAATATTTTTCAAAGACTCATAATAATTTTCAAGTAATTATTATTATTTATCATGATTTTTCAATTATTAATATCATATTTATATTATTTAAATAACACTTAATTCCATTATCATTAATATTTATTTAATTTCAAATATTAATGAAATGCATAACATAGTATTATAAATTATTTATAATATCTCAAAGTATTTTTAATACCTTAATATCCCTTTTAAATGATTTTTAAACATTTAAATTCATTATCAAATAACTGTCATTAATATTAAAATATTAATATTTTTTATGACAAAATATCAAAAGTTATATTTTATAACTTAAAATAGTTTCCAAACCTTTAAATCGTTTTAATATGATTTTTAAAACATTAATACTAATTTTCCACAATTTATTTAATACATTTATTAAATAAACTAATTATCATTAATATTAATTAATTAATGAAATTCATCACAAAATATTAAAAGTCATTGAAAATAACTTAAAATATTTTATACACCATAATATATTTTCAAATAATTTTTCAAGTATTAACATCAATTTTAAGTAATTTATTTAATATTATAATTAAATAAATTAAATACCATTAATATTTAAAAATATTAAAATATTAATGAAATGTATTCAAAATTATTAAAACCCCATTTTTAGGCTTTAAAAGGAATTTATTATGAATTTTCCATAATTAAAAACTACTTTTCTCTATTTATTTAATAAAAATAATAATTACATAATTAAAGTGTAGCTAAAAGTGCCTATAGCGACAAAACTGTCGCTATAGGTGTTCTTGAACATTCATAGGTAGTGTGCATGGTGCTACCTTTGCCCATCATTAGATCTATGTTCCAGTTGATATGTGGGCTTGTAATGGTGTCAAGGTTATAGTATTGATGTAATACTATAACTTCCAACAACTTTCATGACCAAAACACATCATAATAGAGAGTTATTGGCCATTAAAAACCTTGTCAGGCCTGTTCTTTATTTTCTAAGTTACCCAGAAATAAAGAACAGCCTAAGGGTCCTACTTTGCATCTTTTAATCTTAGCTTTATGGGTTCGGTTTGTGTGATCTAATGGTTCATACTTATAGTAGATATGTCAAAGAACAATAATACCACATTAGTTCAGTCTAATAACAACACATGAGAGAGATCTAGGCCGGTCAAAGTGCTGTCAGGAAACTGTTCTTGAACTTTATGGGTTTTCCAAAAATTCGTAAGGCTGGTGGTCAACCCTAGTTTGACCACCCATATCTTTGATTCTATGCATGTTATGGGTGATCTAAAGGCATGATTGTGTAGCCTACATGTCAGTCTACAACATCAATACAACAACATAACATAACAACTTAAACACAGAAGGATCTAAGGCCTTGAAAAGCTTGTCAGAGCTTTCTAGAAATCAGGGGATTTTCTAGGTTGCCCAGAAATCAGTCCGCATGGTCGGTCAAACATGTTTGACCACTCATAACTTGAGATCTAGACATGGTATGGACTTGATTCCACTTCCATTCTACTCTCCTCATGGAATAGAACAAGTCTATAACCTTAAACACACCTAACTATTAACACACAAAGATCTAGAGGTCCTGATATATGGCTGTCAGACCTTAAAATTAGGGTTCTAAGTCAGTTTTGAAAACTTAATTTTCTTGCATCTATATGGATCCTTGATGTAACATCTTAGATCACTCAATAACAACCTCTAACACATCTCTATCCAATAAATAACAACATATAACATAAATCACATGTACTTAGCAAGTTAGGGTTTTATACCTCTTTAAAGATTGATCTTGATTTCTGATCTTTAAAGTCTGATCTCAGCAAGTTAAAGGATGTTATTGGCTTAACTTTTCACTCACTCTCACTCTACATTTCGAAATTTCAGAGAGAGAAAAGGCTTGGACAAGTTAGCAAGTAAAGTAAGTGATTTTTCTTACTTTTATCTTTTATGTTTTGATTCAATGAACCAAAGTATGCAAGGTGACCAAGAAATCTGATATTGGGAGATTTTAGACACATGTTGATAAGTTTTGGAGTGATGACTCACCAAGATTATGTAATCTTTTACTTAAGTTTTAAGTAAAAGGGTATTTTCGTCATTTAACACATATTAAGGGTATTTTGGTCTTTTCCCCTATAATTTGAAGGGCAATTTGGACATTTCCCATTTATCCCATATCTTTTAACACTTAAGCTTTTATACTTAACATTTAAGCTCCCGAATTAAGGTTTTGATAATTCGAATTAGGGTTTCGAATTCTCGGAACTAAAATTAAGGTTTCCGGACAAATCATTAGGGTTCCTAACCAGTAGTTAGGGTTTACGAACTTATCCTTGATGTTCCCAATATAACTTTAGGGTTCGCTAAAGTTATAACCACTACTAGAAATTCAACATATAGCGACGGGCTATAGCGGCGGTTGGGGCAGAAGGGTCACTATAGGAGTATATAGGGACGATCAATATCTGGCCGTCGGTGTAGGGAGTTTTTTTTTTGCCCGGGTCTTTAGCTTGGGCGCATACAAATACTGAGCTTCTATTTTTCCACCAAATCATTAGCCCCAAACATTCAGTCGGTCGTCTCATCTCTAACCCTTTCAGTCGATCGAATCTCACCATCTCATCCGATCGTCTCACCATCTCAGTCGATCGAATCTCTTCTCTCACCATCTCAGTCGCAAATCTCCTCTCTCACCATCTCAGTCGCGAATCTCCTTTCTCACCATCTCAGTCGCGAATCTCCTCTCTCACCATCTCAGTCCGGTCAAATTGACTCTCCGGTCGATTCTTCTCATTTGGTCGTGTGTACGTCGCTGACAAGTGTTCCTCCGCTAGTGAATCGTACGGCTGGAGGTGATTCCCTATTTCCCTCTATTTTACTCGCTCATTACACGATTAATTGTTAATGTTCAATGATACTTGCATATAATCTATTCCCCAAGCCCTAGTTTATGGGTGGTTATCCATTGTAGTGAATTATACTCAACATTGTGTTTGTTTGGGACTAAAGATTTGTGAATCTGGGCGAAGCTGCAAGTGTGAGTTGGTTCATATGGTTCACAGAATTTCCATTGGACGATGTAATATCCGGGCCTCTTTCACATTTTACTTGTTTGTTCTCATACTAGGTAATTCGTTCATTATATATGATGATTATGTTTGGTTGTTGGCTGTATTTGCTTGAAGGTTGTATATCAATTAATTATGCCCATTTGTGCAGCGTGTGTGGATCGCCAGGAATTTGAAGGTTTTGTGTTCTTACTTACTCTTCTGTCACTATATATTGCTTTTGTATTGTTCTCGTTTGCACTAGAAACACTGATTATACTATATGATACTTCTTCCAAATAGTTTACAAGTTAGAGGTTTGAATATTAGTAAACATAACTAATCCATCATTCGGTACCTGCTATTAACTCTGGACTCTTGGTTTGTTTAGTAATTTTTTAAATTGCATTGATATTGCCTTTCACACCAATTTATTAGGATTGATTGGACTTGAGTTGGAGTAGTTGATTGTTCCTTAAATTTGGAAATGCAGGGGTTGCAAGAAAAGATCAAATTGGTTCCTATAAACCTTCAAAACAGGCCCACCTGGTACAAGGGGAAAGTTTACCCAAAGAACAAGGTAAGGACAGATTATGCATCTCCTATTAATTTGTAAACATACATTTTTAAGTATTTTGATGAAGTTATTTGAGAATTGATATACCAACACCTCACATCTAGTGCCAAAATCAATAGGTATCCCGTGCAAATCATTTGATAAGGTGAAACAGTAAGACAAAAATTTTCTTAAACATGCTTGCGATTAAATGTCTAAATGTGTGTGATTACATTAAGACTTGCTCTTTCTTAAACCTGTTTGGGCAATTGTAGGTTTTTCTATTCACATTTTACTTGTTCAAAAGTCTTGCTGTCAAGAAGATTTTAGGTATTCAGTTTTTTGTGTTAATGGTTGGGCTTTAGATGCGTAATTACAGATGTGAGTATGAAAATTCCTAGTAATGAAATGGTATTTGTAAGCAATTGAAGTGCGTACTTTTGGTATAATAATTTGACCCTCTTTTGTGTTAATGTATCAGTCTTTAGTTTCAATTGAATTTTAAGAATGTTGAAAACCTCATTTACTATCGTTGATGTGATTATAATTTGTGAATGAATTAAAATTTGTTTCTTTGTTAAATTTTTTTCAGCTTTTACTTTTTGTTATTCATCATCACTCTTTCTAGGTTCTAAAGAGAGGAACTTTGATAATAATTCTTCAGTAATTTTAACTCTTTACTCTTAGCTTTCACATTTTGTAAAGATATCTAAGCAGGTCATGATGATGTGAATTGCTTGCTCAAAAATAAAACATATTGATTCCATAATTCAATTGGGTTTCATATGCAGGAGATTATTGTACCAAGAATTATTTGAGGCAAAACCACTCCTCGAAGACGTAAAATGCCATTGTAATTATTCAACCTCTATTTGGGGGATTTTGCAGGTTGGAACAGAAACTGTTTTTATTTGTTTTATGTTATATACGTGGATAATTAAAGTCAGAAATCTACTTAATGCGCTGAAATACATTTTATGTATATATTTAGATTATCCTGATTATGGTACTTGAACTATTCAGTTATTATGAACGTTGTGCCCCAATATGGATTAAAAAAATTCTAATATTTTGGCCCTTTAGTCCTTTAGGAGGGGATATTTAAAGCACCTGATATGTGTCACAACTTAATATTTTATCTCTTTGTTCTGCAGTGGTGTAAGGCTGTTTTTGTTTGGTCCACAACTGTATATTCAATGCCAGTTTCTTTTAAATAATGCCGAAAACCTTATAGCAGCATAGTACTAATTGGGATTATTGTCCTCTTCTTGGAAGCTTACCCTTTTCATTTGATTGTTACAGTTAAGGGAATTGAGCATCAAATTTTAACAAAAATTTGGAATCGAGTTGTCAAATGTAGCCAAGTTAAATTAGTTGCTTTGATTATATATAGAAATTTCTTGATTTCACTTTGTCGTTGTTCATTGCAGGTCATGTTCCTATGCTTTCTTCTCTGTACTATCACTTATGCATCAATGGCAGTGTTTGGGTACCTTATGTTTGGTTCAAAGGTAGAGTCACAAATAACCTTAAACCCCCCCCCCCCACCTTAAGTTTGCCATTACTCTTAAGAATCTAGGATAGAAGCTATACAATCCTTCCCCCCCACCCCCCACCTTTTTATAATTTGAAGAGTTTTGCAACATAACTAGTGCATTTTGTCAAATGATCGTTGCATTACCAGGAAGAGTATGCTTTCTCAAGTGTGCTTAGATGGAGAAGAGTAGCTCTTCTTTTTCTTCATTCATTGTTTCTATTAATAAGTTGCTGACAAGCTTACTTTTCTTGGATTGTATCTTCTTTTCTTACTATTTTCTTCTCCCCCAGTCCTGAACTGAATAATTTTGCTATTTTGAACATGTATTGGTAATTGCTTGCAAGCCAAGAGCTGCATTTTAATGCGTGGTTGCTAATGAATGACGATGACATGTTACTTCAAGCTCTGTAAGACTGGTCAGTTCGACTTCTAGAGAGCTGTGAAATGAGTGGAAAGCTCCACCAGGCTATTCAGTCAATGTTGCTACTGCCAATTCCACTCAGGTTCATCTCCAGCCTCCTCCTTTGGGTGACTATATGAGATCACTGGTGTTACCTATCATGTCTAGCATAGGTAACAATAGATAAATGTCTAGCATAGGTAACTGAGATTGTTGATGCTCCTATGATACAGAATGGCTTCTTTTAGAGAAAAATCAATAGATATATGGCAGAGGAAGACACAGTTGACAACTGGTGCTGCAGCTATAAATGACAAATTTTAAGCATTTAATCAGATATACATGTCATGTGTTTGATTTGTACTGCCTTCGTGATTGTATTGCTTGGCAGGTTCTGGATTAGTCTACAAATACATCTGCAATAATTATTGTTTCCTTTTGATTTGTCTTAATTTGTAAACATTGTTGGAACTAAATTATTGTAACTTAATGTTTGATACAGTAGTTAGCCTTCTCTGAAGAAGATTGTAATTATTGTAATTGTAATGTGAATGATTTTAAATCATGTATACAACAATTTTGTATGTTTTATTTTATATTGTATTTTTGTTTGTTGGATAAATGTACGCAATTAATATTTTTTTAAAATATAAAAAGGCTATAGCGACGGTCATCGACCGTAGTTATAGTGTTCTATAAAACACATCATTATAGAGACGGTCACCGAGCATCGCTATAGACATCTATTGCTACGGTCATGACCGTAGCAATAACTCTCAGCGACAGTTAGTAAAGAATAAATACACGATTCTGCCATGACCTATACCTAGGGTCGGCGACCGTCGCTATAGGCCAAAAGACCGTCACTATAGGATTTACCGACGAGTTCTATAGCGACGGTCGGCGACGGTCGCTAAAACTTTTAGCGACGGTCTTTTGGCCTATAGCGACAGTCGGCGACTGTCACTATAGGCTGATTTTCTAGTAATGAACTTATACTGATCAATATTTGATCCTAAATCACAAATTGTACACATAAAATCACATACCCAAATTGATATACCCTAATATACTTAATTCTATAAGTTTTCTCCAAAAAATTTAAAATTCTTAAAATTCCTTCACAGAAATGTCAAATCTATACACTTATTTTCTGTCTAAGTCTATCTTATAACCATTAATCCATCATTTTAGAATTTTATAAATTGTATAAATTCTCAGGTTGTCACGGTGATGAGAATGCCTGTTATCCTATTTGGTAAGATTGATGCCACAAACATAATCAATGGGTTTGGCAAATCTCATAACTGGGTTCGGAGAAGCATCTTTTGGGAACTACCTTGTTGGTCTGCAAATATGATTTGTCATAATCTAAATGTAATGCATATTGAGAATAATATGTTCGACAATGTGTTTAACACCATGTTGAATGTTACGGGGAAGACAAAAGATAATGAAAAGGCACGTTTGGACATGAAAGATATTTATAAGCGTCTTGGATTAGAACTTTATGAATCTCCTAATGGTAAGATTGTCAAACCGCATGCAAGGTACACATTGTCCAAAAAGAAAGTTGAAGATGCGTGCGCATGGGTTAAGTCTCTGAAACTACTAGATGGATATGCGTCAAACATTACAAGGTGTGTTACGGGTGAGAAATTGTAAGGGATGAAGAGTCATGACTGTCATGTGTTCATGGAGAGACTCATGCCTATAACATTTCTGGATTTTGATAAACCAATATGGGATGCTTTGATAGATCTTAGTCGTTTCTTCAAAGACTTATGTTTAAAAACATTAAATGAGAATGACATGTCTGTACTTGAGAAGAACATCATAGAGATCACGTGTAGACTGGAAAAAATATTTCCACCTGGTTTTTTTGACTCCATGGAGCATTTGCAAATCCATATTCCCTATGAAGCTCGTGTTGGGGGTCCAATTCAATATAGATGGATGTACCCTTTCGAGAGGGTGAAGAGGAAGGTGAAGAATAGAGCTTATGTCGAGAGGTCGATATGTGAGGCATGCAATTTCGATGAGATATCTACGTTTGTCTTAGAATATTTTTCGGACGAAGTCTTGACAAAGGCCAATCGAGTCTCGAGACATGATGATTGGGGAAACGTTGAACTAAATGGTCGACTTTTTGTATTTAGTCTATCGGGCTGTGCTTATGGAAAAGGGAAGCGCATATTCCTCTCTGAGCAAGAATTGCGTGCTACACATACTTACATTCTTCTCAATTGCGAGGGAATGATGAATTTGAGGTACACATGTAAACTTGAAAATTTATCCCTTAACTTTCAATGACATGTAATATACATTCCAATATGTTAATATTTATAACATTGTATAGATTGTACAATGACGAGTTAAATGTGAATCATCCCAGCATAACTGATAAAGATATTCAAATCAATCATGATAAAAAAATTTCACTTTGGCTAAAGGACAAAGTAAGTTCAATTTCTTAAGCACGACATTTATATATAATCCATATTAACTATGACTTCATTTAATAAGATGGATTTTTTGTAGGCTTTGACTGAGGGATTAACGATTCTGGCTAATGTACAAGTTCTAGCCATGGGACCAGACAAGGACCAAGTCAACCGCAATGGTTACAAAATAAATGGTTGTAAATTTTATACAAAGGCATATGGGCGCGGTAAAAGAACAACGAACTCTTGAGTGTGTGTCAAAGGAGATTGTTACAATGAGCTTGGTCGTGCCTTTTATGGGAAGTTGGAGGAAATCGTAGAGTTGTCGTACAAGGGCACGTACGGGGGTTATATTAACTTGTTCAAGTGTCGTTGGTTTGATTCAGAAAAAGGGATACATGTTGACAGACATGGAATCGTCGATATTGACCTCCATGGGTCTGCGTACTCCAACGAACCATTTGTTTTACCAACACAAATAGTATAGCTATACTAAACTCCTAGTCCTGTTAGAAAAAGGGATAGACCACCTATAGATTGGCAAGTTGTAATTCATACTCCCGCGCGCAGTTATGTAGAAGTAGTTGATGGGGAGATTTACCAAGAGCAGATACTTCATAGACAAACTATAATAAATATGGAGGACGACAATGAAGTAATCTAGTTAAATGGTGGAGATGAACAACATGAATTATATCCTGAGTCAATACTTGTGTTAGATGACATTGACACTGAGGAGGAAGAGTTATTGACTGACACTGACCCTGAATCTGAAGCAGATGATGGTTATGAATCTGCAATACGTATACAAAATGATTATGACTTAGACATTGACACTTGAACAAATGGAATGTATGTTTAGCATTACATGTTTTTTATATCATTGTCATGTTTATGTACTTAACTATTTAAATGCAATTTCATGTCATTATTGTCATTTTATATTCATATATGCATGTTATCAAATATAACTCATACTAACATCTTGAAATTTGTAATATATAGATGGCTTCTGAAGTAGTGCAAAAAAAGCACGGCTTGGGTAGGGGGCCTAATCATGTGCCAAAGGCCCCTACTAATCCGGATGATTAGATTCTTATTCAGATTCATCCTCCTTTGAACAGTACGTATGTCCACATCATTTATATATAAGCAGTTTAGATTCCATTTATACAAGTTATATAACTAATGTAAATTGCTTTAAATATTATAATATATCTACTTATCTTTGATGTAAATTGTTGTATATTATAGTGATTTTTTAGATAATAAGATCGTCAAATGCATTTCACAATGGTGCTTACAGAATTGGCCCACACTTGTGATTAGATGGGCGAGCACACCTATGGCCCACAAGGATGCAGTTTGGGCTAAATTTCAGGTATATTTTTTTTAATTATGCCAGATAATATAATATTCTAAGGAAAATTGTTTAGTAGTGTTAGATTATAAAAGTACCGTTTTAATATTATTATTGTTGTTTTATTTGCAGAAAATGTATAGATGGGAGGAAGCGCATGTTTCAGTGATACAGACACTATTCTGGCAGAAGTGCGTCGTCCGCACCAAAGACAATTTGAAAAAAGAACGACAAAATGCTCTTCACAATGCATCGATCGACCATCCATGCAAGGAAGACGATTACATGCACGAGCATAGCCCCTGGTGGTGCACCTAGTCCACATGGGATGAGATGTGTGCCCAATGGAGAGCTGATAGCTGGGTCAAAAGACGCAAGACTACCGCCACTAACAGATCCTTGGGTGTATGTGATGGCGAAAAGGCTAAAGGAACCTACAGGGGCGACAGTATTTTGTAGTTGCAGCATATCACTGCCAGGGTACGTATGAATATTTTTAATATGTTTACAATCATGAATTGTAGAATATCACATGTTTACTTAGAAATATTGGAATATGTTTTGTATAGGAGTCTCAGTCTCAAGGTCAGCTTATCCATTGGGTGGATGTGTACGTGGCCACCCGTGATGGTCTGCCTGATGCTATCCAGATAGCGGTAATAACTTTTAACAACTTTGATCTTGTTTATCAAGTTTTACATCATTCTTTAGAATTTCACCAATTTATTTTTTAACTATTTAATTGTTAACATGATGACAGGATACTTATAAACGTCTATTGAATGAGCGCTATCCTGAAGGCACCCCACGTCCGCCAATTGATCAAGAATTGTGAGAGAGGGCATTTGTTGTGAAGAAGAACTACGTCAAAGGTCAAGGATAATGACGACGCCTAACCTTCAGTGGCTTAGGCAGCTCTTCTACCTAGTCTTCACAGAAATCGAGTCATCCAGCTATTTATACTCCTGCTGACTGTGTGAGAGCTATATGTCAAGATCACGATCTTCTAAAGATACTGGGCAGGCATCTGGCGGCTCTTAGTCCTGATGAGCTAATTGATGCGGTGGCGGCAGCAACATCATCACAACATAGGGATGGTGACGAGGTAATCAATCTTATTTATTACAATTAAATTAGAGACTTATATATATATATATATATATATATATATATATATATATATATATATATATTGTTGTGTTTAATTTGTTGTATATTGTCGTAATACCAATATAAACATATATACTATATATGTAACTTGTTTTTATTATTTTGTTAATTACAGGGTGATCAACAAGAAACTAATTTGGACAATGATGCATGACGACCGACTTAGTGTTGTTTTGTAGTTATTTATGAATCTTGTACTTTTATATTCATTCTTTGGATGTTTGTATGTTACATAAAGAGTATATTTGTTTATATTTATTCAATTCATATTGGTTTTTAAAGATTTATGTAGTTTATATACTAGTTTGGTGTATGTGTCGATAAATGGGCAATGGAAGTTTATATTGTTGTGCATGTTTATATTGTTATGCATGTGTGCTGGGATAAAGCGGGTACAAAATAGGTACAGTTTGCTAGGAAATCTGTAAAACAACAAAATTTTGGTTTTCAGGTTTTTTACATCAGCGACCGAATGCGGTCACTGATAATTATTAGTGACTGCTAATCACATGAGGGTATTAGCAACCGCTCGCGGTCGCTGCCACATGGTCCACGTCAGCCTTTGGCCTTTGGACCTGAACCATGCTGACTCACCTTAGCGACGATTTCGGTCGCTAATATCGGTTGCAGATACTTCGGTCCCTAATAGTGGTCGCTGATGTGCATTCCAGCAACCAAATTTTATGCGACACATATCTGTGACCGGGTCCGATCGCAGATGATTATCAGCAACCGACGGCGGTCGCTGATAGGCGGTCGCAGATAGGCCTTTTTCTTGTAGTGTACAAAAGTCAAACCCTTTCTATATAGGTGCAAACGAGGCATATCACTACTTCCAAATAACTGCACATAGACCTACTCACACACACATATACATATATAAAAGTTTAATGAAAAGTGGCGGTAACCATGTTATCACGGAAGTCGGGGGTGCCTAACACATTCCATCCGCTTAATCAAGCACCCGGACCCAAACAAATTTCGATTTCTTAGAACAGTTAAATGCCATCAGGTCTTTGTGCAAACCTTTTCTCGGTTGAGTTTGTTCAACCATTTAAAAATACCAACTGGCGACTCTAACAGTCTAATCGTCAACATATACATATCGGACCTTTTTAAACTTTTTTTTTCAAACAAATATCACCTAAAATGAGAACACCAAAAGATAAGAACAAAAAAGGCTTGTTTTACTTATGGGTCAAGGGATCATCTAGCTAGGGATTTCCCCAAGAAAGCAGCAAGAGGAGCAGGAGCGGGTGGAAGTTGTAAAACCCGAGAATTTTCACGTATTCTAAAATGAATATATTAATGGAAATACTATTTATGTGAATATAAGTGTTATTATTTTATGAGTTGGTTAATACAATTGATTCATGCTAGATCAATGCATATTAAGAAGTGTGATTTAACAATGAGGATTGTGGAATGCCTTGTGTAGCATATCATGAAATGAGGAAATTCATTAAACAAATTAAAATGAGAATTAAGAAGACTAATCATGTTGATCATGTGATTTCATATAAGTAAGCAATACGTTCGTATACTTGTAGTAGCACTCTTGTGAACAGTAATTCATGTCGTATAAAACGAGTTTAGCAATGAAAATTGGCACGGGCTTAAGCTAAACCAGTCTTGGCACTGACAGGGCACGGCGCAGCTGCGCCGTCCCAGCAGTACAAATTGGCGCAGCTGCGCCATAGATCAGTTGGAGTTGGTTACTTTCTACTATAGCACTGAATTGGAGACATTAATGTTATATGTGTAACATGGATGAAACCATACGATAGGAGTATATTGCAATGAATTATGTTATGTCCGATAACGGAATTGTTAAACTATTAATTAATTGTGGTAGAATATTGATTACTTTGTAATTAATTAATAATATATGATTATTATTATTATTTGCCATATGTCTCTAAATATTATAAGAATTATATAGATGATTAATGATTATGGAGATCCATAAACGCACTAATTGATGAGGAATGGATTAATTAATATTAGTGGTAATTAATCAAGGAAAAAAAATAAATTATTTATTTAACATAAATAAATAAGTTATTAATATAATAAGGTTGTAATATGGTTATATGAGTGATAGAGATAATTATGGAACTACTCGGACAATAATACATGACTGTATTATTTTATTGCGTGTATTTAATGTACATGAACTATAAGATGTGAGTATATAAATAACCTTAAATTATCCTAATATTGTAACACTTGGACATTAAAATCATTTTTGGATAACGAAGTAACTATATGAGAGTGCTGCTAAGCTTATTCCTGAGAATTTATTTTGTCCCAAAATAAATGTCACCAAGTACATGAATAGTAACTCAAAGCTATAATACGTATTCTTCAAAAAAAGGCTAGAGATAGGTGATTTTAAGACCCCAACTTTTCATAAATGAAATTGAATTTTCTCTATTCTTTTTATTTTGAAATAGTAAGGGTTGATTTGATTAATGTGGCAAGTTATGGGTAAAATGCGCAAATATCTTAAATAAGCAAGTGGTTATAAAATATTCTTGTTGTCGGGGAATATTCGTTTGGTCGTGGAATATTCTTACTGTCGGGGATTATTCGTATGACGGCGCAGCCTTGTGTGGGACCCATAACGGAGAGCGATTAGATGAAGAAAACGACAAGTATGAGTTTTTTTTATAAATAATGGCGTAGTTGTTACCGTTAACACTGTTGGAATACCCGGTGGTTAAAATACAGTAATACGCGCTGTTGCACAGTAGCACAAGGTATTGCACCAATTATTAATTTTTACGTAAGACGCCGCTACTCAATAATTGTTACAATAATTACTGTTCAATATTTTATTTTATTGATACAATAATTATTACGTTGATATTTTATATTATTGTTGTTTCAATAATTGTCACTACACAGTATTTTCCATTATCAGATCAATAATTCATATTATTTGTAATATTAGATAGTATTATTGACAATGTCTAGAAAGTTCTGTCTAAGGAGAGGTTTGGTCACCTAATTGCGTTCCAGTAAGGAGAAATCCTTATTGGAAAGCCCCCTCTTTCCTAGGAATAGCCTGATTGTCAATATTGTGATTCTGTAATATTATTTGTGATTAATTAATTATTGATTTATATGATAAGAAAAATATTCATTTTATGTGGATATAGATGGAGAAAATTTTAATGTGACAATTGTTAAAAATTGATATTTTATCTTTTCTGACAAAATAATTCATTCAAATATATTATTATATTATAATAATATAATAATGGTGATATTTTTACGATGAATGTGAGATATATGAATAAATGAGGAGGAAGAGTATTTTTGTTACTAAAAATATTTAAAACATGTTTTTCATGTTTGTGAACCCCATTTCTTGACTGAAATTTGATTATAGCCCGTAAAATCGTCCGTATGTGGATTTCAATCAATTTCTGTTTGAAATTTAGAAAAACTTAAACTTATAAAGTTGTAGAAAATTGATTTTTTTGTGGAATGGTCATAAGATTCGAATATTTCTGATAAAAGAGCTATTTATTATAATTATTGAAGTTCCGGAATAATTAATTTTTGGAGTTTAAAATATTTTTTTTATGAAAAACGTTTTTTTGTGAGATGGAGGGCCCCACTTGTGTGGTTAATGTTCTGAAATTGGATTATCAAAGTGGGCGTATGAAATTTATATAAATATATTAAAATTTTAATTAATTTTCTACTTTGTTGTTCTAAGCAATTTCCTATAAATAAGGTGCTTAGGTTAGAATTGAAAATCACACCAGAAACTGAAATTTCTCTCTCCATATTATCGAGTCTATTCTTGTGAGTATTTTGATACTTTGAGTGTTGCTATACGGTGCAAGTTCCTTCAGCACTATATCTAGTATTCCAGTCAGAAGTACTGTCTTTTTGAGGTAAGGGATGTTATTTTTTTAAATAATATTATTTCTTTCAATATTATTATGTCGGAATATTCATAAGATTTTTCTTGTAAAATTCTTGTCTTTTTGTGTCAGGGTACTATTCACGTATACAACCATATTCACGAATACGACATTATTCACCGAACAATAAAATTTTCTCTTTTTTTGTCCCAGATGTCTATTTTTGTTACTATCTTTGATTGTATCCATTTTTTGATCCTTATTCTTGAATTTTAGTCCACTACGGTATGTTATGGGGTATTTTTGAACATGGAAAAACCGACGTACGAATGATGATATTACTTAATATCTTTGGCCTATAGTACAAAGATGAATGATTAACTGTTGAATATCTTTGGCCCGTAGTGCAAAGATGAACAAGTGTTTAAATGAACATGACGAACTGGTGATACAAATGAATATCTTTGACCTGTAGTGCAAAGATGAATATTTGATTCAAGATGTATATTGATTGATGTTACATGGATAAAATATTGATGATAGACTTTTAAATATTAGAAGATAGTAGAATTCATTCTCTACTTAACTCTTCTAATGGATTGTTATTTTCGCGACAGTTGTTGATCTAAAATTTGTTGTCTATTATATTCTATTAGATTTTTTGTGACGGCCCCAAATCCAAGGTCCCGAATCACCGCGGATCCGGTTCGATCATTCTATACAACTATTACTATTTTTGTGGAAGATATAAACATAAATTATTTATACATTAAACTTACATACTTTTTCCCAAAGTCGAGTAACCTTAACTTAATACACAATTCATAACTTGACTAACACATAATATTATTATCATACAACTATTACAAATCTAATCGCACACACTATCTTTAAGCTGAAACTGTCTTTAACCTTTCCTTGTATCCGAAGCATTCACCTTAATCTGCAATATTTTATCATGATATAGTAAGGGTGAGCATGAAAGTTGCCCAACAAGTTCAAGTTCAATAATATAACGATATATCATGATTAAAAGAGTCTGAATAATAAGCTGGCTATAATTCAAAAATTTAATTGTGAACTAGCGGGAATAAACTTTTGACTGAACAAGTATTATACATGAATAAATATATCTGTACCAACTGGTAATGAAGGTGATCAGCCTTTCATACCTGACTTATATATGCAATATGTGCAGAGTACAATTCATGGCAACCAGCAATGATTAACCATAAGTTTATCCGAATGAAACAACTCTTAGTAGAGTTAAGTAAAAATAAACTTGCCTGAACCGTTGATTACCGCTACGCAATTTAAAACGCTTTGTCTAAAGACCTAATATTAGTAATATAGATCTCCAATATTAGAATAATATCATCACAATATAATACTATAAGATATATATATAAAATAACCTAAACACATAACACATAACCCTATCAGTCTTCAACACACATAAAATTCGGTATCAAGTCAAACTATTGTGTTGGTAGAATGCATATTAAGATTTAATGTTTTTAATGCATGTGTTCATGATTATTTGTAAGGTCCTTAAAAGATATATGTATAAGGACTTAATGATAGATCAGAAATTGTTAGGTTGATCTAAGCTTTCAACGTGTATCATTCTGTTATAGAATGTATAGAAAGAAAGATCAAATCTGTTAGGTTGATCTTGAGATGTAATAGATTAGTCATGAAGAGATCGTAGTGCATCAACCTGATCAACATTGCAGAAATCAAGGCAGAAATTGTAGAGCCTGAAGATCGTAGTGTGCCTGCCTTGAAGGGAACTCTTCAGAAATCGTAGAGTGGTCCCATCGTTCGCCGAGCCAACTCCACGATCGTAGTATGCTGAAGGAAACATGAAGTTTACAAGTCAACGATCGTAGAGTTCTCTCGGGAACGTAGAGTGAATACACGAGCAAGTCAAGAATCGTAGAGTGCTCTCGAGAACGTAGAGTGAACTACACGAGCAAGTCAAGAATCGTAGAGTGCTCTCGAGAACGTAGAGTGAACTACACGAGCAAGTCAAGAATCGTAGAGTGCTCTCGGGAACGTAGAGTTCAAGACACGATGAAGTAAAGAGTGTAGTGCTATCAACTATTAGCATCGTAGTGTTCAAGAAATGACACTACGATCAGAATGGTAGAGCATCACGACCCAAATCATAGAGCTCATCTGTCAGTCAGAAAACGTCAAGCCTCATGAGTTGTTAATTGAAGATACGAGGAATGAATATGAGAAGCTGTAGTGCCCATCAGTCCCAGATTGTATAAAATCTCCTTAGGACGCAACAAATAAGCGTATTGAAGAAGCCAAGGATAGTACCATGGAAAAGAGGGAGAAAACACCTTTTCAGGTGGTAGGTGGGAAAGCAGCCTGCAGTGTCAGTGGTCCAGAATGCAGAATTCAGAAGATGTGCAGAAATGTCACCATCACGGTACAGAAAGCTCAGACGCATTTAATGCCACAACGGATGGATTCAAACGGATAGTTTTCTGTATCACATATATACAGATCAGACAGATGAGAGAAAAAAAAAGATAAGCAAGTAATAAAACATTCAACGTGAACAATTCTCCAAGGCTCAACTCTACGATCTGAGAAATTCCAAAGCTTGCTCAGCTACTCAGTTCTTAACGAACCTGTGCTTACATAGCAACTGAGTAGCAACCTTCAAAACGAAACAACAATCATCATTCAACTGAAGAAGAGTACCAAGTCTGCTGGACTTGAAGAGTTCAAGAGTGAACTATAAGATAGCCAAGTCTGCTGGACTTGAAGAGTTCAAAAGTGAACTAGAGAAGTTCTTAGACTGCTGGTCTAGAAGGAATCTAGTGGGATTCAGAAGTTTGTAAGAAACATCCTTAGTGGATATCCTACTCGTTGAGTAAAAGAGTGGACTAGGAGCCTTGTGTGCTCTGAACCACTTAAAAATAGCTGTGTCATTTACCTTACTGCCATAACTGCTATATCTGCTATAACTGCTTTACTCGTCTATTAATTTACTGCATGGTTAAGAAGATTAAAACAAATATTATTCCGCTAAGTTTTAATCACTATCTAAGAACAAGTCTAAAACAGAAACGATTTTTAAATATCTATTCAACCCCCCCTTCTAGATAACTTGTGCCTATTAAGAACTAACAATTGGTATCAAAGTAGGTTCTATTTTACAGCTCGCAAGCTTTAGTAGATCCACAATGGCACTAGTACCAAGCGAATCCAGGACCGGTGGAGGCAGCAAGCCACCGATGTGCAACAAAGACAAATTTGCTAACTGGAAGGTTAGAATGCAAGCTTATATGGACTCAATAGATGAAGATCTATTTGAGACTGTACTCAATGGGCCCTACATACCAACAAAGCTTGCACCAACCATTGACGAGCCAAACAAAGTGCAAATCAAGGTTAAGGAAGAATGGACAGACTCAGAAAAGAAAGCTGTCCAACTTGACAAAAAGGCTAAGAACATCTTGTTCCAATCCTTGGAGGACGATCTGTTTGACAATGTTGTAAATTGCAAAACAGCCAAGGAAGTTTGGGAAGCACTGTTGATCATGCATGAAGGAACTGAAGAAGTTAGAGAAAATAAACAGTCTCTTCTAACACAGCAGTACGAGATGTTTGCTCATATACAAGGAGAGAACGTAACTGCCACTTATGAAAGATTCAACATTCTGCTCAACTCTCTACGAGCATATGGAAAGGTCTATCCTAACAAAGATCTGACCATAAAGTTCATGAGAGCCCTACCTAGCAAGTGGGATGCCAAGACCACTGCAATAAAAGAATCAAAGAATCTCAACGAAATGACAGTTCAACAACTGTATGGCAATCTCCTGACATACGAGCTGGAGCTGACTGAACGTGTTGAAACCCTTTCAGAAGGAAGAAGAAAGGAAAAGGGTGTTGCTCTCAAAGCAACTGAAAACGTCTCTAAAGTCATCACTGATAATGAATCTGACGATGATGAAGATGATAATGACGACCTTGCCATGATGGTAAGAAAACTAAGAAGATTTATGCGTCAAGGCAAAGCTGGCAAACAAAAGAAGGTCAGCAACTACTCAAGCTAGGAGCAAATACATGACCTATGCTACAACTGCAAAAAGCCTGGCCACTTCATTGCCGACTGCAACAAACCTTTAAGAGAAGAACTAAAGAAGAAGCAGCGTGGAAAGAAAGAATACAAAGGAAGCAAGTGGCCTCAGAGAAAAGACAAAGGCCTAGTAGCTGGAGGATCATGGAGTGATTCAGATAATGACTCAAATGCTGAGTCTGGAGATGAGGAAGAACCACAAATGGCCAATCTGTGCTTGATGGCCAAACATGAAAAGGACAAACAAAGCCTCAACATTCACAATGTAGATCTTGATGAGGTATTTGATTTCAACTCACCTGATGTAGATATGAATGACTTAAGAACTGCACTACGTGGCATAACTAATGATCTACATCGGTATATAAAGTGGTTCAGAGTGTTATCTAAGGACCATTCACTTCTTCAAGAGGAGAAGAAGAAAGTTCAAGAAGAGCTTGAAACAGCCCTTCTAAGTTCTAATCTTCTCTCCAAGCTTGAAGCTGAGAATGAAACCTTAAAGCAGAAAAACACACATTACACACAAAGAGAGTCTAAGCTAACCTCTAAAATTGAGGAACTAGAAAAGACTATCTCTGCATGGAACAAATCCTCATCATCCATGGACTGCCTGCTATCTAATCAAAAAAGCACATTCGACAAGACAGGCTTAGGATTTGGGGAATCAATCCCTGAGCCAAGTGTGGAAAAGACAATGGAAACTAGCTCAAGTAATGTCTCAGGTTTTAGTAGAGGCATTGCTTTTGTTAAATCCTCAAAGTTGGAAGAACAAGTTCAACCATGTTCCACTGATTCCAGTTATACTCAAAGAAGTAAGGGATCACACGCTGGTCTAGGCTTCATAAAGGAGAAGAGTAACCCAACCTCTACTTATCAACCTCGAAGAATCTTAGAGTCAAGAAAAACTAACTCTACGAATCAACTGGGAAGGTACAGTAGAAGTAAAGTACACTCATCACTATTTATGAAACCAAAGAACGCGTGGAAGAAAGAGAATCAGTTTAATAGAAGACTAACCAAGGAACCACACAAGTCCAAGTGGAAGATAAATCATCACACACACACATGCATGCATCATAATAGATGTTTCATATGTGATAAACATGGTCATAGAGCTACAAAATGTTATTATAACTCCATGCATGTGAGACCCAAGACTAGACAAGTTTGGGTCCCCAAAGGAACTAACAAAGAAGGACCCATACGAATATGGGTACCAAAATGAAGGTTCAAATGTTTTGACAGGAATAGAGCTCCATGACCTCGACATGGTATCTAGACAGTGGATGCTCAAGGCATATGACCGGGAACAAAGCTCTACTATCCAACTATGTAGAAAAGGAGGGTCCCTCAGTCATTTTTGGAGATAACGGCTCGGGCAAGACAAAAGGCTATGGCTCTGCTGGTAATGGGGCAATATCTTTCAGCAAAGTAGCCTATGTGGAAGGACTTCAACACAACCTTCTAAGCATCAGTCAACTCTGCGACAAGGGCCATCAAGTAATATTTCTCAACAATCAATGTCAAGTCAGAGACCTGAAGACATCTGCTATAAAGCTGACTGGAACAAGAGAAGGAAATGTTTACACTATAGACCTTGGTCAACTTAGCTCTGAAGAAACAATATGCTTTCTGGCAAAAGCCTCCGAGGAATTAAGCTGGCTATGGCATAGAAGGTTGTCCCACTTAAACTTCAAGAACATGTCATAACTGGCATCAAAAGATCTTGTAGCTGGTCTGCCTAAGTTCAACTTCGTGAAAGAAAGGCCATGCAACGCCTACCAGCTTGGAAAGCAAACTGCTAACTCCATTGACAAACCCCTGCAGTTGCTTCACATGGATCTCTTCGGGCCAATCCCTACTACCAGTCTTGGAGGAAAAAGATACTCACTAGTTGTAGTTGATGACTACACTAGATTCACATGGGTATTTTTCCTAACTTCTAAGGATGAAACAAGCTCCGAGCTAATCAAGATGTTTAGACTGGTGATGAATGAAAAAGGAGAGAAAATCAAGGCCATAAGGAGTGATCATGGCAGAGAATTCGACTTCTCTGAAATGGATCAGTTCTGCACAGATAATGGCATCAGTCACAACTTCTCAGCTCCACGAACTCCTCAACAAAATGGAGTTGCTGAACGAAAGAACAGAACCCTGATAGAGGCTGGAAGGACTCTATTAGCAGCATCTCATCTGCCTGAATACTTCTGGGCAGAAGCTGTCAACACTTTATGCTACACTCAGAACAGATCATTAATCCACTCTACGATCAAGAAAACACCCTACGAACTATGGAAAGGAAGAAAGCCAAGTATCAGCTATTTCCATGTCTTTGGCTGTGCATGCTACATTCTCAACAATGGAAAATAGTATTTGACAAAATTCCAGCCCAAGTTAGATGAAGGAATCTTTCTAGGATATGTCACAGACAACAAAGCCTACAAGGTGTTCAACAAGAAGACACTGAGTGTCGAAGTCTCGATACACATCATCTTTGATGAAACTGACTTAGACAAATCAGTGCCTGAAGACACTACGACCGGTAATACAGACACCACGAATGAAATCGTAGAGCTCAACACTACGATCGTAGTGCCAGATAGTTAAATCGTAGAGCGTGATAAAGAGATCGTAGAGATGTCCATCCAAGACAGTGAGCCTCCACTTCAAGAAGAAGAGATAGACCTTGAAGATCTAAGACAGGAAGGCATCAGGACAGATGTTCCAACTGGGAACAGATGGGCAAGAGATCACACACAGGATCTAATCATTGGAGATTCAAGTGCAAGAGTCAAGACAAGGGCTGCTACTCAGAATGAATGCTTCTATCTAAGCTTCCTATCATAAATAGAGCCAAAGAAGATAGAGGATGCTATGGAAGACTCCAGTTGGAAAGAGGCCATGCAGGAAGAACTCAACCAGTTTGAACGAAGCAAAGTTTGGAGATTGGTACCAAGACCAAAGAGTCATCCTGTCATAGGAACCAAGTGGGTCTTCAGGAACAAAATGGATGAGGATGGGATCATTACCAGAAACAAGGGAAGATTAGTGGCAAAGGGCTATTCTCAAGAAGAAGGTATTGACTATGATGAGACATTTGCACCTATTGCCAGACTTGAAGCTATCAGAATCTTCCTTGCCTTTGCTACCCACATGAAGTTCAAAGTCTTTCAGATGGATGTTAAAAGTGCATTCCTAAATGGAGAACTTCAAGAAGAAGTCTATGTAGAACAACCTCCAGGTTTCATCAATCCATCTCTTTTCAATTATGTCTATAGATTAGATAAAGCTTTATATGGTCTTAAGCAAGCACCTAGAGAATGGTATGGAACACTGACTAACTTTCTAATAGAAAATGGGTTCACTAGAGGTAGAGTAGATACCACACTATTTCTCAGAAAGCATAAGGATAAAGTCTTACTAGTTCAAATATATGTTGATGATATCATTTTTGGTTCTATTGACGAAATGTTATGTAAGAGATTCTCTAAGCTAATGCAGAGTAAGTTTGAAATGAGCATGATGGGTGAGCTGAGTTTCTTCCTTGGACTGCAAGTAAAGCAGACTGAAGAAGGAATTTTCATAAACCAAGCTAAGTACATCAAAGACTAATTAAAGAAGTATGGCATGGAATCAGCCTCTCCCATGAAAACACCAATTGCTCCTGCAACCAAGCTTGACAAGGATGAGAATGGTAAGAGTATTGATATAACTCAATACAGAGGTATGATAGGTTCTCTTTTATACCTAACTGCCAGTAGACCAGATATAATATTTGCAACATGCATATGTGCTAGATTTCAGGCTAACACTAAAGAATCACATTTATCTACTGTAAAGAGGATATTCAGGTATCTTAAGTGTACACCCCACTTGGGGCTGTGGTATCCCAAGGAATCCTCTTTTGATCTAATAGGATACACAGATGCTGATTATGCAGGATGCAAAATAGACAGGAAAAGTATAAGTGGCACCTGTCAACTACTTGGAAACAGACTTGTGTCTTGGTTCAGCAAAAAGAAAAATTCAGTATCCACTTCAACTGGAGAGGCTGAATACATTGCTGATGGCAGCTGCTGTGCTCAGATTCTTTGGATGAGAAATCAGCTAGCTGACTACGGGTTTGATTTCAAGTCTATACCTATACACTATGATAATACAAGTGCCATAGCTATAACTCATAATTCTGTCATGCATTCTAGAACCAAGCATATAGAAATAAGGTATCACTTCATTAGGGATCATGTGCAAAATGGTACTATCTCTTTGCAATATATCCCTACTGAAGATCAACTTGCTGATGTGTTTACAAAACCTTTAGATGAATTCAGATTTAATAAGTTAATAAGTGAGCTAGGCATGCTAAATCTATCTTCATGAAAATATGCTCTAGACTATGCTAACAATGACAGATAAAGGCTGAACTCAAAATTGTAGACATAATCAAGGAAAGCTCACGATCGTAGAGCTGAACTGTCAACTACCTCAACGATCGTAGCAAGAACTTAACTTCTATAAGTGCAGACTCGACGATGATCAAACAAGAAAAGTAGATCCTGTGATGTTGAGCTTCATAACAAAGCAATCCCTCCAAGAGGTGCCTCAGGGACAAACCTAACCCTTGAATTACACCAAGAGGTTGGCCCTTCCTGAGTTACCTTAAAAAGAAGGCTTAGTCAAAATCTCATCACTAGGACCCAGAACAAACTCAACGATCGTAGAATAGTCTCAACAGACAGACTCTACGAATGCGGGTCAGACTCTACGACTGCCGGACATACTCTACGACCGTAGGACAGACTCGACGATCGTAGGATAAACTACCAGTGCTGATCAGACTCTACGACCAGAAGTCAGACTCTACGATCTAGATCATACTGAGGACACCTCAACTCTTAATACTCAAAGGGAAATTCAGTACATTCCTACACATACGAGATCGTAGAGCCAAACAAAATAAGACACCTGTCCCACGAAGACAAAAAGAGAGAAGGGAAGTTATAAGTACAGATTGGACACCTAATTTTAAAATACTGAAGTTTAAAAGTTCATCTCTCATTCTCTCTCTCAAAGCAAAACCCTAACTCAGACAAAAGTTCAACCGTATCTATCTTCTCAACAAAAGAATCAATGGCTACTTCCAACGTAATTTTAGGCCACAGACTCTGTTTTGACGAGTTCAAGACTGCACCTCCAAAGTTCCACAAGATTTTAGCCTTACTGAAGAAGGCTGGTCTCGAAGAGGCGCTCAGCACTGACACTCTTATCTATCCCAAGCTGGTGAAGGAATTCTACAAGAATGCGGTGTACGAGAACAACACAGTCACCACGAGAGTTCGAGGAGCTGAAATAAAGCTAAGGGCAGAAGACATCAATCTGGCCCTAGGATTCCAAAATATGGGACACCCAATTCTGGACGACATAAGGTATCAAGAGGGACAGAAGAAAATGTATCATAAGAAGAACCCCTCTGTCAAGGGTTACAAAAAGAAAGAGTTCCCACAAAGGTACGAGTTTTTAGCTGACATTGTTGGAAAATGCATATGCTGCAAGAGCTCAGGGCATGACTCTGTTAATGAGGCTTAGCTTAAAATCATGACTGCCTTAGTCCATGGCACCCAACTCAACTATGGGGCAGTGCTGATTGAGTGGATCAGCAAATGGATAACTAGCTCTAAGAAGTCAAAGAGCATCCCAAAGATGGTATATGGGAGGTTCATAAGCATCATTCTGCAGTCTGCTGTAGGTGATAAGATTGGGGATAATGAAGGAGAAGCCATAAATCCCAATCGTAAAATGACATAACAATTGTTCAAGAACTGGGAGAGAAACCCTGCTGATTTCGTTCGAATGATGACAGAATCAAGTGGGAGAACTGAGGAACTAAGGAAAGCAGGTGTTACAGGAGATATGTCTGTTGTCAGGGAAGTTGAAGAAGAAGAAGAAGCAAATAAAGGAGAATCTTCTGCTCTTGCAAGAAAAAGTAAGGGTAAAAGGAAGATGAGGGCAAGACAAGCTGAAGAGGCTCAAGGCTCTGCAACCAACACTCATGTAGAGCCCTCTGACATAGAGACTCTAAGGAGGCTGAGGAAGATACAACTGCAAGAAGAAGCAGAAGAAGATCAGGCCACCATTTCACAAATCTTGAAGAAGAACAAGACTAGTCACAAGCTCAAAAGACCAACAATGTCTTCAATCGTAGAGACCTTGCTGTTCTCTGCATCTAGGCCAAGTGTGGCAGAAATGGAGGAAGCTGCTACAAGGGCAGTGGTTGATCAAGTGATGGATAAAGCCAGCAAGCCAAAGAAAAAGCTGGTCAAGAAGTACATCCTTGAAAATAAGAAGATACTAAAGAAAGAAGCCAAGAGCATGGCTGAAACAGTAGATCTGACCCAGACAACAGAAGATGAAAAGGCCCTAGCTGAGGGGGAGAACCCTAAAATACTCATGATTGAATATACACCAGTTGAGGGGGAGAAGTCCACAGCTCTAAAGGATGCTCAAGCTGAAGGGAACTTCCTAAATTTAGAAGAAGATGTACAAGCTGAAGGGGAGTTTTCAAATCTCCAAGAAAATGATCATATTGAGGGGGAGCCTCAAGATGTACCAATGGTAGAAGAAGAGGTTCCTATCCAAGACAAGGTTGAACCACTATCAAACATTCCAGAGGCCATCGAGGTAATGGAATCTCCTGAAGAAATCCAAGAAGAAGCTGACAGTGATGATGAACTTATGATCACAGGTGAAGGAAAGGATGGGTACAGAAGCTATCTATACAGACAGATGTTCTCTTACCTGCCCATGATGGCCTATCACCAAGCTCTGATCCAGAAATCATGGGATCATATGTTCTGGAGCTTCAAGGAATATCCAGCAATTTCTGTTCTAGCTCATGGATTTCCCAGGGAAGTCAACTTCGCCAAAAAGCTGATTACAAACAATGCCTCATCAAAAGCCAAACTTGAGGTATTGACTATTCCTACAAGCTTTATAGTTAATCATTCGCCATCACCCTCATTTAGCCATTTCTATGAATTTCCTAAAAGGCTGGAAGTGATTCTCAACCCTTTAAATTAGTTTCCAGTTACAGAATCCCACAATTCTGTAACTGAAGAACCAAAAGAAATCAACATTACCCAGCTCCCTCAAATAACCAACTCTACGATTCCAGACTCCAGTCACATCGTAGAGTCACCACTCCCAAATGTCCAAACCCAAGCTCCTCCAACTGATATACCATCCTCCTCATCGCACAACTATTTCAGTCTTGATCTTGCTTTGTACAACTTGCAAGCTCAATCTCCATCAAGAACCCCTCAAATGGACAATCCTCAACTAGAAAATACCCTTCCAAGCATGCCCACCAAGGATGATCTGAAAGAAACCTCTGAGCAAATGATCAAAACCATTGAAGCAAGCCTGGAATCTCACTCTGATCTCCTCAACATCCGCCTGAATCAAATGATACAAGCTGCTAATAAATTCCCTAGTACAATGAATACTGAATTCACTACAAAGCTAAGGGAAATTATCAAAGAGATTCTAAAGAGCATATCAGATAGAGATGAGATCCATTTCCAGGTTGCTGCCAAACAAAAAGAGGCTATGCTTGAAATACAGAAAAATTAAGATCGTCAACATCAGATTATGCTGGACAATATTCTCAACTTAAAAGCTTCTGTGTACGACTTCCAGAAATCATATGCAAATCAGGAAAAGTATAATGATACAATTCTGACCATCCTCCAGAAGAAAGAAGCAAGAGCTGATCAACAAATCAAGGAGAATAAGGAGGACATTGCTCAGACTCAAAGCCAACTAAACGAGCTTGTCCAAGGGATCAACAAGCTATCAGCTGATATTCGAACCCTTGATGCTGACATAAAGGGGGAGAAAGATAAAGGGAGCAGAGGAGATCAAGGCAGAAGCAGAGGAGGTCAGACAACTCAAGAAAGGGGAAGAACACGAAGCCCTCCTGCAAGACAGACTCCACGATCTGGTCAGTAGGCAATTGTTACAGCTATTCCTTTGAGCCATCAGCAGGCAACTCCTAGCTCACAAGAAGTGACCAGGGTAAACATAAGAATGCCGACTGGAGATCCTGCATTCATGCGCAGACATGAGGAGAATCCTGTTATAAGTCGAAGCGAGCTAGAGGAGTTAGTGAGGAATGAAGAAGCTCAAAGAAAGAGAAGGGCTAAAGAATATACAAATCCTCCTCCTCACAAGAGACCACAAAAACAGAGATAAGTATAGAGTTTAATGTTTTATTGATGTAATGCTACATTGTAATATCTATTGATCATCAATAAATTCATGCTTATTCTCTAGAAATTTCAGCTGCTCACTGAAATGCTAAGTCATGTTTAAATTCCTGTAAATGCATCTAGTCACTAATAATCATGACAACAAATCTCCTTGTTTATGTCAACATCAAATAGGGGGAGATTGTTGGTAGAATGCATATTAAGATTTGATGTTTTTAATGCATGTGTTCATGATTATTTGTAAGGTCCTTAAAAGATATATGTATAAGGACTTAGTGATAGATCAAAAATTGTTAGGTTGATCTAAGCTTTCAACGTGTATCATTCTGTTATAGAATGTATAGATAGAAAGATCAAATCTGTTAGGTTGATCTTGAGATGTAATAGATTAGCCATGAAGAGATCGTAGTGCATCAACCTGATCAACATTGCAGAAATCAAGGCAGAAATCGTAGAGCCTGAAGATCATAGTGTGCCTGCCTTGAAGGGAACTCTTCGAAAATCGTAGAGTGGTCCCATCGTTCGCCGAGCCAACTCCACGATCGTAGTATGCTGAAGGAAACATGAAGTTTACAAGTCAACGATCGTAGAGTGCTCTCGGGAACGTAGAGTGAATACACGAGAGTCAAGAATCGTAGAGTGCTCTCGAGAACTTAGAGTGAACTACACGAGCAAGTCAAGAATCGTAGAGTGCTCTCGGGAACGTAGAGTTCAAGACACGATGAAGTAAAGAGTGTAGTGCTATCAACTGTTAGCATCGTAGTATTCAAGAAATGACACTACGATCAGAATCGTAGAGCATCACGACCCAAATCGTAGAGCTCATCTGTCAGTCAGAAAACGTCAAGCCTCATGAGTTGTTAATTCAAGATACGAGGAATGAATCTGAGAAGCTGCAGTGCCCATCAGTCCCAGATTATATAAAATATCCTTAGGACACAACAAAGAAGCGTATTGAAGAAGCCAAGGATAGTACCATGGAAAAGAGGGACAAAACACCTTTTCAGGTGGTAGGTGGGAAAGCAGCCTGCAGTGTCAGTGGTCCAGAATGCAGAATTCAGAAGATGTGCAGAAATGTCACCATCACGGTACAGAAAGCTCAGACGCATTTAATGCCACAATGGATGGATTCAAACGGATAGTTTTCTGTATCACATATATACAGATTAGACAGATGAGAGAAAAAAAAAAGATAAGCAAGCAATAAAACATTCAGCGTGGACAATTCTCCAAGGCTCAACTCTACGATCTGAGAAATTCCAAAGCTTGCTCAGCTACTTAGTTCTTAACGAACCTGTGCTTACATAGCAACTGAGTAGCAACCTTCAGAACGAAATAACAATCATCATTCAACTGAAGAAGAGTACCAAGTCTGCTGGACTTGAAGAGTTCAAGAGTGAACTATAAGATAGCCAAGTCTGCTGGACTTGAAGAGTTCAAAAGTGAACTAGAGAAGTTCCTAGACTGCTGGTCTAGAAGGAATCCAGTGGGATTCAGAAGTTTGTAAGAAACATCCTTAGTGGATATCCTACTCGTTGAGTAGAAGAGTGGACTAGGAGCCTTGTGTGCTCTGAACCACTTAAAAATAGCTGTGTCATTTACCTTACTGCCATAACTGCTATATCTGCTATAACTGCTTTACTCGTCTATTACTTTACTGCTTGGTTAAGAAGATTAAAACAAATATTATTCCGCTAAGTTTTAATCACTATCTAAGAACAAGTCTAAAACAGAAAAGATTTTTAAATATCTATTCAACCCCCCCTTCTAGATAACTTGTGCCTATTAAGAACTAACATATTGCAGTCTAAGTTGAACTTGACACAAATCTGACATCCCGTCGGTCTAGTCGGACTTTTATCGAGTCTAAGTTCAATTAAACTTTTCTAACACTTAACAATTATCTCAGATAATTTTAATATCAGTCAAAATATTTTTCATAAGCTCATAATAATTTTTAAATAATTATTACCATTTATCTTAATTTTTCTATCATTAATATCGTATTTAAACGAATTAAATGCCACATAATTCTTTTATCAATAATATTTATTTATTATCAAATATTAATAAAATACATGTCATAATATTATAATATATTTATAATATCACAAAGTATTTTTAATACCTTAAAATCATATTTATATGATTTTTAAACACTTAAATCCATTATCTGATAATTACTTTTAATATTAAAATATTAATATTTTCATAACAAAATATCAAAAGTTATATTTTATAACTTAAAATACGTTTATAACACTTAAATCATTTTTTTATAATTTTTAAATCATTTATTCTATTTTTTCTTAATTTATTTAATATATTTATTAAATAAACTAATTATCATTAATATTGATTAATTAATGAAATTTCTTACAAAATATTAAAAGTCACTGAAAATAAATTAAAATATTTTCTTTTACCATAATATAATTTTTCATGAATTAAAACTATTTTTAAATAATTTATTTAATATTGTAATTAAATAAATAAATACCTTTTATATTCCAAAAATATTAAATATTTTTGAAATATATTCAAAATTATTAAAAACTATTTTTCAGAATTTAAAATAATTTTTCGCAATTTATATGTATTTTTAATAATTCAAAACCATTTTTTTCTATTTATTTATTAAAATAAATTATTTTTCGAAAATATGCGTCACTAAAGGGTCCTATAGCGACAGAACCGTCGCTATAGATGTTCTTGAGTATGTTCTTGAGCTGCCCAGAACTTCAAGTTAGTGCTCGAGGTTGGTAGTTTGATCGTGATTAAAACAGTGTTCGTGATGATTTCTGGGACACTAATGATACCTAGAATGTAGTATAAGTATAATACTACAACTAACATTTTATTTCATGACCAAACAACAATACAATTGAGAAATCTAAGCTCTCAATCTTCTTGTCAGAGACTGGTCTGGGTTTTCTGGGTAACCTAGAAACCCAGGCAGTCCATGGTGCCTACTTTGAATCCTCCTATCATGCGTTTTGGGTTTTGTTTGTGTAAAGTAATGGTTGTATCATGTAGTGGAGATGTCAGGCTTCATTTATATAACAACAAATCATCATAACAACAACAGATGCACACGATTCAAGCCGGTCAAAGTAGGGGTCTGAAGTTGTTCTTGAACTTTCTGGGTTTCCCAGAAAAGTTCATTCGGCTGATGGTCAACGGTTGTTTGACCAGACATAACTTTGATTCTGGGTAACATCTAAGCGATCTAAAGATTTGGATGTGAAGCTCTCATACCAGACTACAAGATTAAAACAATAACATGATCTGTCTATCTAAACACAGCAAGATCTGAGTCCACAAAAATCGTTGTTAGGTGTTCTAGAAATTCTGGGTTTACCCAGAAACCAAGTTTCGTGGCTGGTCAACGCAGTTTGACTGCCTATAACAAGCGATCTAGAAATGATATGTCCCTGATTCCAGTTCTAGATGGTAGTCCACATGGCATAGAATAGATTTAAAACATAAAACACTGAAAACATCTAACACATAAAGATTTAAGGCCTTTGACATTAGCTTGTCAGGTCATAATTTTCAACATTTCCAGATTTGACAAAATGCTAGATTCGAGGACTTTGATGTTATGGATCTGGGATGTTACATCCCAGATCACTAAATAACATCCTATTACACATATCTAGCCAACCAATTACAACATATAACATCAAATCTTGAGATTTTAAAAATTAGAGTTCTTATACCTTTGAGCTTTGATTTTTAATTTCTGACTTCATGATCTATTCTTGGATTTCTAGAGCTTGATCATGCCTCATCTTACCACTCTCTCTCACTTCCCATTCCCGAAATATAGAGAGAGAAAAGGTTGGGCAAAAATAAAAAGTCAAGTAAAGTTTTCTCTCTCCTTTTAATTTATATAATTATTGTATGCAATGTATCTAGCAATTCTAGATGGCTGATGTGTTTGATATAGAGCACATGCCAGGTTAGGTTTTGGTCACCAACTCCATTTAGGACTAGATCTACAAGCAACCAATTAAAGAATGCAATAATGGCACTAATGTCATTTGTATTTTATATTTAATGACAATTTGGACATTGGCCAAACCCTTAGGGTTTGGAAAACCTTATGGTTTACAAATTAATTTTCTAAAATTTCCAATTTACGTTTCCAAAAATAGAAAATTTATATTTCTAAATTATAATTAGAATTTTCTAATTATATTAAAATTTCTTAATCATAACATAAATATTGCTAATTAGGATTAGTAATTCCTAATTAAAATTGCTAATTTAGCAATTAGGGTCAAAATTAGTCATTAGGGTTTATAACTCAAAAATTAGAATTTCTAATAGAAAAATAATTTTCTAATTTAGAAATTAGATTTCATAATTAGATTAGGGTTTTCTAATTACTTAACTTGGAAATTAGAATTAATATATCCTAATTAACATTAAAAGTATTAAATTAATACTTAGGTTTTTCCCTATTTACAAATTAGGGTTTTTTAAATTTGAAATTAGGGTTTTCTAATTAATTAAGCTTTACCCTAATTAATATCATTATTATTTACACTTACGCCATTAAGTTCCCAATTTAGGGTTTTAAATTTTCGAATTAGGGTTTTGAATTCCCGTAACAGAAATTAGAGTTTCCAGAACCGATTTTAGGGTTTCTTGTTAATCGCTAGGGTTTTCTAACCGAACGTTGACGTTCTTCATATACGATTAGGGTTTGACACATATATAATTTATCTGGTCAATCCTTGACCATTAACCACATTTTGAACACATAAATGACCATATTCACAGAACATATTCACGTATACACTTAATCCTGAATAATTCACCTAAATTCTTCACAGAATTTTGAAATACTCAAAATTTCATCTCAAAAATGTCAAACGCATACACTTATTTTCTGTCTAGGTTCTAATTTTAAACCTTAAATCAATTAATTAAAATTTTAAAAATATTCAAAATTCTCGGGTTGTCACATTTTTCCCTGTTAAAGACTAACGATAATTTGTTCTATATTATCTTTGTCATAATATTCTTTACTGGGCTAGTTGAGCTCACCCTTTTCCTTTTTGTTCCATTTTTCTTCTCAAGAAGCGAGAATATAGCGGGAACTAGTCGGGGTATGGAGTGATGTTCCGAGTTGGTTTTATTATAGTCCTCGCTATTTTGTAAAATAGTGTATCAATAATTGTAATGAGGACTTATTTGAGTGTGGATATTGTCTAGAAGACAATATTTGTATTTTAATTCACAATTTATGTGTTGTCGTATTTTGCACGACAATTGTATTAATAAAGTTGTAGTTGTTTCTATACCATGTTTTCGGCTACTCAGAATGGGTTAGGTATACCTATTTTGGGGGCGTCACAGTTGGTATCAAAGCTTAGGGATATGGTCTCTGACGGAGATCGGGAAATCGAACTAGGAGGGGAGAGACGAGTAAATCCTTCGCTAGTGTGTCCTACCTAAGCTTATTTGTTGGTTGGTCAGAATATAGGGATATTGTGTGATATGTTAATTTCTTTAATTAACCCTTGTTTTATTGCAGTATTTGAGAATGACAACTGAGAATGTTAATAGTGAAGTAAATGAGACCGTGAAGACACCTTTACTCACCAATGAGGAGAACGTGCAACAGGCCGGCAGTGTTCCTCCTGTAAATAATATCACTGAGCAGACGATGAACGATGAGATGTTTAGAAGCTTTTTGTGGTTCATGCAAAACCAGACGAAGGAGACTCCTGTTCAAAATACAGGTAGAAACAATGGCAACACACAGCTGGTCATAGCCAAGTTGTTCAAAGAGTTGGGACCACTAGAGTTCTGGGGAAAGCCGGATCCGATTAAGGCAGAAATATGGGTCAAGCAAATTACCGAGATATTCGATGTCTTGGGATGCACGAAGGAACAGAAGGTTCCATTTGCCACCTTTATGTTCCGTAATGAGACAGATTACTGGTGGGAATCTGTGAAGCGTACCCATCCAGCTGCACTCAACATGTCTTGGGAGACATTTCAGAAACTGTTCAATGACAAGTACTTTCCTGAAAGTGTTCATTATATGAAGGAGGTGGAGTTTATTAGATTGGAACAGAACAACATGACGGTGTCCCAGTACGAGGCGAAGTTCGCGGAGTTATCCAAGTTTGCACCTCAGTTGGTGGAGAACGAGGAACGTAAGACGTGGATGTTTCTGGAAAATTTGAAACCCGACATAAGTCAGTATCTCATTTCTCATAAATTTTCTCTATATCCAGGTGTTGTCAACATGGCTCAATTATTAGAGCGAGATAATGAGTACGTTCAACCGAGGGACCACAACCAGGGTCATACTGGTGACAGTAGTCATCGAAGCAACGATAACCAGCGGGGAAAGAAAAATATGGACAAAAGCAGTAACCACTCTGGTGGTAATCATGGCAATGATAATAGAAGAAGCGAGTTGTAGGACCCCAACTTATTAATGAATAAAATCAAATTTTTTCTAAATATTATTGTGAATAATAAGGTGTTAATTTGATATAATACTTTGGCTATGGGTGAAATGTACAAATTTTGCAAAATAAGCAAGTGGTTATAAAATATTTATTTTATCGGAAAATATTCGTTTGGTCGTGGAATATTCTTGCTGTCGGAGAATATTCGTACGACGACGCAGCCTTGTGTGGGCCTCATAACGGAAAGCGATTGGATGAAGAAAACGACAAGCATAAGTTGTTTATAATTAATGGCGTAGTTGTTACCGTTAATACTGTTGGAATACCCAATGGTTAAAATACAGTAGCACACGGTATTGCACCAATTATTGATTCTTACGAAGGAAGGGACTACTCAATAATTGTTACAATAGTTACTGTTTAATATTTTATTTTATTGATTCAATAATTGTTGCGTTGATATTTTATATTATTGTTGTTTCAATAATTGTAGCTGCACAGTATTTCCCATTATCAGATCAATAATTTGTGACGCCCCCAAAATTAGGTATACATCACCCATCTTGGGTCGTCAGATACATAGTACAGAATACAAATACAACTGATTAATACAACTGTCGTGTACAATACGACAAAACATAAACTGTGAGTTTGAATACAAATATTATCTTCTAGAGAGTATTCATACTCAAAAGGAGTCCTCATTACATTTATTAACACACCATTACATAGAATAGTGAGGACTACTAACTAATACTATCATTCGGACCATCACTCCGTTCCCCGACTTGCCCCAGCTACGTTCTCATTTCCTGAAGAGAACAGTGAAAGAAAGGGTGAGCTCAACTAGCCCAGTAAGAAATATTATGACTAAGATAATGCAGAATAAATTATCATTAGCCTTCAACAATGTTAAACTGATAAAATATAATAGACATCAAGTTTAACTGCAGCGGAACAAGCAATCCATTAAAAGAGTCAAGTAGAAAATAAACTCTACTATCTTTTATGATTTAAAAGGTTTTTCAACACTGTGATCGCTGAGACTCAGCTTAATAAAATAATCCACATCATCGAATCACCCCTGCACTACGGCCAAGGATATTCGTGTATTCATTAATGGTCATGATCATGCCAACAACTGTCCATCAATGCACTACGGGCCAATGAGGACTTTTACCACATCATTTGTAACATTACGGTCATGATTATACCGAATAATCCCTGGTCATAATCATACCAAGTCCATCTATGCACTACAGGCCACAGATGACTTTCAACATTTTATAAACATGAGGATGATGACAATGATATAAGAATTCAATAAAACAAGTTCAAGAATTAATTTATCCAGGAATTAACAACGTCCAAATTGTCAACATGATACTGCATTGTGGAGTAAAATTCAAGAATGCTTAGAAGAATATTTTCTTGAAAAGATACTGGATGAAACGCAACTATCAAGGATATTCCACAAATTTCATGGAGTATAGAAGTCAAAACTTAACCAACTGAGTATAATAAAGAATGGAATAACAAAAGAAATCACCATGCATGCGATAGACCGCACAGACAGGTTATTCCAACAGAATAATAAATAATGGAACCAGGTCGGCGTAAACGCACAGACAGGATATTCCGACAGAATAATAAATAATGGAACCAGGTCCGGTGTAAAACACACAGACAGGATATTCCAACAGAATAATAATAAAACGGAACCAGGTCCGGTGTAAAACACACAGACAGGATGTTCCAACAGAATAATAGAAGAATGTCACCAAGTATAGGGTAGACCGCGTATACTGGTTATTCCAACAGAATAATAACAAATGGAATAACAGAAGTTCTCTTCATGAATATAAAAGAAATAATATTCCCTACCTTAAAAGAACTGGATATTGGAAAAGTGATGTAGCAGAATACTTTTATTCTCTCTCTCTCTTATTCTCTCTATACTTTCTCTCTCTATAGCTTGAATGAATTCGTGAAAAATAATGAAGCCCTAGGCCTCTATTTATAGAAAAACTGAGGGTGGCTCTTGGTCTTAACGAAGGGTCAAATGACTCTTGGTCTTAACGAAGGGTCAAATGACTCTTGGTAATATTGAAGGGACAACTACTATTGACGAAAGTAATTACTATTGACCAAGGTAAATACTATTGACGAAGGTAAATACTATTGACGAAGGTAATTACTATTGACCAAGGTAAATACTATTGACGACGGTAATTACTATTGACGAAGAGACTCTTAGATGATGACATATGGCCCCCCATAAAATAACCAAACTTACCACAACGTCTCAATTATTGATTTAATAATATAACATATTATACAGATGATACTATGACAATAATTTAAGAGATATGATGCAGCAATTACTGTAGCAATAATTGAGTATAGCTGAGTGACTTCTCACGTAAGCATCAATAATCAATACCGTGTGCTACTATGCAACCACGCGTATTACTGTACTTTTACTACCGAGTAGTTCAACAGTTTTAACGGTTTTAACGGTAACACCTCAGCCGTTATTTTTATAGAAAGATAATTCTGTCGTTTTCTCAATCCGACAATAATTCCGTTGTGGGGTCCACCAATGATTGTGCCGTCGTACGAATATTCCCCGACAAAAAGAATATTCTCCGACCAAACGAATATTTTATAACAACTTGCTTACTTTGCAAAATTTATAAATATTACCCACAACTATAACATTATATCAAATTAACTCCATAATATTCAAAAATGATATTTATAGAAAATTCATCTTTATTTATAAAAGTTGGGGTCTTACAACCTCCCCTTCTTATGAAATTTCGCCCTCGAAATTAGGGTACGTACCTGGTATGTCGAAGAGGTAAGGATACCTTGATTTCATTTCTGATTCTAACTCCCAAGTCATTTCCTCAACATCGTGGTTTCTCCACAAAACTTTGACTTGAGGTATAACCTTGGAGCGTAGAATATGTTCCTTCTTATCCAAGATTTGAACAGGAACTTCTTCATACGTCAAATCCTCCGCTATTTCGTCCGGTTCTAACTCAATAATGTGGTTCGGGTCTTCCACATATTTGCGTAACATGGATATGTGGAAAACGTTATGAACACGAGACATACTTGGCGGTAAAGCGAGTCTATAAGCCACAGTTCCTACTCGATCGAGGATTAAAAATGGACCGATGAATCGAGGATTTAGCTTTCCTCTCTTTCCAAATCTCGTAACTCCTTTCCATGGAGCAACACGTAAGAACACATGATCTCCTACATCAAATTCCACGTCCTTTCGATGAAGATCAGCATAACTCTTTTGTCGATCTTGTGAGGTTTTTATACGTTGTCGGATCGTTTGAATCTTTTCTGTAGTCATACGTACCAACTCCGGTCCCAACAACGTTGCTTCGCCCACCTCATCCCAGCATACTGGAGAACGACATTTTCTTCCATACAATGCTTCGAATGGAGCCATGCCAATACTTGCTTGATAACTGTTGTTGTAGGAAAACTCCACCAATGGTAAGAACTTGTCCCAACTTCCCTTGAAGTCAAAGACACAGAGTCTTAATAGATCTTCAAGAGTTTGAATAGTCCTCTCTGATTGTCCGTCCGTCTGAGGATGATATGCTGAACTAAATCGTAACTCCGTGCCCATAGCTTTTTGTAAACTAACCCAAAATCGTGAAGTGAATCTTGGGTCTCGATCAGAAACTATGGATACTGGCATACCATGCAGTCTTACAATCTCGTTTATGTACATACGAGCAAGACGTTCAAGTGTATAAGTTTCTCGTATCGGTAAGAAATGAGCAGACTTGGTCAATCTATCAACAATGACCCAAATCGCATCAATACCTTGAGAAACCCTAGGAAGACCGGTAACGAAATCCATGGTAATGTGCTCCCACTTCCATTCTGGAATTTCAAGTGGTTGCAATGGACCTTTTGGTACTTGATGCTCCGCTTTGACTCGTTGACAAGTTAGACACCTTGAGATAAACAACGCTATCTCTCTCTTCATATTGCTCCACCAAAATGTATGACGAAGATCATGATACATTTTGGTACTTCCAGGATGGATTGCAAACGGTGTGTTGTGCGCCTCCATCATGATTTCATACTTTAAATCAGGGTTGTTAGGAACACAAAGTCTGGAGTTGACTCGAAGTATTCCTTCTTCATCGATTCTTGCTTCCGGCATAACACCTTCTTGCACTTTCTTCCTCATACGCATCAGCTCCAGGTCTGTAGCTTGAGCAGCTTTAACTTTATCGATTAAAGTCGGTTCTACTCGTATATTCGCCATCATCACATGGGTCCCTGGAGTCTTCAACTCTATCTCCATCCTTTGCAAGTCACACAAAATGGGCCTTTGCGTTGTTAATATTGCACTTGTACCCGCATATGATCTTCTACTCAATGCGTCAGCTACCACGTTCGCTTTTCCAGGATGGTATTGAATGGTATGATCATAATCTTTCAACAGTTCAAGCCAACGTCGTTGTCGCATGTTGAGTTCCTTTTGAGTGAAGAAATATTTGAGGCTTTTATGATCCGTAAAGATCTCCACTTTCTCCCCATACAAGTAATGCCTCCAAATTTTAAGTGCAAAGACAACAGCTGCCAACTCTAGATCATGAGTAGGATAATTCCTCTCATATTCCTTGAGTTGTCTTGATGCATAGGCTATGACTTTTCCATGTTGCATGAGAACGCATCCCAACCCTTTGCTCGAAGCATCACTGTAGATGACAAATCCCTCCGAGCCAGATGGTATTGTTAGAACAGGTGCTGAAATGAGTCTCCTCTTGAGTTCTTGAAAACTCTGCTCACATTCTTCGCTCCAACCAAACTTTGTATCTTTCCGAGTCAGCTGAGTTAATGGAGTAGCGATTCGAGAAAATCCTTCCACGAATCTCCGATAATAACCAGCTAAACCAAGAAAGCTACGTACCTCGGTCACTGATTTAGGTTGCTCCCAGCTTTGAATAGCTTCAATCTTTGCCGGGTCAACCGATATTCCACGACTTGATACTACGTGCCCAAGGAATGCTACCTCCTCCAGCCAGAACTCGCATTTCTTCAACTTGGCATAAAGCTTGTATTCACGAAGCTTTTGGAGTACCAGCCTCAAGTGTTGCTCATGATCTTCACGGCTTTTGGAATAAATAAGGATGTCATCAATAAAGACGACCACAAAGTGATCCAAATATTCCTTGAATACCCGGTTCATCATATCCATGAAGGCAGCAGGAGCATTAGTCAATCCAAAGGACATGACTAGGAATTCATAATGCCCGTACCGAGTTCTAAAAGCCGTCTTTGGAATATCCTCAGTTCTAACCTTCAGCTGATGATATCCAGAACGAAGATCGATCTTTGAAAAGAATTGTGCTCCTTGCAACTGGTCAAACAGGTCATCAATACGTGGCAATGGGTACCTGTTTTTGATGGTGACATGATTCAACTCCCGATAATCAATACAAAGTCGCATACTTCCATCTTTCTTCTTCACGAATAGAACAGGAGCTCCCCAAGGAGAAGTACTAGGACGAATAAAGCCAATGTCTAACAATTCCTGCAGTTGGATCTTTAACTCCTGAAGTTCAATAGGAGCCATTCGATATGGGGCTTTGGAAATGGGTTTTGTACCGGGTTCAAGATCGATACAAAATTCAATTTCACGCTCTGGGGGTAGGCCAGGAAGTTCTTCAGGGAATACGTCAGGGAATTTATTAACAATAGAAATATCATTCAAAACTGACGTATTTTTGTTTAGATCTGTGACATGAGCTAAGAAAGCTTGACATCCGTTTTTCAATAAACGAATAGCTTTATGGCTTGAGATGACAGCGATTGATTTTAATGGTTTGGTTGCTTGAATTCGCATAATAGGTCGATTAGGAATATGAAAGCTAACAACCTTACGAAAACAATCAATTTTTGCATAATGAGTAGTTAACCAATCAATCCCTAGAATCACGTCAAATGCAAGTATTTTTAATGAAATCAGATCGATAGGTAATGTGTGGGTACCAACTTGAACCAAACAAGACTTATAAACAGTGGAGGTAATGAAGGTTTCTCCCAACGGAGTTTCCACAGATAAGTCAAAGTCTAATTTCTCCGGAATCAAATTTAATCGATGAGCGCAAGTAGGAGAAATAAAAGAATGGGTTGAACCGGTATCAAATAAAGTATAAACTTCTTTAGAGTTTATGATAAGCTTACCCGTGATGACCTCATTCGGGTTCCTTGCTCTCTGGGAGTTCACAACAAACGCTCTCCCTTGCACAACCGGTTTTGACTTTTCTGGGACGGCTTTTGGTGCCTCCATCCTAGCTGAATTTGTCTTCGGTAAACGACAAAATCGGGCTAAATGACCTTCTCTTCCACAATTATAACATGCTTTGGACGGCATCGCGCAGTTTGGACTGATGTGCCCCTCCCCTCCGCATTTGAAACATATGATAGGTGGTCGTTCTCCTTCCTTAACGACAGGTGCTGGTGCTGACGTCTTTCCATCATTGTTGAATCTCCTCTTCTTGAAATGTCCATTCTTATTGTTTTGGCCCTGATTACCACCGAAGTGGTTACCATTTCTGGCCTGTTGATTCCCTCCACGCTTGTTGTCACCGCTTCGATGACTGCTCTCACTGGTATTATCATTTTGCCGGCTGCTCTCTTTTGGTTGCGTTATCTCGTTATCGCGCTCCACCAACTGAGCCCTATTTACAACATCTGAATACAAACACAGTTTATGAGAAACAAGATGTTGACGTATCTCCGGCTTCAAACCTCTTAAAAAATCATCCGCGTCATTCTTTCTTCATTATCCACCAGGTGGGACGCAAACCGGGATAACTCCGCAAATTTTGCCTCGTACTGCGACACGGTCATATTATTCTGCTCCAATTTGATGAACTCCACCTCCTTCATGTGACGAATACTCTCGGGAAAGTATTTGTCGTTAAACAGATCTTGGAACTTCTCCCAAGACATCTTCAGTGCGGCAGGTTGAGTACGCTTTATCGATTCCCACCAGTAATCTGCCTCTCCTCGCAACATAAAGGCGGCAAAGGGAACCTTTTGCTCCTCGGAGCAACCCAAGACATCAAATATCTTGGTGATCTGCTTTATCCATGTTTCAGCTACAAGTGGTTTGGGTTCTCCCTTAAACTCCGGTGGTCCCAGCTCCTTAAACTGTTTAGCGGTGACCGCCTGAGAGTTTCCAGTATTTCCACCTACGTTGTGGACAGGAGCCGCTTTCACCTGTTGTTGCATGAATTGCATAAAGCCTCTGAACATTTGATCATTCATCATTTGGTCAGTGTTGTTGTTTGCATGAGGATTGACACCTTCCTGATGCACATTATCCTGATTATTGATATGTGGTGAATCAACAGTCGTCTGTGCTCCATTGCTATTCTCAACATTCTCAGATGCCATTTTCAGATACTGCCACAAAATAAAAATTAATTGATATGTCATATATTATCCTTATATTATGACCGACCAATTAAATACCATGCAAATAAACTTAGGTATGTCATACTAGCGAAGGAATTCCCCGTCTCTCCCCTCCTAGTTCTATTCTCACATCTTAGCCAGGGATCATATCCCTAAGCTCTGATACCAACTGTGACGCCCCCAAAATTAGGTATACATCACCCATCTTGGGTCGTCAGATACATAGTACAGAATACAAATACAACTTATTAATACAACTGTCGTGTACAATACGACAAAACATAAACTGTGAGTTTGAATACAAATATTATCTTCTAGAGAGTATTCATACTCAAAAGGAGTCCTCATTACATTTATTAACACACCATTACATAGAATAGTGAGGACTACTAACTAATACTATCATTCGACCATCACTCACTCACTCCGTTCCCGACTTGCCCCAGCTACGTTCTCATTTCCTGAAGAGAACAGTGAAAGAAAGGGTGAGCTCAACTAGCCCAGTAAGAAATATTATGACTAAGATAATGCAGAATAAATTATCATTAGCCTTCAACAATGTTAAACTGATAAAATATAATAGACATCAAGTTTAACTGCAGCGGAACAAGCAATCCATTAAAAGAGTCAAGTAGAAAATAAACTCTACTATCTTTTATGATTTAAAAGTTTTTCAACACTGCGATCGCTGAGACTCAGCTTAATAAAATAATCCACATCATCGAATCACCCCTGCACTACGGCCAAGGATATTCGTGTATTCATTAATGGTCATGATCATGCCAACAACTGTCCATCAATGCACTACGGGCCAATGAGGACTTTTACCACATCATTTGTAACATTACGGTCATGATTATACCGAATAATCCCTGGTCATAATCATACCAAGTCCATCTATGCACTACAGGCCACAGATGACTTTCAACATTTTATAAACATGAGGATGATGACAATGATATAAGAATTCAATAAAACAAGTTCAAGAATTAATTTATCCAAGAATTAACAACGTCCAAATTGTCAACATGATACTGCATTGTGGAGTAAAATTCAAGAATGCTTAGAAGAATATTTTCATGAAAAGATACTGGATGAAACGCAATTATCAAGGATATTCCACAAATTTCATGGAGTATAGAAGTCAAAACTTAACCAACTGAGTATAATAAAGAATGGAATAACAAAAGAAATCACCATGCATGCGATAGACCGCACAGACAGGTTATTCCAACAGAATAATAAATAATGGAACCAGGTCCGGCGTAAACGCACAGACAGGATATTCCGACAGAATAATAAATAATGGAACCAGGTCCGGTGTAAAACACACAGACAGGATATTCCAACAGAATAATAATAAAACGGAACCAGGTCCGGTGTAAAACACACAGACAGGATGTTCCAACAGAATAATAGAAGAATGTCACCAAGTATAGGGTAGACCGCGTATACTGGTTATTCCAACAGAATAATAACAAATGGAATAATAGAAGTTCTCTTCATGAATATAAAAGAAATAATATTCCCTACCTTAAAAGAACTGGATATTAGAAAAGTGATGTAGCAGAATACTTTTATTCTCTCTCTCTCTTATTCTCTCTATACTTTCTCTCTCTATAGCTTGAATGAATTCGTGAAAAATAATGAAGCCCTAGGCCTCTATTTATAGAAAAACTGAGGGTGGCTCTTGATCTTAACGAAGGGTCAAATGACTCTTGGTCTTAACGAAGGGTCAAATGACTCTTGGTAATATTGAAGGGACAACTACTATTGACGAAAGTAATTACTATTGACCAAGGTAAATACTATTGACGAAGGTAAATAATATTGACGAAGGTAATTACTATTGACCAAGGTAAATACTATTGACGACGGTAATTACTATTGACGAAGAGACTCTTAGATGATGACATATGGCCCCCCATAAAATAACCAAACTTACCACAACGTCTCAATTATTGATTTAATAATATAACATATTATACAGATGATACTATGACAATAATTTAAGAGATATGATGCAGCAATTACTGTAGCAATAATTGAGTATAGCTGAGTGACTTCTCACGTAAGCATCAATAATCAATACCGTGTGCTACTATGCAACCACGCGTATTACTGTACTTTTACTACCGAGTAGTTCAACAGTTTTAACGGTTTTAACGGTAACACCTCAGCCGTTATTTTTATAGAAAGATAATTCTGTCGTTTTCTCAATCCGACAATAATTCCGTTGTGGGGTCCACCAATGATTGTGCCGTCGTACGAATATTCCCCGACAAAAAGAATATTCTCCGACCAAACGAATATTTTATAACAACTTGCTTACTTTGCAAAATTTATAAATATTACCCACAACTATAACATTATATCAAATTAACTCCATAATATTCAAAAATGATATTTATAGAAAATTCATCTTTATTTATAAAAGTTGGGGTCTTACATAATTCATATTATTTGAATAATATTATTAGATAACATTATTGGTAATGTTTTGAAAGTTCTGTCTAAGGAGAGGTTTGGTCATCTAATTGCGCGCCAGTAAGGAGAAATCCTTATTGGAAAGCCCCCTCTTTCCTGGGAACGGCTTGGTTGTCATAAATGTGATTCTATAATATTCTTTGTGAATAATTAATTACTGATTCATATGATAAGGAAATATTTATTTTATGTGGATATAAATGTTGGATATATTTATTGTGGTTAATAATGAAGGAGTTAATGTTGAGGTGTTTTATCAGTATTTTTATCGAAATGGAGGTATTAAAAATCAGATCAGGGTTTTTGAGAAATATTGCGGGGGTTATAATTTTTAATCTGACCGATGGATCGTGGTAATTTTTTGGATATGCTATTCATATATAAGTTTAGAATATGTCCACAAATTTTGAACCGTTAAAAATGAACGTATGATTTGTTATGAATTTTACGAAATGACTGGTTCAAAAATTGTAGAAGTTGGGAATTTGTCATTTTGGTGAAAAATTCTAGAATTGGTGGGCCCCACTCTTGGTTGGTGAAGAAATGTGCTGAGATTTTTATTCAAATATGGTGGGTGGGGATAGTAGCAGGTAAAGCCATCAGGTTGCAGGTTAAGTCTGCTTCGTCGTGCTAACATTTTCCTATAAATAGAGGGCTAAGTTAGAATTAAAAATCACACTAGAATTCATAAGTTTTCTCTCTTTCTTTCTCTAGATTATTGAGTGTATTTTGTGAGTATTTAGATACTTTGAAAGTTGCTATTCGGCACAAGTTTCATTCAGCCTCATATCCGATATTCAGTCAGAAGTACGGTTATTTTAAAGTAAGGGATATTATTTTCTTCTTAAATGATATTATTTTCTTCAATATCATTATGATGAAATATTGATATGAGTTTTTTTTTATTATCAAATTTAGAACTTTTTGTGTCGGGGTTACTATTCACGTATACGACACTATTCACCGAAAAATAAAATTTTTCCTTTTTGTCCAAGATATCTATTATGGTTACTATCTTTGAATGTATCCATGTTTTCATCTTTATTTATGAATTCTGCTTCGCAATTGATTATTATGAAGTATTATTGATCTTGGATAAACTGTTATACGAATCCCTACTATTTGTCCTTTTGTCTCACTGGATTCGTTTTCTTTAAGATATTTTTCATCATCCTCAGTCCTTAATGATGATATTACTGAATATCTTTGGCCTGTACTGCAAAGATGTATGATTACCTGATGAATATTTTTAGCCTGTAGTGTAAAGATGAACAGGTGTTGAGATGAACATGACCGACTGATGTTACAAATGAATATCTTTGGCCTGTAGTGCAAAGATGAATATTTGATTCAAGATGTATATTGATTGATGTTACAGGGATAAAATATTGATGATGGACTTTTAAATCTTAGAAGATAGTAGAATTCTTTCTCTACTTGACTCTTCTAATGGTTTGCTGTTTCCGCTGCAGTTGTTGATCTAAAACTTGTTGTCGATTATATTCTATCAGATTTTTCCCTGTTGAATACTAATGATAATTTGTTGTATATTATCTTAGTCATAATATTCTTTACTGAGCTAGTTGAGCTCACCCTTTTCTTTTTTGTTCCATTTTTCTTCTCAGGAGGTGAGAACATAACAGGATCTAGTCGGGGTATGGAATGATGGTTCTAGAAAGATATTTTAGTTGTCCTCACTATTTCTGTAAAATAATGTTTGAATAATTGTAATGAGGACTTATTTACGTGTGGATATTGTCTAGAAGACAATATTTATATTTAAACTCACAGTATGTGTTGTCGTATTTTGCACGACAATTGTATTATTGAAGTTGTAGTTTGCTTTTTGTACCATATATTTGGCAACTCAGAATGGGTGTTGTATACCTATTTTTGGGGCGTCACATTTGGTATCAGAGCTTAGGGATATGATCCCTGGCTGAGATGTGAAACAAGAACTAGGAGGGGAGAGACGGGGAATTCCTTCGCTAGTATGACCTGAATAAGTTTATTTGGTAATTATTTGGTCGGTCAGATATAGGGATAATATGTGACATGTCAATTAACCCTTGTTTTGTGGCAGTATTTGAGAATGGCAGCAGAGAACGTTAACAATGGAGTGAATGAGACTGTGGAGACACCTTTAATCACCACCCAGGGGAACGTGCAACAAGAAGGCAATATTCCTCCTGTAAACAACGTTACCGAGCAAACGATGAATGATGGAATGTTTAGGAGCTTTTTGTAGTTCATGTAAAATCAGACGAGGGAGACTCGTGTGCAGAATACGGGTGGAAATGATAACAACGCGCGGTTTGTCACAGCCAAGCAGTTCAAAGAATTGGGACCACCAGAATTTAAGGGAAAGCCGAATCCGATCATGGCGGAAACGTTGGTCAAGCAAATTACCAAGATATTCGATGTCTTTGGATGCACGGAGGAACAAAAGGTTCTATTCGCCACTTTATGTTCCGCGGTGAGGCAGACTACTCGTGGAAGTCTGTGAAGCGTACCCAGCCTGATGCACTCAACATGTCCTGCGAAACGTTTCTGAAACTGTTTAATGACAAGTACTTTCCTGAAAGTATTTGTCATATGAAGGAGGTAGAGTTTATTAGACTGGAACAAAACAACATGACGGTGTCCCAGTACGATGCGAAGCTTGCAGAGTTATCCAGGTTTGCACCTCATTTGATCAAAAATGAGGAACGAATGACAAGGATGTTTCTGAGAGGTTTAAAACCCGAGATTCGGCAATATCTTATCTCTCATAAATGTTCTTTATATTCAGATGTTGTAAACAAGGCTCAATTATTAGAGCGAGATAATGAGTATGTTCAACCGAGGGATCACAACCAGGGTCATACTGGTGACAGCAGTCATCAGAGCGATGAGAACCAGCGAGGAGGGAAAAATACAGACAAAAGTGGTAACCACTCGGGTGGTCATCGTGGCCATGATAATAGGAGAGGTTAGTTAAGTGGAAATTTCAAGAAGAGAAGATTTAACGATGACAGGAAGACGTCGACAGCAGCACCAGCACCAGGAACAAATTCTAGGGGAGGAGAACAACCACCAGTTAGATGTTACAGGTGCGGAGAGGAGGGAGATATAAGTCCAAACTGCCCACAACAGTTCAAGGTATGTTATAATTATGGAAAGGAAGGACATATCGCTCGAGATTGTACTATAGCGAAACCAAGTCCAGCTGGGACGGTGACACCAAAGGCGGATACGGACAAAATAAAGTCGGCAGTTTCTGGAAGCGCGTTTGTCGTGGCTGCCCAAAACGCGAGGAACCCGAATGAAGGTATAACGGGTTAGTTAATTATAAATTCTTGCAAAGTTTATACCTTACTAGATACCGGTTCTACCCATTCTTTTATCTCTCCTGCTTGTGCTCAACGTTTAAACTTGACTCCGGAGAAATTAGACTTTGACCTATCTGTGGAGACTCCGTTAGGAGAAACTTTCATTACATCTACAGTTTATAAATCTTGCTTAATCCAAGTTGGCACAATCACATTACCTGTTGACCTTATCTCTTTAAAGATACTTGCTTTTGATGTAATTTTAGGAATTGATTGGTTAACTACTCATCATGCCAAAATTGATTGTTTTTGTAAGGTTGTTAGTTTTTATATTCCTAACCAACCTGTTATGCGAATTCAAGCAACCAAACCACTAAAATCAATCGCTATCATACTAAGCCATAAAGCCATTCGTTTATTTAAAAACGGATGTCAAGCTTTCTTAGCCCATGTCATGGACTTGAACAAAAATACGTCAGGTTTAAATGATATTTCTGTTGTTAGTGAATATCCTGACGTATTTCTTTGCTTAACCCAGAGCGTGATATTGAATTTTTGTATTGATCTTCAACCCGATACAAAACCCATTTCTAAAATCTCATATTGAATAGCTCCTATTGAACTTCAGGAGTTAAAAATCCAACTATAGAAGTTGGTACCCGAGCCTCTATCTGACTTCCTTTGTGGAATGCACCGAAGCCAGACTCTCCGTAAGGGACTCTATATTTGTGTGGTGGTAAAACAATAGGTGCCATTGTGACGTGCTATCCAAAATTGGGATATGAATCACAATTAAGAGCAACCGAAGTCGGTGACCAAAGTACGTAGCTTTCTGGGCTTAGCTAGTTACTATCGGAGATTCGTGGAAGGATTTTCTCGAATCGCTACTCCGTTAACTTAGGTGACTCCGAAAGATACAAAATTCATATGGAGGGAGGAATGCGAGAAGATTTTCCAATAGCTCAAGAGGCGACTCATTCGGAACATGTTATAGCCATACCATCCTGGAGAAGCGAACGTGGTAGCTGACGCGTTGAGTAGAAGATTGTACGCGAGTACGAGTGCAATATTGTTGAACACAAAGACCTGTTTTGTATAATTTATAAATGATAGAGATAGAGTTAATGACTCTAGGGACCCACGTGATGATATACGAGTAAAATCGACTTTAATCGATAACGTTAAAGTCGCTCAAGCTACAGACCTGGAGCTGATGAATATAAAGAAGAAGGTGTAAGAATGTGTTATTCTAGAAGTAAGAGTCAATGAAGAGAAGAAAGCTCAAGCCTTCGATTTATTTGAAATCCTCGATCGAGTAGGAACTGTGGCTTATAGACTCGTCTTAACGCTAAGTATGTCGCGTGTTCATAACGTTTTTCACGTATCGATGTTACGTAAATATGTGGACGACCCGAATCATATTATTGTGTTAGAACCAGACGAGATAGCCGAAGATTTAACGTACGAGGAGGTACCTGTTAAGATATTGGATAGGAAAGAACATATCTTATGCATGAAGGTTATACCACAAGTTAAGATTTTGTGGAGAAACCATGCTATTGAAGAAATGACCTGCGAGTTGGAATCAAAAATGAAAGCGAGGTATCCTCACCTTTTCGAAACATCAGGTACGTACGTCAATTTCGAGGACGAAATTTCATAAGGAGGGGAGGTTGTAAGACCTAAACTTATTAATGAATAAAATCAAATTTTCTCTAAATATTATTGTGAATAATAAGGTGTTAATTTGATATAATACTTTGGTTATGGGTGAAATGTGCAAATTTTGCAAAATAAGCAAGTGGTTATACAATATTTATTTTATCGAAAAATATTCGTTTGATCGTGGAAAATTCTTACTGTCGGAGAATATTCGTATGACGGCGCAGCCTTGTGTGAGCCCCATAACAGAAAGCGATTGGATGAAGAAAACGACAAGTATAAGTTGTTTATAATTAACGGCGTAGTTGTTACCGTTAATACTGTTGGAATACCCAGTGGTTAAAATACAGTAGCACACGGTATTGCACCAATTATTGATTCTTACGAAGGAAGGCACTACTCAATAATTGTTACAGTAGTTACTGTTCAATATTTTATTTTAATGATTCAATAATTACTGCGTTGATATTTTATATTATTGTTGTTTCAATAATTGTTGTTGCACAGTATTTCCCATTATCAGATCAATAATTCATATTATTTGAATAATATTATTAGATAACATTATTGGCAATGTCTAGAAAGTTCTGTCTAAGGAGAGGTTTGGTCATCTAATTGTGCGCCAGTAAGGAAAAATCCTTATTGGAAAGCCCCATCTTTCCTGGGAACGGCCTAGTTGTCATAAATGTGATTCTGTAATATTATTTGTGAATAATTAATTATTGATTCATATGATAAGGAAATATTTATTTTATGTGGATATAAATGTTGGATATATTTATTGTGGTTAATAATGAAGGAGTTAATGTTGAGGTGTTTTATCAGTATTTTTATCGGAATGTTGGTATTAAAAATCAGATCAGGGTTTTTGAGAAATATTGCGGGGGTTATACTTTTTAATCCGACCGTTGGATCGTGGTAATTTTTGGATATGTTATTCATATATAAGTTGAGTATATGTCCCCAAGTTTTGAAAAGTTAAAAATGAACGTATGATTTGTTATGAATTTTACGAGATGACTGGTTCAAAAATTGTAGAAGTTGCGGAATTTATCATTTTGGTGGAAAATTCTAGAATTGGTGGGCCCCATTCTTGGTTGGTGAAAAAATGTACTGAGATTTTTATTCAAATATGGTGGGTGGGGATAGTAGTAAGTAAAGTCATCAGATTGCAGGTTAAGTCTGCTTCGGCGTGTTAACATTTTCCTATAAATAGAGGGCTAAGTTAGAATTAAAAATCACACCAGAATTCATAAGTTTTCTCTCTTTCTCTCTCTAGATTATTGAGTGTATTTTATTAGTATTTAGATACTCTGAGAGTTGTTATTCAGCACAAGTTTCATTCAGCCTCATATCTGATATTCAGTCAGAAATACGGTTATTTTGAGGTAAGAGATATTATTTTCTTCTTAAATGATATTATTTTCTTCAATATCATTATGCTGAAATATTGATATGAATTTTTTTTTATCAAATTTGGAACTTTTTGTGTCGGGGTTACTATTCACGTATACAGCACTATTCACGTATACGGCACTATTCACGAATACGACACTATTCACCGAAAAATAAAATTTTCCCTTTTTGTCCAAGATATCTATTATGGTTACTATCTTTGATTGTATCCATATTTTGATCTTTATTTTTGAATTCTGCTTCACAATTGATTATTATGAAGTATTATTGATCTTGGATAAACTGTTATACGAATCCCTACTATTTGTCCTTCTGTCTCACTGGATTCGTTTTCTTTAAGATATTTTTCATCATCCTCAGTCCTGAATGATGATATTACTGAATATCTTTGGCCTGTAGTGCAAAGATGTATGATTACCTGATGAATATCTTTGGCCTGTAGTGCAAAGACGAACAGGTTTTGAGATGAACATGACCGACTGGTGTTACAAATGAATATCTTTGGCCTGTAGTGCAAAGATGAATATTTGATTCAAGATGTATATTGATTGATGTTACAGGGATAAAATATTGATGATGAACTTTTAAATCTTAGAAGATAGTAGAATTCTTTCTCTACTTGACTCTTCTAATGGTTTGCTGTTTCGGCTGTAGTTGTTGATCTAGAACTTGTTGTCGATTATATTCTATCAGATTTTTCCCTGTTGAATACTAATGATAATTTGTTGTATATTATCTTAGTCATAATATTCTTTACTGGGCTAGTTGAGCTCACCCTTTTCTTTTTGTTCCATTTTTCTTCTCAGGAGGTGATAACATAGCAGGATCTAGTCGGGGTATGAAATGATGGTTCTAGAAAGATATTTTAGCTGTCCTCACTATTTCTGTAAAATAGTGTTTAAATAATTGTAATGAGAACTTATTTGAGTGTGGATATTGTCTAGAAGACAATATTTGTATTTAAACTCACAGTATGTGTTGCCGTATTTTGCACGACAATTGTATTATTGGAGTTGTAGTTTGCTTTTTGTACCATATATTTGGCGACTCAGAATGGGTGTTGTATTCCTATTTTGGGGGCGTCACACGAGTCGGGAGGAGATTTTAAAAGGAGAAGGTACAACAACGACAATGTGAAGACATCAGCACTAATATCAACTGGTTCTAAGGGAGGAGAACGACCACCGGTCGTATGCTATAAATGAGGGAAAGAGGGACATATCAGCCCAAACTGCCCACAACAGTTCAATGTATGTTATAATTGTGGAAAGGAAGGACATATCACTCGAGATTGTACTGTAGCGAAACCAAGTCCAGCGGGGATGGTGACTCAAAAGGATGTCCCAGAAAAGTCAAAGTTAATGGTTCTTGGAATAACGTTTGTTGTGATTAGTCAAAATGCAAGGATCCAAAACGAGGTGATCACGGGTAAGCTAATCATAAATTCTTGCGAAGTTTATACATTACTAGATACCGGTTCTACCCATTCATTTATCTCTCCTGCTTGTGCTCAACGTTTAAACTTGACTTCGGAGAAATTAGACTTTAACCTATCTGTGGAGACTCCGTTAGGAGAAACTTTCATTACATCCATTATTTATAAATCTTGTTTGATTCAAGTTGGCACCATCACATTACTTGTTAATATTATCTCTTTAAAGATATTTGCTTTTGATGTGATTTTAGGGATTGATTGGTTTACTACTCATCATGCCAAAATTGATTGTTTTCGTAAGGTTATTAGTTTTTATATTCCTAACCAACCTGTTATGTGAATTCAAGCAACTAAACCACTAAAATCAATCATTGTCATATCAAGCCATAAAGCCATTCGTTTATTGAAAAATGGATGTCAAGCTTTCTTAGCCCATGTCATGGATTTGAACAAAAACACGTCAGATTTGAATAATATTTCTGTTGTTAATGAATTTCCTTACGTATTTCCTGAAGAACTTCCCGGTCTATCCCCAGAACGTGAAGTTAAATTCTTTATTGATCTTGAATCTGGTACGAAGCGCATTTCTAAAACCCCTTATCTAATGGCACCTATTGAACTTCAGGAGTTAATGGTCTAACTACAAGAGTTGTTAGACATCGTTTCATTCGTCCTAGTACATCTCCTTGGTGTGCTCCTTTTTATTTGTAAAGAAGAAAAACGGGTGTATGCGACTTTGTATTGACTATCGAGAATTGAACCATGTCACCATCAAGAATAGGTATCCACTACCTCGTATTGATGACCTGTTTGACCAGTTGCAAGGAGCACAATTCTTTTCAAAGATTGATCTTTATTCCGGATATCATCAGTTGAAGATTAGAACTGAGGATATTTCGAAGACTGCCTTCAAAACTCAGTACGGGAATTATGAATTTTTAGTCATGTCTTTTGGATTGACTAATGCTCCTGCGGCTTTCATGGATATGATGAACCGAGTATTCAAGGAATATTTGGATCAGTTTGTTGTTGTCTTTATTGATGACATCCTCGTATATTCCAAAAGTCGTGAAGATCATGAGCACCATTTGAAGCTGGTACTCCAAGGGCTTCGTGAAAACAAGCTATATGCCAAGTTGAAGAAATGCGAGTTCTGGCTTGAGGAAGTAGCATTCCTTAGGCACGTGGTGTTAAAACATGGAGTATCTATTGACCCGGCGAAGATTGAAGCAATACAAACTTGGGAGCAACCGAAGTCAGTGACCGAAGTACGTAGCTTTCTGGGCTTAGCTGGTTATTATCAGAGATTCATGGAAGGATTTTCTCGAATCGCTACTCCGTTAACTCAGCTGACTTTAAAAGATACAAACTTCGTATGGAGCGAGGAATGCGAGAAGACTTTCCAAGAGCTTAAGAGGAGACTTATTTCGGCACCTATTTTGACAATACCATATGGTTCGGATGGATTTGTTATCTACGGCGTGCTTTAGGAAAAGGGTTAGGATGTGTTCTCATGCAACATGGGAAGTTCATAGCCTATGCCTTGCGACAACTTAAAAAATATGAGAGGAATTATCCTACCCATGATCTAGAGTTGGCAGCAGTCATTTTTGCATTGAAAATCTGGAGGCACTATCTATATGGAGGGAAAGTGGAGATATATTCAGACCATAAAAGCCTTAAATATTTCTTCACCCAAAAGGAACTCAACATGTAGCAACGACGTTGGCTTGAGTTGTTGAAAGATTATGACAATACCATTTAATACCATCCTGAAAAAGCGAACGTGGTAGCTGACGCGTTGAGTAGAAGATCATACGTGGGAACGAGTGTGATGCTGTCAACACAAAGGCCCGTTTTGTGTGATTTACAAAAGATGAAGATAGAATTCAAGACTCCGGGGACCCATGCGCTGATGTCAAGTATACGCGTAGTACCAACTTTAATTAATAAAGTTAAAGGTACTCAAGCCACAGACCCGGAGCTGATGCGTATGAAAAAGAAAGTGCAAGAGGGTGCTATTCCATAAGCAAGAATTGATGAAGAAGGAATACTTTTAGTCAACTCCAGACTTTGCGTTCCTAACGATTCTGACTTGAAATGTAACGCTCGAGAAAAATTGGATTTTTATGACAATTAAATTTTTATTTGATTATGTCAATTAAATGAATTTAATTGATTTCTTTGTGAGTAAGCTATATGAAGGTCGTTCTATGTCCTAGAATGTGCTAACGTGGTTAGTATTCTGGCTAAGTGTTAGAAATAGTTGTTTGGAATTTCCAAGACGATAATAATTATTTCCGAGAAATTTCTGTAAAAACACTATTCATCAGTTTCTGTTCGGGGAATTATTTTGAAATTCCGAGAAAAGCGTAATGATAAAATATCGTGATGAGATGGAATATCTGATAATATTTCATTTATGGCAAAAACAAAGTTTTTGCCAGCGGACTTAAAACCTAAGGGTTGAGTATATTGATTTCCGAGAAGGAAATAATATGCGTAGAAGGAATGGTGTTAGGTTTTATTCAAGTGTTATACAATTGGTGGTGCTAGTTAGTACCTATGTATAATACGTTGAGTAAATACGAGGTACAATATGATTATTGTACTTATGGTATACGAAAGGAATACGTGAATCGTACGTGTAGAATACGATGCGTATCATAGGATTAATCTAATGTATCAATGAGTAATTCATTTGTATTGGATTATGAGTAGCCCAATTAATTGAATGACTAAGCCCAATGAGATGATGGGTTAAGTCCAAGACAAGGCCCAATGTTTTATTAGTTAAGCCCAATTCATTAAAACCGAACCGTGGGTCGAACCGGTGGGTCACCCAATGGGTAAAACCCATGGGGCAACCCATGGGATGTCAAAAGAGGGGAGGTGCGCCGGCCACCTTGGTGTGCAAGCCAAGCATAAGGCTTGGTCACCAAGTATAAATAGGAAGCTAGGTTGATTCATTTGAGGTTTTTACCAAGACTCAACTTAGATTATTTTAGAGAGAAAAGAGAGCTATACTTGCAAAAACATACACTTGGAAGCTTTAAACTTTTATTCTTCCAAGAGATTTCCAAGAGTTCTTAAGGTATAATCCTTATCTGTCATCTCCACCTCTTTTTGATTTGTCTTTTGTTTTGGGGAATCATAGAGGGATGGTATACGCCTTGTATGAGGGATTAAAGATGACTTACCATAGATTCAATCTCTATAAGTCATGAGGTTATAAAAATAATAAGGTTTGAAATAGTTTTGAACCATGAAAATATGGATAGTTGAGATTGATCGTTTATAAACGATTGGACTCTATCAATCCGTTAGTATTTGCATCTTGCTTGGTTAGGATATAGATATGAAATCCATGGAGTATTCCATGTGATTTGTCTTAGAGAACATTAGTAATGAAGTTATAGCGAATTTTACGAAAATAGACATTAAACGTCGAAAACGTAGAAATCCCGGAATTATAGTCGAAAGTTGCCGTGAGACTTGAAAACGTTGGTTTTCAATGTCAGCACGTGAGATAGGGTGTTTAAGAGTTGTGGGTTCGAGAATCGTCGGATTCCGACTTATAACGAAGAAAACGAGCATTGAACGCTCATTAACGTTTACGAACGTATATAAAATGAACTCAATAGTGAATTATGAGTTAACGGGTTCGAAAGTGTTGAATTCTTATATGAACGCGTAAAGGATGTAATTCCTGACTTGTAGGAATTCGAATGGGTCAATTCGGATGTAAAACGAACAAATTAGGAAGCCGGGAGTTTCGTTAGAAAACCAAAACTGGTTTGTCAACTGGTGCACAGACTCGGCGCCGCAGCGCCAAAACCAGTACAAAATGGTGGCGCCGCAACGCTAGACTCGGCCGAGTACCCTGCAAACTCGCGCCGCAGCGCCACTAAATTACACAGGATGCCGCGCCGCAGCGCCGGCAGTAGAAAAAAGTTGACCAAGTTAGGTTTTAAACTTCAGTTGTTTAGAGACCTACCTGAGTTGAGTTTATATACTCAATGAATGTACTAAGACTAATCCTAAACTACCTATACTAAGGTATAAGGTATGAAACTTAGGAAATGAAATGCATATAAACAAGATATGTAAAATGAACAAGTTTGTACTTTATCAACGAAGTTGAGTCCGGTTAACAAATGTCAATAGAGTGATACACCGGGACGAAGGGTAATAAGTCATGTTGACTTTAATAAAGATATTAAGTTAACACATACATAGAAGAGAAAGAAACTGGTAAGAACAATGTGAATAGTTATTTGATAGCTAATTACAGTGTGCTATGTGAATATATCATGTAGATTCTATAAAAGCTGTGGTCAGTCGAGTAAGTTATTTGAAGACACTGAAAGGAAAGTTTTCCTTAACGCTTGTCTAACTTCTATGTTAGCCAAGTTTTATGTGATTCGTTGAACTGAATTGCAAGACTTATTTTAAAGAAAAGGTCGATGCCAGATTTTAACTCGGCTAGACTATTCGTAAGATATAGATTGAATATTATTCATATCATTCTATATAGAAATGTTAACGCTATCCTAAGCCAAGAAATTGGTACGGACGTGAAGGTAAGTCTTGTCTATGAACAAACAAAAGTATTTTTCATCGATTATTCAATGGGCACGCGAGTTTGCCAAAAATATTAAATGTAAATACGTTTAATGAATGTAGTGTTGATCAACATAGAGTACTATAGGCTGATCACCTAGAAGTACTCGTAAGTTATACGGATGAACGGCCTTAGTGCTGTGGACTCCGTTTCAAGTATGAAAACTGAAATTTACTGTTCATGGTCTATCGACCGGTTCAAAATTCCTAATCTATTCTATACATTGGGAATTGATGTTATATACTGTTATGGTAGTATTGATTCATAATACTTCATAACTATTGTTCAGTTATGTTGGAATTGTTATATAATTCACGAATGTGGTATTCATGTTATCCTTGAATAAACTTGTTGAGCTGTCATGCTCACTTCTTGCGTGAATTATATAACTGCAGTTAAAGGTGAACGTACTGAGAATGCCAAGAAAGATAAGGGCAAAGCTAAGATGGATGCTTAGGCATTGTGTAATAGTTTAGTAAGTTTGTATGTATTATACCTTATGAACAATGAACGATGTAACCGGTTTATGAACCTGGGAAGGATTATACTTTGATTTTAATAAGAATATAGTAATTACTCTCATTTTGTTGTATTTCAATGGAATGATGGTATGGATGTTAGTATAGTGGAGCACCATCTGCCGGGTTGGAAGATACCCGGATTTGGGGGCGTCATGGGTTGGTATCAAAGCCTTAGGTTATAAAACTTAAGGGGGGAAAACCTTAGGCTAATAACCTTGTAAGGAAGGTAAAGTCTGAGAAATGAAATTCAAGTCTATTGAATTAAGAAGATATTGAGATAACTTAGTATCGAAAGAATTAAAAGATGAAAATTTATCTTAAAAATATTAAATGTGATTTGTGCTTATACTATTGTGTATTATGTACTAATCAACGTGTTATGTGTTTGTAGATGTCAACTGATAGCTTGATGTTTAGAAACATGGAAATGATAAGTGAGGACTCAGTTAACCAAGTTGAGGTAGTACCAATGCCAGTGGCGGAGGTACCGATAGTTGTACTAGAAGACTCAGACACTGAGGAGTACATCTCTGAGGAGGAATACTCTGAGGAGACTATGGGATTAGCATCATTCCTTAATGAGATGCTAGATGTTGAGGAGGAAATAGAGGTGACATCGATTAACACGGTGTTACCTACTCTGGAGCCAGCATCTTTGGATGCAACTAGAGCACTGTATCTAGCGGTGTTGGATAGGAATGTGCACTTACGTACTCAGGTGGAGGCACAGATTGAGGAGATAACTGCCCTATATGAGGCGAAAGAATCTGCAGAGGCAGACTTTGAGTCGGAGCACGATAAAAAAGTGCTTATGACTGATAAGGCTCATAGCTATAAAGATGAGGTCCTCGAGCTAAAATAGAAACTGGTTGAGAAAGATCAGAAAATAGCTAGGATGTCATACATCCATGAATGCGCTCATGAGGATTTCAAGCTGAAAATTACTTGTTATTTTATTGAGTCCGGGCAGACTCGACATACCATAAGTCGAGATATAGTGTCGATTCTGGCAAATCAAAAATATGAAAATGCCGTTCGACAGTGTTAGAAGGTCGCTAGAACTTTTTATATATAAGTAGTGACGTAAAACCCTCTTTTGTATAATTAAGGGTAGTCTTTTTGTAAATCCCAACTTTTGTAGAAGGCAATCGCGGGATAGTATGTGATAGCTTTTGGCTAAGGGAACGTGATGTAAATAGTTTTGACTATGAAAGTATATTAATATAATGACGTTTTTATTTAACATGCTTGTGTGGTATGAATGGTTATTGTTAATTTAAAATGATAACCGAGTAATTAAATAGATAATAATGAAACTTTATTTATTTAATCAGAATTATGCCGCCAAGAAGGAGACAACGGAACCAAGAGGCCGAGTCTCATAATGAAAATCAAGGGGTCCTAACAACCCTATGCAAGAGTTCGTTAATTTATTAACGGCTGCATTTAACCAAGTGGGGGGTGGGATTCCTGTAGCTCTTGGGGTAGTAAGAACAACTACCTTTAAGGACTTTAAAAGTGTGGGTCCTCCCGAGTTTTGAGGACCGACGGATCCACTAGAAGCCCAAACATGGATTAGGGAAATTGAAAAGGCGTTTGTGATAACAAACGTAGGTGAGGCGCAAAAGACTTCTTTTGCGACTTACATGATGAAGGGAGAAGCCAACTACTGGTGGGAAGCTCACCGGGGTGGGGCTAGGACAGAGGCTGTTGCGTGGGAACAGTTTAAGAAGGTTTTCTTCGAGAACTATTTCCCTACTAGCATGCAGGGTAGGATGGAAATTAAGTTCCTAGAACTTAAGCAGGGGGATATGACTGTTCCCCAATATGCCGCCAAATTTAATGAGTTGGCGAGATTTGCTCCACATCAGGTGGATACGGAGGAAAGGAAGGCGCACAGATTTGAGCAGGGCTTAAAACCTTGGCTCTATAGTAGAATATCGGTTTTCTAGAGTGCTTCCTATGGGACCATTCTGGAGAAGGCGATAATAGCTGAAGGTGGTGGTGAGGCCTTGTCTCAGTATCACAAAGAGCGAAAGACTAAGAGTAAGATAGAAGGAAGTAATAAGGCTGAAGTTGCCAGCGGAAGCGGAAACTTGCCAAAGAGGAAGGGTTTTAATCCCGGGAATACCGGCGTAAAACAGGGAGATCCCAAAAGGAGAATGGAAGCATGTAAGACATGCGGAAAATTTCACATGGGAGTCTGTTTAAAGGGGAAAGCAGTATGCTACAACTGTGGGCAGGAGGGGCATTTGTCACCCAATTGTCCTAACCCTAAGAAAAATTAGGGGTGTTTTGTCTGTGGGTCAAATGACCACATGGCAAGAAATTGCCCAAAGAAGGGTTTAGAGGGGAATAAGAGTTCTGGTAGTGATAAATTAGCCATTACTGGACCAACACCATCAGTGGGTAGACCCTCGGCTCGTACGTTTAATATGACTATTCAAGATGCAGTTACATCAACAGATGTGGTAGCAGGTATCATTCCGGTCAATGAGATAAATGCTTATGTGCTATTTGACTCGGGTGCCACTTGTTCCTTTATAGCATGTGAATTTGATAAACGATTAGGGTTAATCCCTGAGAAGTTACCTATACCTTTAGACGTTAAGGTAGCAAACGAGGAGATAATCCCCATTGAACATATTCATAAGAACTGTTGCGTAGAAATTAGGGGAAATAAGTTATCGGTAGATTTGGTACCGATAAGGCTAAAAGAATTTGATGTAATTCTTGGTATCGATTGGTTGGTGAACCATGAGGAAATTATAGATTGCCATAGGAAAAGTGTAAACCTTCGGCTTTCTAAGAAAACCAACGTAGTGTTTTTCGATAGTAATTCACCGAGACGCTCTTGTTGTCTGTCTATGACACAAGCTAGGAAGATGTTAAGAAAAGGGTGTGTAGGTTATCTATGCCATGTGGTGGATACCCAAAGAGTGGGGACATCCTTGGATCAGATACCAGTTGTGCAAGAGTTCGTGGATGTATTTCCGAAGGAATTATCGGGTATTCCACCGGATAGGGAGGTAGAATTTGTAATTGATTTGTTACCGGGAACGGCACCAGTTTCAAGGGCACCATATCGAATGGTGCCAGTTGAAATGAAGGAGTTAATGGTTCAATTACAGGAACTGTTAGATAGGAAGTACATTCAACCAAGTGTGTCTCCTTGGGGAGCACCGGTGTTGTTTGTAAAGAAGAAGGATGGGTCGTTAAGACTTTGTATCGACTATCGAGAGTTGAACAAGTTAACGATTAAGAATAGGTACCCTTTGCCCAGGATCGATGATCTATTTGATCAGTTGAAAGGGGCAAAGTATTTTTCTAAAATAGATTTGTGCACGGGGTATCATCAGTTAAAGGTGAGGAAGGAAGATATACCTAAGACAGCATTCAGAACTCGTTATGGTCACTACGAGTTTCTGGTAATGTCGTTTGGGTTGAGTAATGCGCCAGCCGCATTTATGGATATGATGAACATAGTGTTCAAATAATATTTGGACAAGTTTGTCGTAGTGTTCATTGATGATATTCTAGTCTATTCAAAGATGCTAGAAGATCATACGGAACATTTAAGAATAGTGTTGGGAACACTAAGGAAGGAGAAGTTGTATGCAAAATTCACAAAGTGTGAATTTTGGCTTGAGAGAGTGCAGTTTCTAGGGCATGTTATTGATAAGGATGGCATTTCCGTAGATCCGGCCAAAGTAGAAGCAGTTAACGAATGGGAGCAACCGAAGACGCCGACTGAGATTCAGAGTTTTCTGGCGTTAGCATGATACTATAGAAGGTTCATTCCAGACTTTTCTAAATTAGCTACTCCGTTAACCAATCTGACAAGAAAGTCAGTGAAGTATGTGTGGACTGAAAAATGTGAGAATAGTTTTCAAGAATTGAAGAAGAGATTAAGTGAGGCACCAGTATTGTCCTTACCAGACGATACCGAGAATTTTGTAGTGTATAGCGATGCTTCGCATAAAGGATTGGGTTGCATGCTCATGCAACATGGCAAGGTCATTGCGTATGTGTCACGTCAATTGAAGGATTATGAGAAGGTTTATCCTACTCATGACCTGGAATTGGCAGCTGTAGTTTTTGCCCTAAACATATGGAGACATTATCTTTATGGTGAGAAATGTGAGATATACACGGACCACAAAAGTATGAAATATATATTCACATAGAAGGAGTTGAACATGAGACAGAGAAGGTGGTTGGAGTTAATAAAAGATTATGACTGTGATATTTTATATCATCCGGGAAAAGCAAATGTAGTAGCCGATGCGCTAAGTAGGAAGGGTAGAGAGAAATTATTAATGTTAACAACTCAGAATGAGTTGGTAACATCGATGGCAAAAATGGAGCTAGAAGTTAAGTTACCAGAGGAAGCGGTAGAGATGTTATTTTCTATGGAAACCCGACCTACCATAGTGGAACGGGTTAGGGGAGTACAACTGAGCAATGAGGAGTGCAAGCAGATGCTGAAGAAGATAGAAGACGAAGAAAAGACTGAGTATAACCTCGATAAGGAGGGATTACTTCGTTTTGAGGGAAGAATTTAGGTTCCTAATGATCCCGAATAAAAGAAGAAATTTTAATGGAGGCCCATAGTTCGAGGTACTCGATACATCCCGGTAGTACGAAGATGTATCAAGACCTTCGTCAGAACTTTTGGTGGCCAAATATGAAGAGGGAGATAGCATAATATGTTAGTAGGTGCTTAACTTGTCAAAAAGTTAAGGCTGAACATCAATGACCGAGCGGGTTGTTACAACCGTTAGAAATTCCAGAGTGGAAGTGGGAGCACATCACGATGGACTTTGTGGTGGGACTTCCAACAACCAGAAAAGGATACGATGCTATTTGGGTGATAGTGGATCGATTAACGAAATCGGCTCATTTTCTACCAATAGGAGTTAGGTATAATTTAGACCAGTTAGCTAAGCTGTATGTCAAGGAAATTATTTCCAGACCTGGAGTACCTGTTTCGATTGTGTCAGATCGTGATCCACGATTCACATCAAACTTTTGGAGAAGTTTGCAAGAGCAAATGGGAACACAGTTAAGATTGAGTACGGCGTATCATCCTCAGACGGATGGTCAGAGTGAGCGAACAATTCAAACGCTTGAAGATATGTTAAGATCTTGCGTTATGGATTTCAAAGGGAGTTGGGACGAATTTCTACCGTTAGTAGAATTTTCGTACAACAATAGTTTTCACGCTAGTATAGGTATGCCGCCTTACGAAGCATTGTATAGGAGGAAGTGCCGAACTCCATTATGTTGGGATGAGGTGGGTGAACGTCAGATGTTGGGACCTGAATTGGTTCAGCAGACGGCGGACATGGTAGAGTTAATACTTACTCGATTAGTTGCGGCTCAAGACCGGCAGAGGAATTATGCAGATCCTCACAAAGAGAATAGAGAATTTGATGTAGGATCTTTTGTTTTTCTGAAAGTATCACCTTGGAAGGGGAATATACGTTTTGGAAAGAAAGGAAAGTTAAGTCCAAGGTTTGTAGGACCTTTTGAGATTTTAAAAAGGATAGGGGGGGTAGCTTATGTAGTAGCCTTACCTCCAGAGATGGAACGCATTCATAATGTGTTTCACGTGTCAGTGTTGCGTCCTTATAAACCGGACTATAAACACGTAATAGAATATGAATCTATTCAGATAGAGAAGGACTTGTCCTATGAGGAACTTCCAATTCAAATTATTGATAGGAAGGAACAAGTTTTAACAAATAAGGTAATACCTTCAGTGAAGGTGTTATGGAGAAACCACAATGCTGAAGAAGCAACGTGGGAGCTCGAAAGTAAAATGAAGGAAAATTTTCCTCATTTGTTTATGTAATTATAAGCTAAGATTCTGGGGACAGAATCCTTATAAGGGGCGAGAATGTAACGCCCGAGAAAAATCGGATTTTTATGACAATTAAATTTTTATTTGATTATGTGAATTAAATAAATTTAATTGATTTCTTTGTGAGTAAGCTATATGAAGGTCGTTCTATGACCTAAAATGTGCTAACGTGGTTAGTATTCTGGCTACGTGTTAGAAATAGTTGTTTGGAATTTCCAAGACGATAATAATTATTTTTCGAGAAATTTCTGTAAAAACACTATTCATCTGTTTCTGTTCGGGGAATTATTTTGAAATTCCGAGAAAAGCGTAATGATAGAATATCGTGATGAGATAGAATATCTGATAATATTTCATTTATGGCAAAAACGAAGTTTTCGCCAGCGGACTTAAAACCTAAGGGTTGACTATATTGATTTCTGAGAAGGAAATAATATGCGTAGAAGGAATGGCGTTAGATTTTATTCAAGTGTTATACAATTGGTGGTTCTAGTTAGTACCTATGTATAATACGTTGAGTAAATACGAGGTACAATATGATTATTGTACTTATGGTATACGAAAGGAATACGTAAATCGTACGTGTAGAATACGATGCGTATCATAGGATTAATCTAATGTATCAATGAGTAATTCATTTGTATTGGATTATGAGTAGGCCAATTAATTGAATGACTAAGCCCAATGAGATGATGAGTTAAGTCCAAGTCAAGGCCCAATGTTTAATTAGTTAAGCCCAATTCATTAAAACCGAACCGTGGGTCGAACCGGTGGGTCACCCAATGGGTAAAACCCATGGGGCAACCCATGGGATGTCACAAGAGGGGAGGTGGGCCGGCCACCTTGGTGTGCAAGCCAAGCATAAGGCCTGGTCACCAAGTATCTTACTTGGTGACCACACATGAATAGTAAGGAGGTGGGATTTAATGTCTAAATTCCCCTCCATTCTAAATTCTATAAATAGGAAGTTAGGTTGATTCATTTGAGGTTTTTACCAAGACTCAGCTTAGATTATTTGAGAGAGAAAAGAGAGCTATACTCGCAAAAACATACACTTGGAAGCTTTAAACTTTTATTCTTCCAAGAGATTTCCAAGAGTTCTTAAGGTATAATCCTTATCTTTCATCTCCATCTCTTTTTGTTTTGTCTTTTGTATTGGGGAATCATAGAGGGATGGTATATGCCTTGTATGAGGGATTAAATATGACTTACCATAGATTCAATCTCTATAAGTCATGAGGTTATAAAAATAATAAGGTTTGAAATAGTTTTGAACCATGAAAATATGGATAGTTGAGATTGATTGTTTATAAATGATTGGACTCTATCAATTCGTTAGTATTTGCATCTTGCTTGGTTAGGATATAAATATGAAATCGATGGAGTATTCCATGTGATTTGGCTTAGAGAACATTAGTAATGAAGTAATGGCGAATTTTACGAAAATAGACGTTAAACGTCGAAAACGTAGAAATCCCAGAATTATAGTCGAAAGTTGCCGTGAGACTTGAAAACGTTGGTTTTCAATGTCAACACGTGAGATATGGTGTTTAAGAGTTGTGGGTTCAAGAATCGTCGGATTCCGACTTAGAACGAAGAAAACGAGCATTGAACGCTCATTAACGTTTACGAACGTATATAAAATGAACTCAATAGTGAATTATGAGTTAACGGATTCCAAAGTGTTGAATTCTTATATGAACGCGTAAAGGATGTAATTCCTGACTTGTTGGAATTCGAATGGGTCAATTCGGATGTAAAACGATCAAATTAGGAAGCCGGGAGTTTCGTTTGAAAACCAAAACTAGTTTGTCAACTGGTGCACAGACTCGGCGTCGCAGCGCCAAAACCAGTACAAAATGGTGGCGCCGCAATGCCAGACTCGGCCGAGTACCCTGCAAACTCGCGTCGCAGCGCCACTAAATTACACAGGATGCCGCGCCGCAGCGTCGGCAGCAGAAAAAAGTTGACCAAGTTAGGGTTTAAACTTCAATTATTTAGAGACCTACCTGAGTTGGGTTTATATACTCAATAAATGTACTAAGACTAATCCTATACTACCTATACTAAGGTATAAGGTATGAAACTTAGGAAATGAAATGCATATAAACAAGATATGTAAAATGAACAAGTTGGTACTTTATCAGCGAAGTTGAGTCCGGTTAACAAATGTCAATAGAGTGATACACCGGGACGAAGGGTAATAAGTCATGTTGACTTTAATAAAGATATTAAGTTAACGCAGACATAGAAGAGAAAGAAACTGGTAAGAAAAATGTGAATAGTTGTTTGATAGCTAATTATAGTGTGCTATGTGAATATATCATGTAGATTCTGTAAAAGCTGTGGTCAGTCGAGTAAGTTATTTGAAGACGCTGAAAGGCAAGTTTTCCTTAACGCTTGTCTAACTTCCATGTTAGCCAAGTTTTATGTGATTCGTCGAACTGAATTACAAGACTTGTTTTAAAGAAAAGGTCGATGCCAGATTTTAACTCGGCTAGACTATTCGTTAGATATAGATTGAATATTATTCATATCATTCTATATTGAAATGTTAACGCTATCTTAAGCCAAGAAATTGGTACGGACGTGAAGGTAAGGTTTGTCTATGAACAAACAAAAGTATTTTTCATCGATTATTCGATGGGCACACGAGTTTGCCAAAAATATTAAACGTAAATACGTTTAATGAATGTAGTGTTGATCGAAATAGAGTACTATAGGCTGATCACCTAGAAGTGCTCGTAAGTTATACGGATGAACGACCTTAGTGCTGTGGACTCCGTTTCAAGTATGAAAACTGAAATTTACTGTTCATGGTCTATCGACCAGTTCAAAATTCCTATTCTATTCTATACATTGGGAATTGATGTTATATACTGTTATGGTAGTATTGATTCATAATACTTCATAACTATTGTTCAGTTATGTTGGAATTGTTATATAATTCACGAATGTGGTATTCCTGTTATCCTTGATTAAACTTGCTGAGCTGTCATGCTCACTTCTTGCGTGAATTATATAACTGCAGTTAAAGGTGAACGTACTGAGAATGCCACGAAAGATAAGGGCAAAGCTAAGATGGACGCTTAGGCATTGTGTAATAGTTTAGTAAGTTTGTATGTATTATACCTTATGAACAATGAACGATGTAACCGGTTTATGAACCTGGGAAGGATTATACTTTGATTTTAATAAGAATATAGTAATTACTCTCATTTTGTTGTATTTCAATAGAATAATGGTATGCATGTTAGTATAGTGGAGCACCATCTGTCGGGTTGGAAGATACCTAGATTTGTGGGTGTCACATGAAACATAGAATCATGATGGAGGCACACAACACACCGTTTGCAATTCACCCTAGAAGTACCAAAATATATCGTGATCTTCGACATACATTTGGTGGAACAATATGAAGAGAGAGATCGCGAAGTTTATCTCGAGGTGTTTAACTTATCAACGGGTAAAGGCGGAGCATCAAGTGCCGAAGGGTCCATTGCAACCACTTGAGTTTCCAAAATGGAAGTGGGAACACGTTACTATGGATTTTGTTACGGGTCTTCCCAAGGTTTCTCAAGGCATAGATGCAATTTGGGTTATTGTTGATAGATTAACTAAGTCTACTCATTTCTTGTCGATACAGGAGACTTATTCCCTTGAACGTCTTGCTCGTATATATGTAAATGAGATTGTGAGATTGCATGGCATGCCCGTATCCATAGTTTCGGATCGTGACCCAAGATTCACTTCACAATTTTTGGTTAGCTTGCAGAAAGCTATGGGCACAGATTTACGATTCAGTTCGGCATACCATCCTCAAACTGACGGACAATCAGAGAGGACTATTCAAACTCTTGAAGATCTATTAAGACTCTATGTCCTAGACTTTAAAGGGAGTTGTGATAAGTATTTACCATTAGTGGAATTCTCTTACAACAACAATTATCAGAAAAGTATAGGTGTGACTCCATTCGAAGCATTGTATGGATGAAAGTGTCGCTCTCCAGTATGTTGGGATGAGGTGGGTGAAGCAACATTGTTGGGACCAGAGTTGGTACGTATGACTACTGAAAAGATTCAAATGATTCGACAACGTATACAAACGACATAGGATCGACAAAAGAGTTATGTGGATCTTCATCGAAAGGACGTGGAATTTAGTATTGGGGATCATGTATTGTTGCGAGTTGCTCCAAGGAAGGGAGTAACAAGATTTAGAAAGAGAGGAAAGCTTAAACCACGATTTATTGGTCTATTTCAGATTCTTGATTGAGTAGAAATGTGGCCTATAGACTTGCGTTACCTCCAAGCATGTCTCGTATTCATAATGTTTTTCACATACTTGTGCTTCGTAAATATGTGAAAGACACAAACCATATTATTGAGTTAGAACCAGACGAGATAGCCGAAGACTTAACGTACGAGGAGGTACATGTCAAGATCTTGGATAGGAAGGATCATGTCCTACACACAAAGGTCATACCACAAGTTAAAGTTTTGTGGAGAAACCATGCTATTGAGAAAATGACCTGGGAGTTGGAAACGGAAATGAAAGCGAGGTATCCTCACCTTTTCGAAACACCAGATATGAACGTCAATTTCGAGGACGAAATTTTATAAGGAGGGGAGGTTGTAAGACCCGAACTTTTCATAAATGAAATTGAATTTTCTCTATTTTTTTTTTTTTGACATAGTAAGGGTTGATTTGATTAATGTGGTAAGTTATGGGTAAAATGCGCAAATATCTTAAATAAGCAAGTGGTTATAAAATATTCTTGTGGTCGGGGAATATTCGTTTGGTCGTGAAATATTCTTACTGTCGGAGAATATTCGTACGACGGCGTAGCCTTGTGTGGGCCCCATAACGAAAAGTGATTGGATGAAGAAAATGACAAGTATGAGTTTTTTTATAAATAACGGCGTAGTTGTTACCGTTAACACTGTTGGAATACCCGGTGGTTAAAATATAATAATACGCGTTGTGCACAGTAGCACACGATATTACACCAATTATTGATTCTTACGTAAGAAGGCACTACTCAATAATTGTTATAGTAATTACTGTTCAATATTTTATTTTATTGATTCAATAATTGCTACGTTGATATTTTATATTATTTTTGTTTCAATAATTGTCACTACACAGTATTTTCTATTATCAGATCAATAATTCATATTATTTGAATAATATTATTAGATAGCATTATTGGCAATGTCTAGAAAGTTCTGTCTAACGAGAGGCTTGTTCACCTAATTGCGCGCTAGTAAAGAGAAATCCTTATTGAAAAGCCCCCTATTTCCTAGGAATGGCCTGGTTGTCAGTATTGTTTTTTTGTAATATTATTTGTGAATAATTAATTATTGATTTATATTATAAGGAAGATATTCATTTTATGTGGATATAGATGGAGAAAATTTTAATGTGACAATTTTTAAAAATTGATATTTTATATTTTCTGATAAAATAATTCATTTAAATATATTATTATGTTATAATAATATAATAATGTTGATATTTTTACAATGAATGTGTGATATATGAATAAATGAGGAGAAAGAATATTTTTGTTACTAAAAATATTTAAAACATGTTTTTTATGTTTGTGGACTCATTTCTTGACTGAAATTTGATTATAGCCCATAAAATCGTCCGTATGTGAATTTCGGTCAATTTCTGTTTAGAATTTGGAAAAACTTAAACTTACAAAGTTGTAGAAAATTGAATTTCCTGTGGAATGAACATAAAATTCAAAATTTTCTGATAAAAGGGATATTTATTATGAATTATTGAAGTTCCGGAATAATTAATTTTTGGAGTTTAAAATAATTTTTATATGAAAAACATTTTTTGTGAGATGGGGGGCCCCACTTGTGTGGTTAATGTGCTGAAATTGGATTGTCAAAGTGGGCGTAGAAAATTTATATAAATATATTAATATTTTATTAAATTTTCTGCTTTGGTGTTCTAAGTAATTTCCTATAAATAGGGTGCTTAGGTTAGAATTGAAAATCACACCAGAAACTGAAGTTTTCTCTCTCTATATTATCGAGTGTATTCTTGTGAGTATTTTGATACTTTGAGTGTTGCTATACGGTGCAAGTTCCTTCAACACTATATCCAGTATTCTAGTCAGAAGTACTGTCTTTTTAAGGTAAGGGATGTTATTTTTTTAAATGATATTATTTCTTTCAGTATTATTATGCTGGAATATTGGTAAGATTTTTCTTGTGAAATTCTTGTCTTTTTGTGTCGGGGTACTATTCACGTATACGTCACTATTCACCGAAGAACAAAATTTTCTGTTCTTTGTCCCAGATGTCTATTTTTGTTACTATCTTTGATTGTATCCATGTTTTGATCCTTATTTTTGAATTTTACTCCACTATGGTATGTTATGGGGTATTTTTAAACATGAATAAATCGACGTACAAATCCTTAATAATTGTTCTTTTGTTTCACTAGATTCGTTTTCTTTAAAATATTTTTCAACATCCTCAGTCCTAAATGATGATATTACTTAATATCTTTGGCCTGTAGTACAAAGATGAATGATTAACTGTTGAATTTCTTTGGCCCGTAGTGCAAAGGTGAACAGGTGTTTAGATGAACATGACCAACTGGTGACACAAATGAATATCTTTGGCCTGTAGTGCAAAGATGAATATTTGATTCAAGATGTATATTGATTGATGTTACAGGGATAAAATATTGATAATGGACTTTTAAATCTTAGAAGATAGTATAATTCATTCTCTACTTAACTCTTCTAATGGATTGTTGTTTTCGTTACAGTTGTTTATCTAAAATTTGTTGTCTATTATATTCTATTAGATTTTTCCCTGTTGAAGACTAACGATAATTTGTTCTATATTATCTTAGTCATAATATTCTTTACTGGGCTAGTTGAGCTCACCCTTTTCCTTTTTGTTCCATTTTTCTTCTCAAGAAGCGAGAATATAGCGGGAAGTAGTCGGGGTGTGGAGTGATGTTCCAAGGTAGTTTTTATTATAGTCCTCACTATTTTGTAAAATAATGTATCAATAATTGTAATGAAGACTTATTTGAGTGTGGATATTTATATTGTCTAGAAGACTTATTTATATTTTAATTCACATTTGCAGAGGTATAACTCCTCTTCCTTGTTTCCATTTTTAGTTTCTGTAAACAGAGTTCGTGAGTAGTGAAATTTAAATTTTTGATTTTATGGAATTGAATGCTAGTAAGGTTGGGTAATGTCTATATAGTTGTTATATGGCCATATAAGCATGTTTAAACTGTTACAAGAGTGTTTAGAATCAATTTTGTGAGTAATTTCTGTGTTTGGGCTAAACAGTTGCCGAAGTTTACTGTTCCTGACTCGAACCAGGTACACCGCAGTTGCGCCGTATTAACACTAAGGCGCAGCGTAGCTGCGGCGGTTCCTAAGTTCAGTTGGAGCTTCTGTTTTGAAATCGGCTATGTGTTGATCAACCATTATGTCATATACTAGCATGTAAGCATGTGTAAGAGGTATATATAGCTATATGAACCTAATGTGAGCATGTTAGGTTAGCTTAGCATGATTAAAAAAAGTGTGTATCTTAAAATGGATTTAGGAACTTAGAAACGAACTTCATATGTATGTATGCCATGTATGTTCTGACTTTGCGAGCATGTTAACATAACTTGACTACCTATGCTTAGAGTTTTGAAGTTGTCTTATGTGTGTTAGATTGTATAGTTCAAGCCTAAAATGGTTTCTAAAGCAAACTTGAACATATTTTCAAAATCTAGTTGCATCACATAAATATCTAGATGATAATAAGATAAGATGCTATGTTATGGCTACAATATCTCTATGTATGATTTATATGTAGTAAACATGTTGATAACTAGACTAAACATTAGTTTAATGTATGATTATAAGTATTAGGTGATGATAGCTGTGAACAAGCAATATGAATGCTACAAGTATATGCATTAACAGAATTTGAAATCTCTATGTGGGTATATAACCAAGTAATGAGTCATGGTAACCGCTCGATAATGTTTTGCTTGAATGCCATGTAAAATGTAAGTTCAAACTTATACAAACGAACTAAAGAATGGTTATGTGATTATGTAAGCACCTCTAACATGTAGGTATGATAGAGTATTAGTACATAGATGTGTAAGGTTTCGGCAGAAACAGAAAGGCAGTAGCTCATCTCTGGTCTGGCCAGGGGACAGCGCAGCTGCGCCGTCCCTAAGTCTAGACTAGGCACAGCTGCGCCGTGCAGCAGTCAGAAACGACTTCTGTTTTTGAACTGATGTTTGAAGCATGCCTATATGATTACTTTAACTTGTAATCTATGACTAATATGATATGTAATGCGTTAAGAAGCATGCTATGTGATGTAATAAAGGTTAATGTTGACTTCTGAATGATAAGTCCAAGAGAATGTTTGCATAATATTTAAATAAAGATACGTAGGATGAACTTGTGATGACGTATAAACTGATTTTGTACCATATGTGCATACTTGAATTATGTCAAGCTTGATTAAAGACTATGTTAGCTAATGAACATCTTAAACATATAATACGCTATAAATAGGATTCGAAAGTGTTGATTTCTTAATGTGGATAAACTATGCTTAAGACAATTTCCCTAAACTTACTCCAATTATTATTGAGCAAGTTTCCTAACCATACTCAAATTATATTGTGCAAGTATCCGAACCCTACTTTTATCGTGCAAGTATTCTAACTCTTGCATTACTTTATTCAACGGATATCGTGAGCTTATCTCCTTGAATGCAAGTTATACTACTTATTCGTTCAATTGAGCTAGCATATCTAAAACTCTTGTGAAAACTGTTATTCATGTTGAACTTGGTATCGTTCTTGAATATTGTGAAAGTGTCTATGCCATTTGATTCGGCTAGACTATATGTATGTTTGTAAAACTGTCCAAACCAATTAATTGGTGTGAAAATCTTGAAAACTTAGTTGAACAACTCTTATGGTAAGGGGAATGTATGTTGTTGGAAACCCCAACACATGCGTATATCATTAATGTTGTGTTATGCATAACTTGGGGTATTATAGATTGATCCTCTACAGTACTTGATTTGTTTTGTGTTATCAGTTTAATATTGGTAATTCTAGTAGATGTTCAATAGTCCTTAGTGACTGCTCAGTATAAATTCTTATCCAGTCAGATACCTTGATAGTCTTTGAATTCATATATATCTTTTGAACTATATTGAATTATTGTTCTTATTCTAAGAATTGTTGATATTCATTATTCATGATATTATTATGAAACTCTGAACTATCTTAGAGATGATACTTCGATATTTCAAACTTGTGTTATAAAACTCCTTACCCTTGTTGTATATTACTTGCTGGGAAATTTGTGCTCATTCTTGCTTATTTAAAACATTTCAGTTTAGGCGGAACAGGGAGGTGTCTCTGGGAAAGACAAAGGCAAGGGCAAGGCTACCGACTAGCTTGTTCCTTTGTGTTTAAATCTATTATTTTGTATTAAGACTATTTTCAGATCATGTTTAAGCTTAAGTAGGATTATGTAATAAGTCTTTGTTCGATATTATTAGGTAATCTATTAAGCACTGTAGGTTGCGAGACTTAGGGGAATAATTATAATAAATCATTGTATATTGTTCTAAATTACATCTTTCATTGTGAATGTGTGATTTTAGTTATTATGGTAATACCTTGGGAACATGACGAACCGAATTTAAGTGACCAAGTGGCGGTCAGAATTTGGGAGCGTCACAAAAGTAAGGGAAACAGTGGTGGTAGCACTCTAGCTATCACTGGACCAACGCCACCAAACCAACCCACCTCCAGATCTTTCAACATGACCGTTCAAGGTGATGTGCAGGCCCGGGATGTGGTGTCAGGTACCATTCCGATAAATAATGTTAATGCTTACGTATTATTTGATTCGGGTGCTACTTGTTCGTTTATTTTCGACGATTTTGCTAAGAACTTGAATTTGCCTAAAGAGGAATTAGAATACCCTTTGAACATAGAGGTTGCGAATAGAGAAGTAATTCCTGTTAGGTTTTTACACAGGAACTATAGGGTGGACATTAAGGGCCATGAGATGATGGTAGATCTAATCCCGATTAAACTTAGGGAATTTGACGTTATTTTGGGAAGGGATTGGCTACTCAATTATGGGGTGATAATTGATTGTCAAATGTTGTATTGTATAGCAGCAAATCATCTAGACAAACGAGTTGTCTGACGATGATGCATGCTAGGAAGTTGTTGAGATAAGGTTGTGCAGGGTATTTAGCCTATATAGTCGATATTCGAAAGGAGAGTCCGAAATTAGAAGAGATACATTTCGTTAGAGATTTTAAAGACGCATTTCCAGATGATTTTCCAAGACTTCCACCGGACATAGAAGTAGAATTCGTGATCGACTTAGTGCAAGGAACTTGCCCAATATCGAAGGCCCCGTACCGCATGTTTAAGACCCCAACTTTTATGAATAAAGATGAATTTTTCTCAAAATTTTATTTTTGAATATTAAGGTGTGGATTTGATATAATGTTATAGTTGTGGGTAATATTTACAAATTTTGTAAAGTAAGAATGTTGTCATAAATTATTCGATTAGTCGGGGAATATTCATACGACGGCACAATCATTGGTGGACCCCACAACAGAATTACTATCGGAGTTAGAAAACGACATAAATAACTTTTTATAAAAATAACAGCAAAAATTTTACCTTTAATTGTTGAAATACTTGGTGATAAAAGTACAGTAATATGTGTGGTTGCATAGTAGCACACCGTATTATACAGTATTTTTGATTATTGATGCTTACGTGAGAGGTCACTCAATTTTATTCAATTATTGTCATAGTAATTGCAGCATATTATTAAATCAATAATTGAGATGACAAAGTTATTCATATTGTTATTTGCATTATTAACGATGTCTAAAAAGTTCTGTCGAGGAAAGGGTTTGGCCACCTAATTGCGCGCTAATAAGGAGAAATTCTTATCGAAAAGCCCCCTCTTTCCTGGGAATGATTTGGTTGTTAATATTGTGAGTTATAATATTAATAATGAGAGTTATTAAAAATGTGTTTTGAGAAGCCAAGTGATTTGAGATAAATAGAGTGGAATTTTTATGAAGTATTTGTTGTAAGTTTGGCGTATTATTTCGACCCCTACTTACTCATTTTTCAAAATCATCGGAAAAAAGTTATTTCAGTTTTGTTATATATATATATATATATATATATATATATTATAATAAGTTTTGTTTTTTTTATGAAAAATAGAATATATTATATTTTATTATGCATGGTGTGACAACCCGATAATTTAGAAAACTTTTAAAATTTTAATTATTTGATTTAAGGTTCAGTATTAGAACCTAGACATAAAATAAGTGTATTTTAGGATTTCAAAATTCTATTAAGGATTTAAGTGAATATGTTTTGTGAATATGGTATTATATGAGTACAGTATGTGGTTAAGGGTCAAGGGTTGATTAGATAACCTATGTCGGTGTCAAACCCTAAGTATATATTTAGAACGTCCACGTTCAGTTAGAAAATTCTTACGATCTATAAGAAACCCTAGAAATCGTTTATGAAAACCCTAAATTCAGTTATGAGAATTTAAAACCCTAATCCATATATTAAAATCCTAATTTGGGAATTTAAATGCTATGTATAAGGTTTATGTATTTTAATTATAAATCTAATTAGGAATAATCTTAATTATTAATTAGATTTTTAATAATTTAGAAACCCTAATTCTTGGGTTATAAACCCTAATGCATGATTATGAAGCCTAATTGCTCAATTAGTAATTTTAATTGGAAAATGTTAGTCCTAATTAGCAAGCTTGAATAATGATTAATAAATTTTAATATAATTAGAAAATCCTAATTATAATTTTTAAATATTAATTTTCTATTTCGAAAACCCAAATTTGAAAATCCTAGAAATTAAATTTCTAATATTTTAGGGTTAAACCCAAACCCTAAGGGTTAAACCTTAAACCCTAAAGGTTTGGACCATTTACATAAATACCATTAAATTTAATAGTTTAATGACCATTTTGCCCTTTTTGTATTTTAGCTTACAAAATCTTGCCATATCCTTAGGTGGATGACTAAACCTAGCCCTAGCCTAGCATGAGACTTATTTGTCCAAAATCAGCCACCAATTGCTAACTAGATGCATTGAATCAAACAGATTAAAGATTTAAAGTAAAGAAAATCTTACTTTACTTCTCATTATTACCAAGCCATTCTCTCTCATCCATTTCGAAAATCTAGAGTGAGAGAGAGATAAAACTTAAGCTATGTTAGCCTCTTATCAAGCCAAGAACAGCAATCAAAAGTCAGAAATCAAAAATCAAGATTTAAAGGTAAAAGAACCCTAAATCTTGAAATCCTTAGATCCGAGGTTTGATGTTGTTATTTGTTGTTTAGATATGTGTTAGAGTGTGTCATTTGATGATCTGGGTTGCTAAAACTCAGATCCATATCACTTTGATGCTCGAAATTAAAGATTTCTTAAATCTGGAAATCTTGAAAATTAGTGTTTGACAGTCAAATGTCAGACCTCGTAGATCGGTGTCTGTTATTTGTTTTTGTGTTTTAATTGTTTGTATTGGTAGTATGTTATGTGGTCTTTACTATGAAACTCGAATTAAGTCCAGATCGGGTGTAGATCGAGAGTTATTGTGGGTTAAAACTCGTTGACCGTTCATGAATCTGGTTTCTTGGTAAACCAGAAACCCAGATTTTTCTGACAATGATTCTTCAGGCCTTTAATCTTGCTTCTGTTAAGTTCTTTGGTCATGTTCTTTCTTTAAGGTTGTAGTATGACATGAGATCTACATTTCCAAGCCATTATCTTACTCAGATCTTGCTCAGAATCAAAATTATTGGTGGTCAAACCACCATTGACCGAACTGTTCAAGAACATTTCTGGGTTTTCCAGAAATGTTCAAGAACAGTTGTTGATGCCTAGTTTAACTGGCCTAGATCTTATTGATTTAATGTTGTAAAGTTAATATGATGATTAGTTGTTGTACTATGATATGTGATCCACATATATGAACCGTTAGATCATACAAAATAGACCCAAAATGCAAACTACAAGGATTCAAAGTAGCACCTTTGGCACTGTTTGAATTTCTGGGCAGCCCAGAAATTCAAGAACGGATCTGACAAGAGGTTCTGAAGCTTTAATCTTGCTGCTATGATGTGTATTGAACATGGAAATTATGTAGAGTTGTAGTACTATATCAGTACTACAACATCAACCCAAATTTTAACCTCGAAACATAAAGATCACAAATTTATCAGTGGTCAAAGTAAGCCCCACGATGACTGACATGAAGATCTGGGCAGGTTCAAGAAAATCCCAAGAACACAATCAACGACGAATTTGTCGCCTAAAGTCCCTATAGCGACAATTTATTTAGAAATTAATTATTTTTAATTAAATAAATCGAATAAAATGGTTTTTCATTATTAAAAATATAAAATAAATTCTAAAAAATTATTTTAAAGTCTAAAAAATAGTTTTTAATTATTTTGAGTATATTTCAAAAATATTTAATATTTTTGGAATATAAAAGGTATTTATTTGTTTAATTACAATATTAAATAAATTATTTAAAAATGGTTTTAATTCATGAAAAATAATATTATGGTAAAATAAAATATTTTAAGTTATTTTTAGTGACTTTTGATATTTTGTGACGAAATTCATTAATAAATTAATATTAACGATAATTAGTTTATTTAATTAATGTATTAAATAAATTATAGAAAAATAGAATTAACGATTTAAAAATCATATAAAAATGATTTAAGTGTTATAAAAATATTTTAAGTTATAAAATATAACTTTTGATATTTTGTCATGAAAATATTAATATTTTAATATTAATAGCAATTATCGGATAATAAATTTAACTGTTTAAAAATTATATAAATATGATTTTAAAGTATTAAAAAGACTTTGTGATATTATAAATATATTATAATATTATGACATGTATTTCATTAATATTTGATAATAAATAAATATTAATGATAACAGAATATTGGGGTATTTAATTCATTTAAATACGAGTTAATGATTGAAAATTTATGATAAATGATATTAATTATCTGAAAATTATTTAGACTGATAATATGATTTTCTAAGATAATTGTTAGGGGTTAATTAGAGTTTAATTGAACTTAAACTTGGCGATTATCTGACTAGACCGTCGGGATATCAAAATTATGTCGGGTTCAAGTCAGACTGAAATAGTTTGATTTGATACTAGGTTTTATGTGTTGTATAGACTGATAGGATTATGTGATAATGCGTTTAGGTTATTTTAAATATTGTGATGATATTATTCTAATTTATATTTCGATATTATTTATATATTTGGTTCGGACAAAACTTATTTAATTGCGTAGCAGTAATCAACGGTTCAGGCAAATTTTACTTAACTCTACTAAGAGTTGTTTCATTAAGATATGCTTATGGTTAATCATTGTTGATTGCCACTGTAGAATTGTACTCTGTACATATTGCATGTATAAGTCAGGTATGAAAGTCTGATCACCTTCATTACCAGTTGGTCCAGATATATTTGTTCATGTTTAATACTTGTTCAGTCAAAATTTTGTTCGTGCTAATTCACAACTATATTGATGAATTATAGCCAGCTTATTATTCAGACTCTTTCAATCACGATATATCTTAATAAATTTAAACTTGCTGGGCAACTTTCATGCTCACCCTTGCTATATCATGATAAGTATTGCAGATAAGGCGAATGCGTTTGGATACAGGAAAATGGTTAAAGCCAAGTTCAGCTTAGGATAAAATGTGCAGCTAATTTGTAATAGAATAGTTTGATAAATATGTTATATGTCTGATAGTTTATGAATTGTGTATAAGTCAAGGTTACTCGATTTTGGGAAAATAATGTGTACGTTTATTTAATAAACATTTTATGTTTATATTTTCTGTAAATAGTGATAGAATGATTGTACCAGATCCGCGGTGATTTGGGACCTGGATTCGGGGCTTTCACATATAGTGTTTGCATAATGTCTGCATAATAATTACATAGTAAAAATTAGAAAAATTAGACAAATTTTTATGCGCACCCGTGATATGTCCCTGTGCAGTCCATGAATAAAATTTCTAAATAGTATCAAGCCATTCTCCTATAAATAGGATTCTTAGTTTAGAATTGAAAATCACACCAGAATCAGAGAATTCTTCTTCTATAATATTGAGCGTATTTCTTTAGAGTTTAAGGGAGCTTTGAGTGTAGAAAATATTATAATTTTTCTTCTAGAATATCTCCGCTATACCAGTCAGAAGTACTATCTTTTTAAGATAAGGGATATTATTTTTGTTCAATATTCGTAAAAATAATATTTTCTTCCATACTCTGTAGTATGTAAGTAATATTATTTCGTTCAAATTCTGAATTCTACACTCATTTGGTTAAAGTATTGCTTCTATACTATGTGAGATTAGTAGAATATCCTTGAAATTTGTGCTTCATCTAGTATCTTTTCACAAAAATATTATTCTGAACATTCTTGATAATTTTTAATCTTTTCATGCCGAGGTACTATTCACGGGGTACTATTCACAAAGTACTATTCATGGGACATTATTCACTCGGGTACTATTCACCCGGGGTACTATTCATGATAAAAATTAATTCATTTTATGTCCAAATTATTTTTGATACGGTATTATTCTTGAATTTTACTCCACAAATCAGTATCATATTGATAATTTGGACATTATTGAATTCTGGATAAATTAAATTATAAATTTTTAAAATTTATCCTTGCTTTCATTTAATTGAATTATTATATCATTGTCATCATCCTCATCCTTATATTGTGATAAAAGTCATCTTTGGCCCGTAGTGCATAGATGGACTGTTGATTGGTATGATTATGACTATGTATCGGTATAATCATGATCTATAATGTTACAAATGATGTGGTGAAAGTCCTCATTGGCCCGTAGTGCATTGATGGACAGTTGTTGGCATGATCATGACCATTGATGATAACACGAATATCCTTAGCCCGTAGTGCATTGATAATTCGTGGATGTGATACTAATGAATATCCTTGGCTCGTAGAGCATGAATAATTCAGTGATGTGGAATATTTATTGAGCTGAGCCTTAGCGATAAAATTGATGATAAACTTTTTAAATCATAGAAGAAAGTAGATATCATGCTCTACTTGACTCTTCTAATAGATTGCTTGTTCCGCTGCATTTAAACTTGTTGTTTATTGTATTCTACTAGTTTAACACTGTTGAAGGCTAACGACAATTTATTCTGCATTATCTAAGTCATAATATTTTTTATTGGGCTAGTTGAGCTCACCCCTTTGCTTTCATTGTTCTCTTCAAGAAATGAGAATATAGATGGGACAAGTCGGGGAATGGAGTGATGGCCCATCATGGTGGCTATAGTCGTCCTCACTATTCTATGAAATAGTGTGATAATAAATGCAATGAGCACTCCATTTGAGTTTGGATATTGTCTAAAAGATAATATTCGTGTTAAAACTCTCAGCTTATGTTACACGACAGTTGTATAATTAAGTTTGTATTTGTATTCTGTACCATGTAGTTGGCGACTTAGAATGAGTTATGTACACCTATTTTGGGTCGTCACCGTTGGTATCAAAGCTTAGTGATATAATCCCTGGCTGAGATTTGAGGCTAGAACTAGGAGGGGTGAGACAGGTAAATCCTTCGCTAGTATGAACTATCAAAACTTATTTGTTATTTAATTGGTTGGTCAAAATATAGGGATAATATGTGGCATGTTAATTAACCCTTGTTTTGTGGTAGTATTTGAAAATGACATCTGAGAATGTTGAGATAAGCAATGGAGCACATGAGACCGTTGAGTCACCAATGATCAATAACTAGGATAATGTGCATCAAGAAGGCAATAATCCTCATGTACACAACAACACCGACCAAATAATGAACGAAGGAAAGTTTAGTAGCTTTCTACAATTTGTGCAACATCAGGCAAGAGAGACTCCTGTTCAAAATGCATGTGGAAACACTGCCAACTCTCGGATGGTCACCGTTAAGTAGTTCAAGGAGCTGGGACCACAGGAGTTTTTGGGAAAGTCAGAACCACTTAAGGCAGAGACGCGAATAAAGTAGATCACCAAGATATTTGATATCTTGGGATGCTCCGAGGAGCAAAAGGTTCCCTTTTCCACCTTCATGTTGCAAGGATAGGCATATTATTGGTGGAAATTTGTAAAACGTACTCAGCCAGCCGCACTGAAGATGTCTTGGGAGAAGTTCCAAGAATTTTTTAATGAGAAGTACTTTCCTGAAAGTATTCGTCACATGAAGGAGGTGGAGTTCATCAAGTTGGGGCAAAACAATATGACCATGTCGCAGTACGAAGCTAAGTTTGTCGAGTTGTGCCGGTTTGCATCCCACTTGGTTGATAATGAGGAGAGAATGACGTGAATGTTTCTGCGAGGTTTGAAACCCGAAATACGTTAATATCTCATTTTTCACAAACTATGTTTGTATTTAAATGTTATAAATAGGGCTTAGTTATTGGAGTGCGATAATGAGTTAACCCAACCAAGAAAGAGCATTCAACAAAACGATAATACAGTGGTAGCAGTCATCGAAGCGGTGACAACAAACGTGGCGGAAATCAACATGCCAGAAATGGTAACCACCTCGGTGGTAATCCTGGCCAAGACAATAGAAGTGGAAATTTCAAGAAAAGTAAATTCAATAATGATGGAAAGACAGCAGCACCAGCACCCGTTTTCAAGGAAGGATAACAAGCACCGATCGTATGCTACAAATGTGGAGGGGAGGGAAACATCAGTCCAAACTGTACGCAGTAGTCCAAAGTATTTTATAATTACAGAAGGGAAGGTTACCTAGCCCTATTTTATCATGCAGTGAAGTCAAGTTTAGCTGAGATGGAGGCACCAAAGGCCGTCCCAGAGAAGTCAAAGCCGGTAGTTCAAGGGAGAACGTTTGTCGTGACCTCCCAAAAAGTGAAGAACACGAACGAGGTTATCATGGGTAAGCTAATCAAAACTCTAGCGAATTCTATACCTTATTCGATATCGGTTCTACCCATTATTTAATTTCTCCTACTTGCGCTCAACGTTTAAATTTAACTCCGAAAAAATTAGACTTTGACTTATCCATTGAAACTCCGTTGGGAGAAACCTTCATTACATCCACTGTCAATAAATCTTGTTTGATTCAAATCGGCACCCTCACGTTACATGTCGATCTTATCTCTTTGAAAATACTTGCATTTGATGTGATTTTAGGGATTGATTTGTTAACTACTCATCGTGCTAAAATTGATTATTTTCGTAAGGTTGTTAGCTTTAATTCATATTCCTAACCAACCTATTATGCAAATTCAAGCAACCAAACCACTAAAGTCAATCACCGCCATATCAACGCATAAAGCCATTCATTTATTAAAAACGGATGTCAAGCTTTCTTAGCCCATGTCACGGATTTAAACAAAAATATGTCAAATTTGAATGATATTTCTATTGTTAATAAATTTCCTGATGTATTCCCTGAATAACTTTTTGGCCTACCTCCAGAGCGTGAAATCAAATTTTGTATCGACCTTAAACCCGGTACAAAACCCATTTACAAAGCCCCATATCGAATGACTCCTATTGAACTTCAGGAGTTAAAAACTCAGCTACCGGAATTGTTAGACATCGGTTTCATTCGTCCTAGTGTGTCTCCTTGGGGTGCTCCTGTTCTATTCGTAAAGAAGAAAGATGGAAGTATGCGACTTTGTATTGATTATCGGGAGTTGAATCATGTCACCATAAAAAATAGGTACCCGTTGCCTAGCATTGATGACCTGTTTGACCAGTTATAAGGTGCCAAATTCTTTTCAAAGATCGATATTTGTTTCGGATATCACCAATTAAAGATTAAAACTGATGACATTCTGCTGACTGCTTTCAGAACTCGGTACGGGCATTACGAATTCCTAGTCATGTCTTTTGGATTGACTAATGCTCCTGCTACCTTCATGGATATGATGAAGCGAGTATTCAAGGAATATTTGGATCATTTTGTGGTCGTCTTTATTAATGACATCCTCATATACTCCAAAAGCTTCGTTAAAACAATCTATATGCCAAGTTGAAGGAATGGGAGTTATGGCTTGAGGAAGTAGCATTCCTTGGCCACGTGATATCAAATCACGGAATATCTATTGACCTAGCAAAGATTGAAGTAATTCAAAGCTGGGAGCAATCTATGTTATTAACCGAAGTGCGTAGCTTTATGGGCTTAGCTAGTTATTATCGGAGATTCATGGATTGATTTTCTTGAGTCGCTACACCATTAACTCAGCTGATTCGGTTGGAGCGAGGAATGTGAGAAGAGTTTTCAAGAACTCAAGAGGTGACTCATTTCAGCACCTGTTCTGACAATACCATCTGGTTCTGAGGGATTTGTCATCTATAGTGATGCTTCAGGCAGAGGGTTAGGATGTGTTCTCATGCAACATAGGAAAGTCATAGCCTATGCCTCGTGATAACTTAAAGAATATGAGAGGAGTTATCCAACTCATGATCTAGAGTTGGCACTAGTCGTTTTTGTGTAAAAGATCTGGAGGCATTACCGGTATAAGGAGAAGGTGGAGATTTATACAGATTATAAAAACCTCAAATATTTCTTCACCAAAAAGGAACTCAACATGCAACAACGACGTTGGCTCGAGCTATTAAAAGATTACGATCATACCATTCAATACCATCTTAGAAAAGCGAACGTGGTAGCTAACGCGTTGAGTTGAAGATCATACGCGGGTACGAGTGCGATATTGTCAATGCAAAGGCCTATTTTGTATGACTTACAAAGGATGGAGATAGAGTTAAAGACTCCAGGACCCACGTGATGATGGCAAATATATGAGTAGAACCGACTTTAATCGATAAAGTTAAAGTTGCTCAAGCTACGGACCTGGAGCTGATGCGAATGAGGAAGGAAGTACAAGAATGTGCTATTTTGGAAGTAAGAATCAATGAAGAAGGAATACTTCGAGTCAACTATAGACATTGTGTTCCTAACGACCCTGATTTAAAGTATAAAATCATGATAGAGGCACACAACACACTGTTTGGAATCCATCCTGGGAGTACCAAAATGTATTGTGATCTTCGACATACATTTTGATGGAGCAATATGAAGAGAGAGATCGCAGAGTTTATCTCAAGGTGTTGAACTTGTCAACGTGTTAAGGTAGGGCATCAAGTGCCAAAAGGTCCATTGTAACCACTTGAAATTCTAGAATGGAAGTGGGAGCACATTACCATAGATTTCGTTACTGGTATTCTCAAGGTTTCTCAAGGCATAGATGCAATTTGGGTCATTGTTGATAGATTGACCAAGTCTTCTCATTTCTTACCTATACGAGAAACTTATTCACTTGAACGTCTTGCTCGCATATGATAAGTGGATTTTATATTCGCAAATCGACGTTCATTTTAATCATAATCGTTGTTAAATCTTTGCACTCATGTTCATTCTTAATTGTTTCTTATTATTTCGTGTGTAGGGTGGATTGGTGTGGCGAATGATTGAAAAAGGAGGCATTTGGAGCATCAATTTAGCAAGTATGGAAAATAGGCATCAGTAGTTAGTAGGGAGGTAGCCCGCCGGGGCGGGCCTATTTGGCTTGTACACCCCCGCCGGGGCGGGGGCCCCGAATTATGGGCTATCCTGTTTTTAGTTGAACTCTGCTGGAAGGTGGAGTTGAGGACTTGGGATATCATATGGACTCTATTTGACATGTGATTTCAGCTGAGACTTCATGTTAGATATATATTACTCAACAAACAATGAATTAAGAGGGGATGAAAAGCAAATGACAACATTTTAATCACATATATTCATATTGAGCAACGGAGTGGAGATTTTGAAGAACGATCATATCGTTTGCGGATTGAGACTAAAGTGAAAGGTGTTCTGCGTTATTCTTCTACTTTAGTTTATTTCTGTAATTGAGAAGATGATGTCTTTGATTTATTCAGTTTTTATTTCATTTATTATGAACTAATTACTTTTTAGGCTTGAGACGGGTCTTTAAGTGGAACGATGATTATTTAATCTTTTGATTTCATTTTAATAAGCTATTACTCGGTTTATCTATATTAATTTGAGCGTGAATGTATGAATTGTCTGATCAATGATTCTTTGTTGACTTGTATGAATTCGAGAGATGAAATACAATCTAAAGTTAATTAATAAAGCATGTGTTTCTGACTTTTGTGAATGAGCAAAATCTTGATGAATGTTAAGGTATAGATATGCTTGACATCGCATGTAATCAGATAAAGAGCTTGAACTTTAATCTTTTTTAATTGTAATTCACATAGAGATATAGTGAGTTAGTTAATTAAGGTGTTTAACTGAATTCTATCTTGATTGTGGACTGAAGTTAATACGGTATTAGTGCATCGGGAGGTGGTTAGTACTAACGTGTTCTTGATTAATAAACTGGGATAGTGAATTAAACTGAAATAAAGGTGTAATAAGCTGAGTGATGTTTAGAGTGAAGTCAAAAGCCTAATTCTCCATTATTTGCTTGAAAATTTAGTTTTTACCTTTTAGTGATTGTGTGGTGATTTTAATAGTTTTAATAGATATAGTATAAATTGGAAATTGAATAGTTTAATAAAATTAGGATTAATAGAAAATTGGTAATTGTGAAGTTAATTTCTTGCTAAGTCTTTGAGGGAACGGTACTCTACTTACTATTATATTATTTGTTGACCACGTATACTTGTGTGTTGTGCGTAACTAGATTTTATCCAACAAGTTTTTGGTGCCGTTGCCGGGGACATTAGTATAGATTTTATAATTTTGCAATATCAGTTTAATTAGTCCAGTTTTACTTAAACATTTTTTGTTTTTGTTTTGTTCTTCTTATTTCAGGTGTTTGAAGTTGGTTTATGCAAAGTCGATCCAAAAATCCAGACTTACTTCCTTTTGAGGACGACATTAAGAGAAGGTTTCAGAGGTTAAGTAAGTGGATCAAGGAGACAAGGGACGACTTCGAAAACTCTAATAAAGAAGAAGCAATGACTTCCGAAGACCAGAAAGCGTTAAGGGATTTTGCTATACCTAAGGCGACTGAACTGAAGTCGAGCATCACCAGGCCTACAATAGTTGTGAACACATTTGAAATCAAGCCTGGGACAATTTAGATGATCCAGAATTCAGTCCAGTTTGGAGGATTGGCAAATGATGATCCAAACGAACATCTAGTCAGCTTGCTGGAAATTTGTGACACCTTCAGGTATAATGGGGTGTCAGATGATGCAGTGAGACTTCGCTTGTTCCCATTCACCTTACGGGATAAGGTGAAGAGTTGGTTACACTCACTACCACTGGGATCGATAACTACTTGGGAAGACCTCGCGCAGAAGTTTCTTGCAAAAATTTTCCCACCGGCAAAAACTGAAAAAATGAGGAATGAGATAACAATGTTTGAACAACAACACGGGGAATCACTGTACGAGGCATGGGAGAGATACAAGGAATTACTCAGAAAGTGCTAGCATCATGGATTGCATATGAATACTTTCTATAACGGACTACATGGGAATCTCAGGACCAGTATTGATGTAGCGTCGGGTGGAGCGTTCATGGCTAAGAGTTATGAGGAGGCCTACAATTTGATTGAGACAATGGTAGCTAACAACTACCATTGGCCCATGGCAAGAATGACCCAGGCAAAGGCAGCTGGGGTGTTAGAAGTAGATGGTGTGACGGCAATACAAGTGCAAATTTTAGCACTTTCCAAGAAATTGGATGCTATTACTGGGGCACAGGTGCAGCGGGTTGTGGTCGTATGTGAATTGTGCGCGGGTGAGCATCCTACAGATCAATGCGCAATCAACTCAGCATCCGTACAATTTGTGGATAGCTACAACATGATTCCACAGAATAGGTACCAAAATAATTACAACTAAGGGAATAGGAGTCACCCAAATGTTTTGTGGAGTAATAATTAGCAACATCAAGCTCCACGACCATCATATCCCCCAAATTTTCAGAATCATCAACAACTGGCTTAACATCAAGAAAGAAAATCAGACTTAGAGGAGTTATTGTCAAAGTACATAACAAGCAATGAGGCAGCGATGAAAAACCAAGCAATGGCCATCAAGAATTTTGAAAATCGTATGGGACAAATCGCCTTAGCATTGAACAACAGAACACCAGGGACTCTACCGAGTGACACCGAGAGAAATTCAAAGAGAAATCATGAATAGTGTCAGGCAATCACCTTGAGAAGTGGAAAACATCTAGTTGGGAAAAGTGCAGAAAATTTAGCTATATCGGATACGTAAATTGAGAAAACAAAGTTAGATAACAAGCCAGTTGTGTATCCTCCACCACCGTTTTAGCAGAGAGTTCAAAAGTAAAAATTAGACAAGTAGTTTGCAAAATTCTTGGAAGTCTTTAAGAAACTGTAGATTAACATCCCGTTTGCAGAAGCCCTAGAGTAGAATGCAAAATTCATGAAAGGGATTCTGTCCAGGAAAAAGAAATTGCAAGATTTCGAGACAGTGGCATTAACAGAGGATTGTAGTGCAGTGTTATAGCGAAAGTTGCCACCAAAGATGAAATATACGGGGAGTTTCACCATTCCGTGCACGATCGGGAATATGACACTTAATAAGTGTTTATGTGATTTAGGGGCGAATGTGAACCTGATACCGTTATCAGTTTATATAGAATTGGGTTTGCCAGCTCCAAAGCCTACGAACATCTTATTACAGTTGGCGGATAGGTCAGTCACGTACCCGAGAGGTATTGTAGAGGACATAGTGGTCAAAGTTGACAAGTTTATATTACCCTCGGATTTCATCATTCTAGATTTTAAGGAAGATAAGAACATCCCGATTATCCTAGGGAGACCATTTTTGACTACGGGTAGGACACTCATCGACGTACAAAAAGGTGACCTAACGATGAGACTCCAAGATCAAGAAGTTAAGTTTAACGTTTTCAAAGCCATGAAATTTCCTACTGATGAAGATGAGTGTTTCAGGATGGGTATCATTGATCAGATAATCAGTGATGACATGGGAAAGATTTTGGTTAACGATCCATTGGAAATAACTTTATTGGGAGATGAAGAATCAGATGATCTAGAATTTGTGGACTACTTGCATATACTAGACTCCCTGCCACGAGTCAGCATATTTAGAGCACCATTTGAACCATTGCACAGAGGAAAGATCAACAATCAGAATTAAATCTTCATTGGAGGAGCCACCGACTCTTGAACTTAAACCACTACCTAAACACCTCAGGTATGCGTATTTAGGCAATTCAAATTCTTTACCTGTTATTATTTCTGCTGCACTTAACGATTTGCAGGAAGAAATGTTGTTGGGGGTGCTTAGGGAGCACAAATCGGCTATAGGATGGACAATTACAGATATCAAGGGAATCAACCCATCCTTTTGCATGAACAAAATTCTAATGGAAGACGATGCAAAACCGACGGTGGAGCAACAATGACGACTCAACCCGATCATGAAGGAAGTTATAAAGAATGAAATTCTGAAATTATTGGATGCCAGTATCATCTACCCAATTTCTGACAGTAAGTGGGTTAGTCCAGTTCAGTGTGTGCCGAAAAAGGGAGGAATGACCGTGGTACAGAATGAGGATAACGAGTTAATTCTGATAAGGACAGTGACAGGTTGGAGGGTTTGCATGGATTATAGAAAGTTGAATAAGGCAACCCGCAAAGATCACTTTTCGTTGCCCTTTATCGATCAGATGTTGGACAGATTAGCGGGACATGAGTACTATTGCCTATTGGAAGGATATTCGGGTTATAATTAGATTGTCATCGCTCCGGAAGATCAAGAGAAGACTATGTTCACGTGTCCATACGGCACATTTGCATTCAGTAGAATGTCGTTCGGCCTGTGTAATGCACCTGCTACCTTCCAACAGTGTATGATGGTAATTTTCTCAGACATGGTAGAGAAAAACATGGAAGTCTTCATAGACGACTTTTCTGTCTATAGGGTCTATTTTGATGCTTGCCTAGGGAATCTGGTGATGGTATTACAAAGATGCAAAGACACGAACCTTGTACTTAACTGGGAAAAATGCCACTTCATGGCTGAGGAAGGCGTAATTTTGGGTCACAAGGTCTCGGTTCAAGGATTGGAGGTTGGTAAGGCGAAGCTAGAAATAATTAAAAAACTTCCTCCACCAAGCTCAGTTAAGGGAATTCGAAGTTTTTCGGGACATGCCGGGTTTTACATAAGATTTATAAAGGACTTCTCTGAAATTGCAAAACCTTTATGCAGTCTTTTAGAGAAGGATTCATTTTTCAAGTTTGATGAAGCGTGTAACTTGGCATTCGAGTTGCTGAAGAAGATATTAACCACAGCTCCCGTTATCGTTGCGCCAGATTGGACCATGCCCTTTGAGTTAATGTGTGATGCAGGCAACTATGCGGTTGGGCTATTTTGGGACAACGCCGAGAGAAGGTATTTCACGCCATATATTATGAAAGTAAGACACTCACGGAGACTCAATTGAATTACACAACCACGGAAAAAGAACTACTTGCAGTGGTGTATGCATTTGATAAATTTTGAGCATACTTATTGGGCACATGCCCGCCGGGGCGGGCGTCAGAGGTTTGTTACCCCCTGCCGGGGCGGGTCCTGGATTTCAAAAGACTACAGTCGGTACTTACACACGCCCATTTCCTTTGTAACATTCCATATTTTTTAAATGTAAGTTATAAATATTTATTAATTTATATAAATATTTATTGGATATGTTTATTATTGAATAAGTAATTGTTCAATTTGATTGAGTTTATTTAGTTAATTATTTATTTGTTAAATAATTAATGTGATTAGTTAATTATTTATTTGTTAAATAATTAATGTGTTATGTGGATTGAATTATGTGATTAAGTAATTTATTTAATAAATTGTTATTAAATAAAGTGTAACAAATAACTATGTTATAAAGAGTTATTAAAATAAATTAAAGTAATTTTAATTTAGTTTTGCCAAACAAGGTGTAAGTATATTAATCATTTAAATTTTAAAGGGATTTGCCAAACAAAGCCTATGGCCCTTGGATTTTTTTGAATTTAAATTACTAATTTAATAAATAAAATATAAATAATATATATATAAACATATTTTTGGTAACTGATAAACTTATTGGTATATTTAATACAGTCGTCAGTTTCCAAACGTTTGAAAAATAGAGCCTGCGTTACTTTTATTTTTAGTATACGTATACTGTTATGTGGCTTAGCTATCAGTTTTACCTTAGAGTTGTCTGCTAAAAGGAGAAAAAGAAAAGTTTTAGAGAATTTTTGAGGAGAAAAGGGTCTGTGAAGTTGTAATTCTCAGAGGTTAGCAAGGATTTCAAAGCTAATTCAGTGGTGTTTGCAATGAATTATTACGCTAATTGAAGGTATTTTCCCTAACTATATGAATATGCATATATGAGCCTACGGCAAAATTTGATATACTCTGTAATTTCAAATTTGTTGAATTGTTGTTATACAATGGGTTACTTGTGATTATATGAGTTTATGATGATTAGATGTAGTGCTTAAACGAGAATTGCATGATAAATTCGTTTGTCAGTAGGAAGAAATAATGTCAGTATATGTATTTCTTATATAGCTTATGTAAATAACAATTATGATGATCAATTTAGTGTGTGAAATTGAACTGTGACTATATTAGTTAGTTTGTTAAGAATTACAGAGAACTTAGTTCAAAAGAATCAAATTGGTGTATCATTATAATTACAGTATTCACTGTGTCAAGATATTTCTTCAATGGAGTCTGTATTTTTTTAAAACAAAGTGTTTTCAGAGAATTAGTTCTCTGCTATTGTTGTTTAGTTGTGTAAAATTAGTACACAAATGCTTCATAACTTTTATGTGTAATTTTTATGAAGTTATACATGTTGTTAGATGCCATTGGTTGTTAAAAATAATTTAGATAGTAGCTTTGCTCTGTCTTTCGGGTTGGTTCTGTGAGTTTCGGCGCCCCAGCGTCAAAATTCAAGCCCCAGTGCCAAATTTCGCACCCTGGCGCCATGGTTCGCGCCCCAGCGCCAAAATGGGCCAGTAGCTCGCGCCCCAGCGCTGTAGCTCGCGCCCCAGCGCTGAAGCTCGCGCCCCAGCACCGTAGCTCGGGCCCCAGCACCACTGTTCCGCGCCCCGGCGCCGGAAAAGTGACCTAGTTGGGCAGTTTTGACCTCCTATAGTAGAATGGCCATAACTTTTTCATACGAACTTCGATTGAGGTAATTCAAGATGATTCGGAAAGAGGACGAGTAGACCTACAACTTTCATTCTTTAAGTTTTTTTAATTTGAGGTCTGTAACAGTAGTCAAAATGGCCATCTTTAGGACTGTTGTGTATTTGGAGCCAATCAGAAGGCGTCAGGATGCACGAATGCAAGTGCAACCCTTTGGGTATTAGTATAACTTAATGATAACATGTTGGACATGTATTAGGATGTTGTATCAAGTTGTTAATGTACACGTGGTGCAATGACATGATCATTTAAGTAGTTGTAATAAAGCTAAAAAGTAATGTTCATGAAATATGTGTTGTTGTTTAAACTTAAACTTAGTTAGTAGCTATACTAAGAGTAATAAAGGAACTCATAAAGGTAATGTTAGTGTAACTAATGTGTATTGTCAATGGATATGGTATGTGTAGGACTTGGGGTGAACGCGAATAGTAATTGTTTAACCTACACACGAGGCAAGTTCCCTAACCTTTGCTACTTTATTATTCAGCAAGGTTACTTTTCACTGTTATGTTACACTTATGCAAGTTCTCTAACTCTACTTTTATAATTGTGTAAGTTTTCTTAACTCTAAACTTGTTATATTAGCATGCAGGTACCTTTAGTTTATCGTTCAAGTTATTATTTGTTGTGCATGCTTGATATTAAATTCTAAGATATAACCTTAGCTTAACGTTGTTCAAAGCAAGGTATGATGAGTTATTAAATTGTTATGATGTTAGATTATTCCTACAGCATGAACTTAGAATAAAATGTTTATTCAGTATGATCATTCAATAACATAATGTTATTATCTTGTATTCAACTAATCCTTAGTTGATGTCCGTTGAACTCCAAATTACCTTGAAAGCTAATCCAAACCAAACTTACTTTGGTGCGGACTTGTATTCTAAATACTGAGATGAACAACTCTTTTAATAGAGGTTTACGCTTAGCGTTGAAATGGTTGTGCACAATACATTATACGTAGGGTTGATCCCCCTAAGTACGTGGAGTCCTTATAGTCTTATGACTGTTAAAGTTAAAGTTGAAAGATTACTTATAACTGTGGACATGATTCGTGGTCATTAGACCCTCAGTGAATGTTATAGTTTTCAGAAAGTTAATAGAATATATTGTTCAGTTCTATTGAGCCTAATATTGGTAATTGATGTGAAAGTTTAAAGATTTACTTATTATTATTTCAAGTGGGCCTTGTTTGCTCACTCGTGCCTGTAAAATTTCTTACAGCTAAAGTTGAAACGGGTGACGTACCTAGCACCAGTAAGGGAAAAGGAAAGATGAATAAATACTGAAGACTTGTAATAGTTTTGATAGTTTACTTTCAGAATTTGATTTAAAGATTGTAATGAAGTTATTTAAATTTTCCGCATTTGAATGATTGTTGTTAAAGGTTGGATTACCTGGGAGATTTTTTTTATTTAAGTTTGATCCTGTATGGGCAGATTTTCTTTTATTATTCAATTCTATTATGATTGGGTAGTTAGAAATGAATGTTTTGATTACGTGAACACCAAATCTTGAGGTAATGAAGTACCGAAATTTGAGGGTGTCACAGGTTGGTATCAAAGCTTTAGGTTATGAACCTTAGGTGGGGGAAAAAGCCTTAGGAAGTAACCTTTGAAAAGATAGTGAAGATAACTCTTATCGAGTTTTAAGGAAGAAGTAATAAAACACTTATGTGCTTATGTGTTTATAACTTATGTGCTCGCGAGTGTCGAGTAGAATGATTAATAACTAAAACTTTAAAATTTTGTTTTTAGGATGACTAATGTCGGAGAATCTAGTCAGACTAGGGAGGAGGGACCTCAAATGCCTATAGAGGAGGAGCCTCGCGACATTCAGGTAGTTTGGGAACAACTACTGCCACGGGAGTCAGCCCCGTTGGTCACAGTGGTTGAAGATGAGGATGATGATGTGGAGACGGATGAGGAGGATCCCGTGGAGTTGCCACAGGAGGATGAAGATAACGAGGACGAGGAAGAGGAGACTCCACTAACCTCGATGGCTGCTCGTATGTATGATGAGGTCTACGACCGTAACGTGTAACTTCAGGACACAATTGAGGAGTTGCAAGAGATAGTAGTTGAACAACAGACTGCAATGACACAGAAGGACGACGACATCCGGGATCGAGATGAACGTCTAACTAATTCTGAAGAGAAGCTGATGTAGACTGAAGGAGAAAAGGAACAACTGATCGAGACAGTCGTGGAACTGAAGAAAAAGCTGAATGAAGAAGCTACCAAGAGGGCGAGAGCTGAAGACGCATACGAGGAAGCTTATCAACGAACTGGAAGAGCAGTAAGGGACGCACAAGCAAAGAGGATGAAGATGGAAGAGATGGATAAAGTATTCAACACCGTGATCAATCGAGCTCAAGATCGGGTCATGGGTTATCCAATTCAGTTCGAGACTCTGCCATCATACGTGTTAGATCGCCGAACCATGTTCCGTGTTATGGAAGAAGAGCATCAAAAGGCGACTGATTATCTTAATAGATCATCGTAGGAAATTTGTCTGTTTTGCAAATAATAAGTGTTATATAATGTGTAAATCCCTAGTGTTAAGTAACCATGGGATATGAGAATGATGATGTTGTCCTGTAACTTTTATAGTTCAGGAAAGGAATGTAAATGGCAGTGATGCTATTATTGTTATGTTTTTCAAAGATATGATGAATAAATAAAAAGCTATTATTTTATTCAAAAGTGTTATGTGGTTATTTTTTTTTGGAGGCAAGTTAAATAGAAAATACTTAAAGAAGTTGGGTAATAGTCTAATAGATGTTTTTTTCTTTTTCTAACAGAAAATGCCTCCCAGACGTGAACCACCCCGTCAGAGAACCAATGCGAGAACTAACAATAACGATGTTGAGGATAATCCCGTTCAACAACCAGTGACATTACTAACAGGAGCGTTGCAGAATCAACCTCAAGTCCAAGGCACAACGTTTAAGGAGTTTAAGGCAGTCGGACCACCTGAATTTCGTGGTTCAATGAATCCGATCGAGGCACAGACCTGGATTATGGAGATTGAGAAGATATTTAAAGTTGCTAGGGTAGGGGATGAACAGAAGACTGCTTTTGCAACATTCATGTTGAAAGCAGAAGCTAGTTATTGGTGGCAGACCAATAAAACTCAGGAAGGACCAGGAGTGATGACTTGGGATAGGTTTAAGGAGTTATTCTTCGAGACCTACTTCCCAGAGAGTTCTAAGAGTCAGTTAGAGGTTCAGTTTCTAGAACTAAAATAAGGAACGATGACAATATCTGAGTATGCCGCGAAATTCAACGAATTGGCAAGATTTGCGCCATATCAAGTAAGCACAGACGAACGTAAGGCGAAGAGATTTGAACAGGACTGAAGCCCTGGCTGTACAGTAGGGTTTCCCTGTTCCAGTTGAAGACATTTACAGCGGTGATGGAGAAAGCAGTACTCGCTGAAGGTGGAGGTGAGGCAGTGACAAAGTTCAATCAGGAACAGAAGAAGAAAAAGAATGAGAATGAGATTAAGAATGGAGGTGGTAGCAGTGGAAACAACAACAACAACAACAACAGCAACAACAGCTTGAAGAGAAAGTGGAATGGGAACATGGGTGCTGGAAACCCTCAGGGTAACCAACAAAACAAAAAGTTTGAAGCATGTGCGACATGCGGGAAATTTCACAAGGGTGCGTGCTTGACGGAGAAACGAGTTTGCTACAATTGTGGCCAGGAGGGTCACATCGCCCCAAATTGCACTCAACTGAAGAAGAAGGCGTGCTTCACGTGCGGATTCAAGGATCATTTTGCTCGTGAATGCCCTAAGAAGAAGGAGGGAGGGACAACCAGAAGCAATGGAGGTAACAATAGAAGTACATGGGACATTACAGGACCTGTAGCATCAAACAAACCCACAGCCAGAACCTTCAACATGACTGTTCAAGATGTTGTGCAATCAAAAGATGTGGTGTCAGGTATTATCCCAATTAATGATATTAATGCATATGTATTATTTGATTCGGGTGCTACTTGATCGTTTATATCTGATGAATTTGCCAAGAGGTTAGAATTGCCTAGAGAATAACTGAATTTTCCTTTGAACATAGAAATTGCGAATAAGAAAGTTATCCCTGTTAGATTCGTATACAAGAACTGTAGGGTGAACATTAAGGAGAGTATCTTGTTGGTAGATTTGATTCCGATTAGACTCGGGGAATTTGATGTAATTTTGGGAATGGATTGGTTGTTCAAATACGGGGCAGTAATTGATTGCCAAAAGAAGTGTGTAAACCTTATGACTCCGTCAAAGGTAGTTTTCCATGGTAGCAAATCGCCTAGACAAATGAAATGTCTCACGATTATGCAGGCCAAGAAGTTGTTGAGTCAAGTTTGTGTGGCCTATTTAGCTTACATAGTCGATACTCAGAAGAAGGGTGTAAAACTGGAGGAGATACCAGTGGTTAGAGAATTCGTTGATGTATTTCCGGAGGATTTGCCAGGACTACCGCCTGATAGATAGATTGAGTTCGTAATCGATTTAGTGCCCGGAACAGCACCGATATCGAAGGCCCCATACAGAATGGCTCCGGTAGAAATGAAGGAACTCATGGTGCAACTGCAAGAACTACTGGACAAGAAGTATATTCAACCAAGCGTGTCATCGTGGGGAGCGCCAGTATTATTTGTGAAGAAGAAGGACGGATCAATGCGTCTTTGCATTGATTATATGGAGTTAAACAAGGTCACTATTAAGAATAGGTATCCATTACCTAGAATAGATGACTTGTTTGATCAGTTGAAGGGTGCTAAATACTTCTCGAAAATAGATTTGAGAAGTGGGTATCACCAATTGAAGGTAAGAAAGGAGGATATACCTAGAACGGCATTCAGAACTCGGTACGGACATTACGAGTTTCTGGTGATGTCTTTTGGTTTAATAAATGCCCCTGCCGCGTTCATGGATCTGATGAACAGGGTGTTTAAACCATTCTTAGACAAGTTCGTAGTGGTGTTTATCGACGACATTCTGGTGTATTCCAAAACTCAAGAAGAACACGTGGAACATTTACGTCTGACATTGGAGTCACTAAGAACCGAAAAGTTGTACGCGAAGTTCTCTAAGTGTGAATTTTGGCTCGATCATGTACAATTTTTGGGTCATGTGATTGACAAAGATGGGATTTCAGTAGATCCATCGAAAGTGGAAGCTGTAATCAATTAGGAACAACCAAGAACACCTTCGGAGGTGAGGAGTTTCTTGGGGCTGGCCGGTTATTATAGAAGATTCATTCAAGATTTTTCTAAGATAGCCACTCCGCTAACAAATTTGACAAGAAAAGTTGTAAAATTTGTGTGGACGGAGAAATGTGAAGAGAGCTTCCAAGATTTAAAAAAGAAGCTAAGTATGGCACCTGTGTTAACCCTACCGGATAATACAGGAAATTTTGTGGTGTATAGTGATGCCTCACACAAAGGATTGGGTTGTGTTCTTATGCAAAACGGCAAAGTTATTGCCTATGCATCAAGACAACTGAAGGATTACGAGAAAGGTTACCCGACTCAGGATTTAGAATTGGCTGCAGTGGTATTTGCTCTCAAGATATGGAGACATTATCTGTATGGAGAGAAATGTGAGATCTACACAGACCACAAAAGTCTGAAGTATATTTTTAATCAGAAGGACCTGAACATGCGTCAGAGGAGATGGATGGAATTGATAAAGGATTACGATTGTGAGATCTTTTATCATCCGGGCAAAGCGAATGTGGTTGCGGATGCTTTAAGTAGGAAAGGTCGGGAGAAATTAATGCTGATAACAACTCAGGAGGAGCTCATTTCAGCAATGACAAAGTTAGAACTGGAAATCAAATTTCCACAGGAAACCGACGAACGACTATTTCATCTAGAAGCAGGTCCAACTTTACTGGACAAGGTGAAAAACGCTCAGTTACAAGATGAAGAATGTGGAAAGATAAAAGAGAATATGGTTGATGATAACAATACGAAATACAAGGTCGATACCAAAGGATTACTACGGTTCGAGGGAAGAATTTGGGTTCCAGCAACACCAGAACTGAAAAACGAAATCCTGACTGAAGCTCATAGCTCAAGATATTCGATCCATACAGGAAGCACAAAGATGTATCAAGATTTATGCCAACATTTTTGGTGGCCGAATATGAAAAGGGATGTTGCAGAATGCGTGGCTAAATGTTTGACATGTCAAAGAGTAAAAGCTGAACATTAAAGACCCAGCGGATTACTTCAACCGTTGGAAATACCGGAATGGAAATGGGAGCATATCACGATGGATTTTGTGGTGGGTCTTCCAACTACTTAGAAAGGATACGATGCGATTTGGGTAATAGTAGACAGACTGACAAAATCTGCACACTTTTTGCCAATAAAGATTAGATTCAATCTTGATCAGCTAGCAAAGCTATATATTAAAGAGATCGTTGCAAGACATGGAGTTTTAGTGTCAATTGTGTCAGATAGAGATCCGAGGTTCACATCAAACTTCTGAAAGAGACTACAAGAATGTATGGGAACACAGTTGCGAATGAGTACGGCATATCATCTGCAAACAGATGGCCAAAGCGAACGAACGATCCAGACATTAGAAGATATGTTGAGAGCATGCGTCATGGATTTCAAAGGAAGCTGAGAAGAGCAATTACCGTTGGTGGAATTTGCCTACAATAATAGTTATCACGCGAGCATCGGCATGCCGCCTTACGAAGCGTTATACGGCAGAAAGTGCAGAACTCCACTGTACTGGGATGAAGTTGGTGAACGTCAACTGTTAGGACCAGAATTGGTGCAACAAACTGCTGAGGTTATCAAACTCATCAGGATAAGATTGGTAGCAGCTCAAGACCGACAGAAGAAGTATGCTGATCAACACAGGCAAGATCGTGCATTTGACGTAGGAAGCTATGTATTCCTAAAAGTTTCTCCTTGGAAGGGGAAAATTCGTTTCGATAAAAAGGAAAAACTAAGCACGAGGTTTATTGGACCCTTTGAAGTGCTGCGAAGAGTGGGAGAAGTGGCTTACGAGGTAGCTCTACCTCCAAAGTTGGAAAATATTCATAATATTTTTTACATTTCGGTGTTACGACCATATAAACCCGACTACAAACATGTGATCGAGTACGAACCGTTGCAGTTCGAGAAAGATTTGTCTTATTAAGAGGTTCCTATCCAGATAGTCGACGGGAAAGAACAAGTGCTCAGGAATAAAGTGATACCTTCTATGAAGGTGATTTGGAGGAACCACAACGCTGAAGAAGCAACGTGGGAACTCGAAGAGAAAATGTTGAAAGAATACCCTGAGTTATTTGTTTAATCTGTGTCTTCGATTCTGAGGACAGAATCTTTGTAAGTAGGGAAGAATGTAACGAATGTGTTGTTTGAGTTGTGATTCTGAGGACAGAATCCTTATATGAGGGGAATGATGTAACATTCCATATTTTTTAAATGTAAGTTATAAATATTTATTAATTTATATAAATATTTATTGGATATGTTTATTATTGAATAAGTAATTGTTCAATTTGATTGAGTTTATTTAGTTAATTATTTATTTGCTAAATAATTAATGTGATTAGTTAATTATTTATTTGTTAAATAATTAATGTGTTATGTGGATTGAATTATGTGATTAAGTAATTTATTTAATAAATTGTTATTAAATAAAGTGTAACAAATAACTATGTTATAAAAGTTATTAAAATAAATTAAAGTAATTTTAATTTAGTTTTGCCAAACAAGGTGTAAGTATATTAATCATTTAAATTTTAAAGGGATTTGCCAAACAAAGCCTATGGCCCTTGGATTTTTTTGAATTTAAATTATTAATTTAATAAATAAAATATAAATAATATATATATAAATATATTTTTGGTAACTGATAAACTTATTGGTATATTTAATACAGTCGTCAGTTTCCAAACGTTTGAAAAATAGAGCAGCGTGCGTTACTTTTATTTTTAGTATACGTATACTGTTATGTGGCTTAGCTATCAGTTTTACCTTAGAGTTGTCTGCTAAAATGAGAAAAAGAAAAGTTTTAGAGAATTTGAGAGGAGAAAAGGGTCTGTGAAGTTGCAATTCTCAGAGGTTAGCAAGGATTTCAAAGCTAATTCAGTGGTGTTTGCAAGGAATTATTACGCTAATTGAAGGTATTTTTCCTAACTATATGAATATGCATATATGAGCCTACGGCAAAATTTGATATACTCTATAATTTCAAATTTGTTGAATTGTTGTTATACAAATGGGTTACTTGTGATTATATGAGTTTATGATGATTAGAGGTAGTGCTTAAACGAGAATTGCATGATAAATTCGTTTGTCAGTAGGAAGAAATAATGTCAGTATATGTATTTCTTATATAGCTTATGTAAATAACAATTATGATGATCAATTTAGTGTGTGAAATTGAACTGTGACTATATTAGTTAGTTTGTTAAGAATTACAGAGAACTTAGTTCAAAAGAATCAAATTGGTGTATCATTATGATTACAGTATTCACTGTATCAAGATATTTCTTCAATGGAGTCTGTATTTTTTTAAAACACAGTGTTTTCAGAGAATTAGTTCTCTGCTATTGTTGTTTAGTTGTGTAAAATTAGTACACAAATGCTTCATAACTTTTATGTGTAATTTTTATGAAGTTATACATGTTGTTAGATGCCATTGGTTGTTAAAAATAATTTAGACAGTAGCTTTGCTCTGTCTTTCGGGTTGGTTCTGTGAGTTTCGGTGCCCCAGCGTCAAAATCCACGCCCCAACGCCAAATTTCGCGCCCTGGCGCCATGGTTCGCGCCCTAGCGCCAAAATGGGCAAGTAGCTCGCGCCCCAGCGCTGTAGCTCGCGCCCCAGCGCTGAAGCTCGCACCCCAGCACCGTAGCTCGGGCCCCAGCACCACTGTTCCGCGCCCCGGCGCCGGAAAAGTGACCTAGTTGGGCAGTTTTGACCTCCTATAGTAGAATGGCCATAACTTTTTCATACGAACTTCGATTGAGGTAATTCAAGATGATTCGGAAAGAGGACGAGTAGACCTTCAACTTTCATTCTTTAAGTATTTTTAATTTGAGGTCTGTAACAGTAGTCAAAATGGCCATCTTTAGGACTGTTGTGTATTTGGAGCCAATCGGAAGGCGTCGGGATGCACGAATGCAAGTGCAACCCTTTGGGTATTAGTATAACTTAATGATAACATGTTGGACATGTATTAGGATGTTGTATCAAGTTGTTAATGTACACGTGGTGCAATGACATGATCATTTAAGTAGTTGTAATAAAGCTAAAAAGTAATGTTCATGAAAGATGTGTTGTTGTTTAAACTTAAACTTAGTTAGTAGCTATACTAAGAGTAATAAAGGAACTCATAAAGGTAATGTTAGTGTAACTAATGTGTATTGTCAATGGATATGGTATGTGTAGGACTTGGGGTGAACGTGAATAGTAATTGTTTAACCTACACACGAGGCAAGTTCCCTAACCTTTGCTACTTTATTATTCAGCAAGGTTACTTTTCACTGTTATGTTACACTTATGCAAGTTCTCTAACTCTACTTTTATAATTGTGCAAGTTTTCTTAACTCTAAACTTGTTATATTAGCATGCAAGTACCTTTAGTTTATCGTTCAAGTTATTATTTGTTGTGCATGCTTGATATTAAATTCTAAGATGTAACCTTAGCTTAACGTTGTTCAAAGCAAGGTATGATGAGTTATTAAATTGTTATGCTGTTTGATTATTCCTAAAGCATGAACTTAGAACGAAATGTTTATTTAGTATGATCATTCAATAACATAGTGTTATTATCTTGTATTCAACTAATCCTTAGTTGATGTCCGTTGAACTCCAAATTACCTTGAAACCTTATCCAAACCAAACTTACTTTGGTGCGGACTTGTATTCTAAATACTGAGATGAACAACTCTTTTAATAGAGGTTTACGCTTAGCGTTGAAATGGTTGTGCACAATACATTGTCCGAAGGGTTGATCCTCCTAAGTACGTGGAGTCCTTATAGTCTTATGACTGTTAAAGTTAAAGTTGAAAGATTACTTATAACTGTGGACATGATTCGTGGTCATTAGACCCTCAGTGAATGTTATAGTTTTCAGAAAGTTAATAGAATATATTGTTCAGTTCTATTGAGCCTAATATTGGTAATTGATGTGAAAGTTTAAAGATTTACTTATTGTTATTTCAAGTGGGCCTTGTTTGTTCACTCTTGCCTGTAAAATTTCTTACAGCTAAAGTTGAAACGGGTGACGTACCTAGCACCAGTAAGGGAAAAGAAAAGATGAATAAATACTGAAGACTTGTAATAGTTTTGATAGTTTACTTTCAGAATTTGATTTAAAGATTGTAATGAAGTTATTTAAATTTTTGGCATTTGAATGATTGTTGTTAAAGGTTCGATTACCTGGGAGATTTTTTTTATTTAAGTTTGATACTGTATGGGCAGGTTTTCTTTTATTATTCAATTTTATTATGATTGGGTAGTTAGAAATGAATGTTTTGATTACGTGAACACCAAATCTTGAGGTAATGATGTACCAAAATTTGGGGGTGTCACATCCTTCTCCAAGTCTAATACCACGTCCCCACTACTTCTTCCCATTACTTCTCTTTCATCTTCCATTGCAACCTCAACTCCCATCCATTTTACCTTCATTACCCACGAATTCAGTACACATAACTCCATCACCCTCTTCCATCATTAACCCATTACCTCCATCACTCACTCTTATTCACCATCTCTATATAAACACAACCCCACAACCCAAGTTTGGCAACTACACTGAATTTGAAATCAGAAAGCCACGGATTAGGGTTCCTATTGGGAGGATTCAACTTGCACCTGAGAGTGAGTGTGCAATACTACAAATTCTTCAACTTCTCCTTCCATAGTTACCACAAAAAGCGACAAGTTTGGGAGAAGAAACCTCTGTGCACACAAACTGTTTGATAATTTGTGTGAACCAAGTTTGGGGAGAGAGTAGTGTGTTCAGACAGTCAGAATTTAATGGCATCTCAACCTACATCCAAATGACAACGCGATGATAGTTCAAGGCTAACTCCACCGTCACGAACATACGACCGACGCAAGTTCAAAAGTTCCACCGCCGCCGACCGGTACGACTACATGGTCACAAAGGCTCTAACACTGGAGCGGGGGTTGGCACCAGATGCTCATGACGGTGAAATGATGCAATAAATTTATCAGAAAAGGTAAACCATGTTCATTAAGGAGCCCAAGGCCGTCGCTGTCAACGTGGTCAAAGAGTTCTATGCTAACGTCGAGGACAAGGCACCTTTCAACGTTTTTGTGCGAGGTCGTTTGGTCCCGTTATGTGTCGATGCCATCAACACGTATTATCAGTTACGGGTACCTAGACAGTGTCAGTATGCTCACTTGAGGGATTTCGACCCTGACTTTGAGGAGGTCCTCAAAGAAATGACTAAGTCGAGAACAACATGGAAAAACGGTCGAAAAGGAGGCACGATTTTTCATAGCAAAGATCTTAGCCGGTTTGGGAAGATTTGGTATGCCTTTTTATGTGCTAAACTATTTCCATCCACGCACACCTCGGGCGTGACCAAAGAAAATGCACTACTCCTATATGCGATTGTTTAAGATTTCATCATCGACGTCGGGGCAATAATCAACTTTTCCATTCACCGATGCTTGTGAGGCAATTCTTCGGGCGGCTTGCCACACCCATCCCTCATTTGTGGGTTGTGTCGCCAAGCAGGAGTTTGATGGTCTAATGATGAACCCACCCTAATGCCGTTGTAGCTGCTAGATTCGAGAATGATAGCATGGTATTCGGTGTGGGCCGGAGGAGAGTCACATCCTCGTGGTTTAGGTTTTGTATTTCCATCAGCTTCGAAGGACGAAGTTGACGCTGAAGACACCTCAGAGGATGAGGATGAGACTATGGGAGAGCAAGGAGCTGAGGCAGAACCGCATTATGATGCCATATCTTGCCCCCAGTTTCTTGCATTTCAAAAACAAATGGAGGAACACAACAAGGCAGCCCGAAGGGAGATGAGCCGACTCGTAGCGGGACAAGACCACATGTTTGATGCAATGAACATATCATTCACATCTTTGAATACGACACTCCAGAGCTTTAATCCAGCTGCACAATTTCTATATCAGCAGCCCATGCAAATGCCAAGGTTTCCACCAAGTGACTCCGAGGGAGAAGATCAACCACCACCACCCCAGACTTAGGCAATTATAGGGAAGTCCTTGCTCATTTTATTGCTATATCCATACAATGAGGACATTGTTGTTATTAAGTTTGGGGGAATTAGTTTTATTTTGCATTTTATGTTACATGCATATTGTTATTAGTTATGTTTACATTTAGTATTGCATGTTAGTTTTGCATATTAGTTTTAGCATTGATGTAATCATATAGTTGGATAGTAGCTTAGGAGCATATTTAGTTTTAATTATTTTATTTTATGTTTGTAGTCATGTTATGTTTCACGAAAAAAAAAAAGTTAGAATTGTGTTATTTTGCATTTATCCAGCAGTCTTTGTAGTCATGTTTATTATGGCCAATGGTGAAAATGAGATTAAGTAGACAAATACAACACTGAGTTTTGGAACTGTGATGTATTTTTAAATCATGACTCAGATCTTGCGCTTGTTTGAAACTGGTATAAAAGGTTAGCACGTAATAACTTTTGTGTTGACTGATAAGGTTAAATTGATACATAAACAATTTCTAAAGGATAATGCTAGTATAGATAAGAGAATGACAAGAATAGGCAGTAAGACAACAAATTAGGCAAGAACCTAAGTTTGGGGGAAAACGTAGGGTGTATAAGCTTCAGAAAAAAAAAGAAAAAGAGAATGAAAGCTAGTTGAGTCTTGTGGTGGGTTGAGGAGAAATACTCCCCATAAACACAAGCGTGAGATGGAGCGCAAAACGCACTCACCAACCATCTATATAAAAAAAATAAAAAGAAAAAGAAAATTAAAGAAAAGACGGGAAATAAAGGCAAGGAGCCCCCGTGATTGGAAAAAGAAAGCATGGATACCCTATTCGGATCCCTACTCTTATGTAATTATTTGATTTGAGTTGGAACTTGTTTGTTTTTAAAATTTTTGAGTTTATTCTGTATGAATCCTAATAAGAGATTGGTTATGTGTGGAATTTAAATTTAAATTAGTTAGAATGAATGTTGATCACACACACACACAATATTAGTGATGATACATATAAGATTCGAGGAATTGATGAGAAGTTATTGATGGTTTTTATTATGAAGTATTGAAGTGTGTGCTTAATTGTTCTGAGGCCGAAGGAATAAGTTTGATTCTGTGATACTGCTGTATTCAATATCATTTAGTTAGATACATTACATATCATTGTTTTGCATAAAATGTAGTTGTTTTGTGCTCGAGGACTAGCACGGTTTAAGTTTGGGGGATTTTGATAAGTGGATTTTATATCCGTGAATTGATGTTCATTTTAAGCATAATCGTTGTTAAATCTTTGTGTTCATGTTCATTCTTACTTGTTTCTTGTTATTTTGTCTGTAGGGTGGATTGGTGTGGTGAATGAGTGAAAAAGGAGGCATTTGGAGCATCATATTAGCAAGTATGGAAAATAAGCATCAGTAGTTAGGAGGGAGGTAGCCCGCTGGGGCGGGCCTATTTGGCTTGTACACCCCTGCCAGGGCGGGGGTCCCGAATTCTGGGTTGTCCTCTTTTGAGTTGAACTCTGCTGGAAGGTGGACTTGAGGACTTGGGATATCATATGGACTCTCTTTGACATGGGATTTCAGCTGAGACTTCATATTAGATATATATTGCTCAACAAACAATGAATTGAGAGGGGATGAAAAGCAATTGACAGCATTTTAATCACATATATTCATATTGAGCAACGGAGTGGAGATTTTGAAGATGAAGTCTTTGATTTATTCAGTTTTTATTTCATTTATTATGAACTAATTAGTTTTTAGGCTTGAGATGTATCTTTAAGTGGAACGATGATTATTTAAACTTTTGATTTCAATTTAATAAGTTATTACCTAGTTTATCTATATTAATTTTAGCGTGAATGTATGAATTGCCTGATCAATGATTATTTGTGGACTTGCATGAATTTGAGAGATGAAATACAGTCTAGACTTAATTAATATAGCATGTGTTCTTGACTTTTGTGAATGAGCAAAATCTTGATAAATGTTAAGGTAGAGATGTGCTTGACATCACATGTAATCAGATAAAGAGCTTGAACTTCAACCTTCTTTAATTATAATTCACATAGAGATATAGTGAGTTAGTTAATTAAGGTATTTAACTGAATTCTATCTTAACTGTGAATTGAAGTTAATACAATATTAGTGCATCGAGAGGTGGTTAGTACTACTTACGTGTTATTGATTAATAAACTGAGATAGTAAATTAAACTTGAATAAAGGTGTAATAAGCTGACTGATGTTTAGAGTGAAATCAAACGCCTAATTCTCCATTATTTGCTTGAAAATTCAGTTTTTAGCATTTAGTGATTGTATGGTGATTTTAATATTTTTAATAGATATAGTATAAATTGGAAATTAAATAGTTTAATAAAATTAGGATTAATATAAAATTGGTAATTGTGAAGTTAATTTCTTGCTAAGTCTCTGAGGGAACGATACTCTACTTACTATTATATTACTTGTTGACCACGTATACTTACGTGTTGTGCGTAACTAGATTTTACCCAACAGTATATACATAAATGAGATTGTAAGACTACATGGTATGCCAGTATCCATTGTTTCTGATCGAGACCCAAGATTCACTTCACGATTTTGGGTTAGTTTACACAAAGCTAAGGGCACGGATTTACGATTCAGTTCGGCATATCATCCTCAGACGGGTGGGCAGTTAGAGAGGACTATTTAAACTCTTGAAGATGTATTAAGACTCTGTGTCCTAGACTTCAAAGGAAGTTGTGATAAGTTCTTGCCATTGGTGGAATTCCCCTACAATAACAGTTATCAAGCAAGTATAGGCATGGCTCCATTTGAGGCATTGTATGGACGTAAGTGTTGTTCTCCAGTATGTTGGGATGAGGTGGGTGAAGCAACGCTGTTGGAACCGGAGTTAGTACGCACGACTATGAAAAAGATTCAAATGATCCTGCAACGTATACATACCTCACAAGATTGACAAAAGAGTTATGTTGATCTTTATCAAAAGGATGTGAAATTCAATGATGGAGATCATGTGTTGTTACGTGTTGCTCAATGGAAGGGAGTTACAAGATTTGGAAAGAGAGGAAAGCTCAATCCTCGATTCATTGGGCCATTTAAAATCCTCGATCGAGTAGTAATTGTGGCTTATAGACTCGCCTTACCGCCAAGTATGTCTCGTGTTCATAATATTTTTCAAATATCTATGTTACGTAAATATATGGAAGACCCGAACCACATTATTGATTTAGAACCGGATGAAATAGCAGAAGATTTAACGTATGAAGAGGTACCTATTAAAATCTTTGATAAGAAGGAACATATTCTACGCTCCAAGGTTATACCTCAAGTCAAAGTTTTGTAGAGAAACCACGATGTTTAGGAAATGACTTGGGAGTTAGAATCTGAAATGAAATCAAGGTATCCTCGCCTCTTCATAAAACCAGGTACATACACCAATTTCGAGGATGAAATTTCATATAAAGGGGAGGTTGTAAGACCCCAACTTTTATGAATAAAGATGAATTTTTCTCTAAATATTATTTTTCAATATTAAGGTGTTGATTTGATATAATGTTATAGTTGGGGGTAATATTTACAAATTTTGCAAAGTAAGCAAGTTGTTATAAAATATTCGATTGGTCGAGGAATATTTATTTTAACAGGGAATATTCGTACGACGACACAATCATTGGTGGACCCCACAACGGAATTACTATCGTTGTTAGAAAATGACATAAATAACTTTTTATAAAAATAACGACGATATTAGCACACGGTATTGTACAGTATTTTTGATTATTGATGCTTACGTGAGAAGTCACTCAGTTTTATTTAATTATTGCCACAGTAATTGCTGCATAGTATCACACGTTATTGATTCAATTATTAGCACAATATTTTATATTATTAAATCAATAATTGAGATGACAAAGTTATTCATATTATTATTTGTATTATTTACGATGTCTAGAAAGTTTTGTCGATGAAAGGGGTTTGGTCACCTAATTGGGCGCTAATAGGGAGAAATCGTTATTGGAAAGCCCCCTCTTTCTTATGAATGATCTGGTTGTTAATCTTGTGAGATATAATATTAACGATGAATGTTATTAAAAATATGATTTAAGAAGCCAAGTGATTTGAGATAAATAGAGGGGAATTTTATGAAGTATTTGTTGTAAGTTTTGTGTATTATTTAGACCCCCACTTACCCATTTTTCAAAATCATCAGGAGAAAGTTGTTCACGGATATATATATATATATATATATATATATATATATATATATATATATATATATATATATATATATATATTATAATAAGTTTTTTTTTATGAAAAATAGAATATATTTTATTTTATTATGCATAGCGTTTGTATAGTGTCTGCATAGTAATTGCATAATAATAATTAGAAAAATCAGACAATTTTTTCTGTGCGCCCGTGATATGTCACTGTGCAGTCCATGAATAATATTTTTAAATAGTATCCAGCCATTCTCCTATAAATAGGATGCTTAGTTTATAATTGAAAATCACACCAGAATCCGAGAATTCTTCTTCTATAATATTTAGCGCATTTCTTTAGAGTTTAAGGAAGCTTTGAGTGTAGAAAATAGTGTAATTTTTCTTCAAGAATATCCCCGCTATACTAGTTAGAATTACTATCTTTTTAAGGTACCGAATATTATTTTGGTTCAATATTCGTAAGAAATAATATTTTTTTCCATTCTCTGTAGTATGTAAGTAAAATTATTTCGTTCATATTCTGAATTCTACACTCATTTTGTTAAAGTATTGTTTTTATACTTCGTGAAATTAGTAGAATATCCTTAAAATATGCGCTTCATCTAGTATCTTTTTACGAAAATATTATTCTGAACATTCTTGATAATTTTTACTCTTTTCATGTTGGGGTACTGTTCACGGGATAGTATTCACAAAGTACTATTCATGAGGTACTATTCACTCAGGTACTATTCACCCGGGGTACTACTCATGATAAAAAATTGATTCCTTTTCTGTCTAAATTATTTTTGATACGATATTATTCTTGAATTTTACTCCACAAAGTAGTATCATGTTGGCAATTTGGACATTATTGAATTCTGGATAAATTGAATTATAAATCTTTAAAATTTATCCTTGCTTTCATTTAATTGAATTCTTATATCATTGACATCATCCTCATACTTATATTATTATAAAAGTCATCTTTGGCCCTTAGTGCATAGATGGACTGTTGATTGGTATGATTATGACTATGTATCGGTATAATCATGACCTATAATGTTACAAATGATGTGGTAAAAGTCCTCATTGGCCCGTAGTGCATTGATAAAAAATTGTTGGCATGATCATGGCCATAGGTTATAACACGAATATCCTTGGCCCGTAGTGCATGGATAATTCAGTGATGTGGATTATTTATTGAGCTGAGTCTCAGCGATAAAATTGATGATAAACTTTTTAAATCATAAAAGATAGGAGATATCATGCTCTACTTGACTCTTCTAATGGATTGCTTGTTCCGCTGTAGTTAAAATTGTTGTTTATTGTATTCTACTAGTTTAACATTGTTGAAGGCTAACGATAATTTATTCTGCATTATCTTAGTCATAATATTTCTTACTGGGCTAGTTGAGCTCACCCCTTTTCTTTCATTGTTCTCTTCAGGAAATGAGAATATAGCTGGGGATGAGTCGGGGAATGGAGTGATGGTCCAGGATGGTGGCTACAGTAGTCCTCACTATTGTATGAAATAGCGTGATAATAAATGTAATGAGGACTCCATTTGAGTTTGGATATTGTCTAGAAGATAATATTCGTGTTAAAACTCTCAGCTTATGTTACATGACTGTTGTATAATTATGTTTTTATTTGTAATATGTATCGTGTATTTGGCAACTCAGAATGGGTTATGTACACCTATTTTGGGGGCGTCACAGCATGGCCCCGCTGGATATGAAAGAATTGATGGTGCAACTACAAGAATTATTAGACAATAAATATATTCAGCCGAGCGTATCACCGTGAGGAGCACCAGTGTTGTTTGTTAAGAAGAAGGATGGGTCAATGCGACTTGCATTGACCATAGAGAATTAAACAAGGTCACAATTAAGAATAAGTATCCATTGCCAAGGGTTGACGACTTATTTGACCAGCTGAAAGGAGCTAGGTTTTTCTCAAAGATAGATCTTAGAAGTGGGTACCATCACTTGAAGGTAAGGAAAAAAAATGTACCGAAGACGGTGTTCAAGACTCGTTATTGTCATTACGAGTTTATGGTAATGTCGTTTTGTCTAACGAATGCTCCTGCAGCATTTTATGGGCCTAATGAATAGGGTGTTTAACAGTTTTTGGATAAATTCATTGTGGTTTTCATTGACAATATCCTAGTATATTCTAAGACCAAGGAGGAGCATGTGGAACATCTGAAGGTGACATTGGAGGCGTTAGGAAGAGAGAAGTTATACGCCAAATTTTCAAAATGTGAATTTTGGATAGAAAGAGTGCAATTCCTTAGGCATGTGATTGACAAAGACGGGATTTCGGTAGATCCATCAAAAGTTAAAGTTGTGATGAATTGGGATCAGTTGAAGACACCGTCAGAAGTAAGGAGTTTTCTACGATTGGAGGGTTATTACAGAAGATTTATTCAAGATTTTTCTAAAATTACGACTCCACTGACGAATTTGACTAGGAAATCGGTGAAGTTCGTCTGGATGGAGAAGTGTGAGGAAAGTTTCCATGACCTGAAGAGAAGGTTAAGTACAACACCTGTGTTGTCTCTTTCGGATAGCATAGAAAATTTTGTGGTGTATAGTGATGCATCTCATGAGGGACTATGTTGTGTGCTTATGCAAAACGGCAAGGTCATTGTGTATGCATCATGCCAATTGAAGGATTATGAGAAGGGGTATCCGACCCATGATTTGGAATTGGTCACGATAGTGTTTGCTTTGAAGATATGGAGGCATTATCTCTACGGGGAGAAATGTGAGATATATACAGACCATAAGAGTTTGAAATATATTTTCACACAGAAAGATTTGAACATGCGTCAGAGGAGACGGTTGGAGTTAATAAAGGATTATGACTGCAGGATTTTATACCATCCAGGAAAAGCAAATGTTGTTGCTGACGCCATAAACATGAAGGGTAGAGAGAAACTATTTATGTTAACTGCTCAGGAGGAGCTAATTTCGGCAATGGCGAAACTAGAGCTAGAGGTGAAATATCCTAAGGAATAGAACATAAAATTATTTTAAATGAAAACTGGTCCAACTTTGGTGGATAAGGTTAAGGAAACACAACTCAAATATGAGGAATGTGAGAAAATCAGGAGAAGAATATCTGAAGGAGAGGAATGAAAATTCAAAATCAACAACGAAGGGATATTGAAGTTCGAGAAAAAAAATTGGGTTCCGTAAGTATTAGAGGTGAAGGAGGAAATTTTGAGTGAGGCTCATAATTCACGGTATTCGATTCACCCGGGAAGTACGAAGATGTACCAGGATATCCGACAGCATTTCTGGTGGCCGAATATGAAGAGAGACGTTACCGATTGTGTGGTAAGTGTTTGACATGTCATAAAGTTAAAGCAGAACATCAAAGGCCAAGTGGGTTGTCACAACCGTTAAACATACCATAATGGAAGTGGGAACAGATCACGATGGATTTTGTGGTAGGGCTTCCAACAACTCAGAAAGGTTTTGACGCAGTTTGGGTTATTGTAAAATGCCTGACGAAGTCAGGACATTTCTTACCGATCAAGATCAGGTTTAACTTGGATCAGTTGGCAAAATTATATATGAAGGAAATTATTTCGCGGTAAGGTGTTCCAGTGTCTATAGTCTCGGATCGAGATCCATGTTTCACATAGAACTTCTGGTAGCGACTACTGGAATGCATGGGAACGCAATTTAGAATGAGTATGGCTTACCATCCTCAAACAGACGGTCAGAGCGAAAGGACAATATAGACATTAGAGGATATGTTAAAAGCTTGTATAATGGACTTCAAAGGAAATTGGGATGATCATCTACCGCTGGTGGAATTCTCTTACAATAACAGTTACCACGCAAGTATTGGCATGCCACCTTACGAAGCGTTATACGGCATAAAGTGCAGAACTCCATTATGTTGGGATGAAGTTAGTGAACGTCAATTGCTAGGACCAGAATTGGTACAACAGACCATCGAGATTGTCAAGGTGGTTAGGACAAGATTGATAGCTACTCAGGACAGGAAAAAAAATATGATGATCAACACCGACAGAATCAAGAATTTGAATCAGGTAGCTACATTTTCTTGAGAGTGTCTTCCTGGAAGGAAAAGATCCGATTTGGTAAGAAGGGAAAATTGAGCACGAGGTTCATTGAACCCTTTAAAGTATTGAGGAGAATTAGATAAGTCGCATATGAGGTAGCCTTACCTCCGACCTTAGAACATGTCCATAATGTTTTCCATGTCTCTATGTTATGACCGTATAAGCCCAATTACAAACACGTTATAGAATATGAACCCCTACAGTTTGAAAAAGATTTATCTTATAAAGGAGTTCCTGTTTAGATAGTCGACAAGAAAGAACAAGAATTTGGAAAATAAAGTAATACATTCTGTTAAGGTAATCTGGAGGAACCACAACACTGAAAAAGCTACGTGGGAACTCGAAAAACAAATAATGAAAAATTATCCTCATTTATTTGCCTAATCTGTGTGTAGCGATTTTCGGGAGAAAATATTTGTAAGGCGGTGGGAATGTAACATGACGAATTAAGTGAATTGTGATTCTAGGGACATAATCCTTTTAAGAGGGGAAAGATGTGACGAACGAGATTTTTATAATTAATTTTTAAATATTTATTAAATTAAATAAATATTTTGTTTATTTATTTTTTGAGTTAAATAATCATTTGATGGAATTGTGGTAGATTAATTTAAGTAAGTGTGTCACATTGATTAAATTAATATGGAATAATTTTATTGATCAAAGTGAGAATTTAATTGAGATAATTAAATTAAATGAGTTGTCAAATAATTGTAATGTTGTCCTAATTAATTTAATAATTAATTAGAGGTTTATTTATTTGTTATAAATAATAAATGAGAATTTCAATTATGTGATGAGGTGATTTAATGGGTAATATTATCTTTTAGTTAATTGAGTTTAAATAATATATATTTTATTAATTAAAGTGTGTCAAAAAAACTATATAATAAGCAACTAAATTAAAATAATGGGAAATGAGCCTTTATGATCAAGCAAAACATGGCCTTGAGAATGTGGGAGCAGTTAAGGCCAGACTGTGCTTAACTGCTACCCCACATCCTCATCAGTTATATTATACGCATTCTATTTCTTTTCTTTTAAGTATGGAAAGCAAAAGCACAGAGAGAAAAGAGAGAGATTGAGAGAAAATTTTTACTAAGGAAGAAGTTTTGTAGAATCACGAAGGAAGTTCATATCATCTTTGAGTATATAAGCAGGGAAATCAAGGGTAATCCCTTAATCAAAACTTCTAATTTACGTTTTTAAAGTTTTTAATGAAAACCAATCTTTAATTGACTGTAATTTAATTTTATAGGTAATTGTTGAATTTGTGATGTTGTGTATGTTTATTAACTTGTATAGTTTAATTATATATGATTTATATGTGTTTTAGAGTAATCAAATCTATTTAATTGGAGTTTTATATTTTACAGAGTAAGAACATATGAATATGACTTAAAAGTACAAAAATTCATGCTTTAATTTCATATTAATCGGTAAATTGATGAATGATTATGTTTATACATGTAACAACGAAAAGAACGAAACTTGTATGGACTAATTTGGTTAAAAAACGAGTTCGCAGTAGTTGATTTCGTTAAGAATGTTAAAAACAGAGTTTTTCATAAGAACATTTATGGCTGTAAATCTTTTAATTTATGTGAGTTAAGGTGTTAAAAGCATGCTAGAAATGTCATTAAATGTTTCTGTTAAGTTTAGAACATATGCGTGAAACTGAAGTCGTTGTTTATGTTAGATTTTGGCCTAAATTGACCCTGTTCTGTGTTCTACGTGAACTGCAGAAACAGAAACTATTAAGCAGTGCTGCAGTGCTGCTTAGCAGGCTTGTCTGCGCACTGCAGCGCTGGTCCCTAGTATAAATGGCGCGCTGCAGTGCCAAGACAGAGCTGCAGCTCTGGTTATAGGCTTATTTGGGGCACCACAGCGCCAGATCCCAGTTCATTCTAGGGCGCTGTAGCGCCAAATAGTAGAATCGCCCAAAAAATTTTATTTAATTGCTTAAGTACAGAATATGTTATTTAAACTTAATATAATGAACATGAAAATATATTAAACATATAATATGATGTTAAAACAGATTCTTAACATGTCAACAATTTTCTTACGTGTTTAAATGATATGTTGCATGCGTAGTTAACCCGTCATTCGTGAAGTCTAATAAAAACTAATGCTATGATGTGATTAGTGTAATCATAATCAAAGTTTAGACAAAAGATGATGTAGTTATGATGCCGGTTACATAATAATTAACTGGTATTGTGAATGTAAATGGTATGTCGGATCAAATTGAGGGACGTGATTAGTAATCGTGTAATCTACACACGAGACAAGTTTTCTGAACCTTACTATTATGTTGAGCAAGTTTTCTAATCCCTATACTTTATTTGAGCAAGTTTCTGAACCCTAATTTTACATTAAGCAAATTATTATTTTATATTATATCATCATTGAGCAAGTTCCTTATCTCTAACTTGACTATAGTTGTACAAGCTTTTCAAATTCTACTTTATTGAGCAAGTGTAACCTTAGCTTATTATTATTCAAGCAAGGTTTCTTATACTATTCAATGCATATGTTTTGGTTAAGCCTATTATTCCTTTATGAAAACATGACTTTGATATATGATGCTTATCTACTTATGATTCAACGGTATTATATCATTTCTATTGTATTCCTTTATAATATTATGTTGTTAACGAACTCGTGAATGATTATTAAATCCTTATTAATTCAACTAATCCTTAGTTGATGATTATTGAACTCTAAATTTCCATTGAGATTAATCCAAACCAAACTTTCTTTGGTGCTGACTCTAATGTCAAAGTTGAGATGAACAACCCTGCTACAGGGATTATATTACGCGATAGTGTTAAGATGTTGTGCACATACATTGCACTAAGGGCCGATCCCCCTAGGTACGAGAAGTAAGGTCCATATAGTCTTACGACTGTTAAAGGTTTAAAGTGAAAATACTTGGTGACCTGGGACATAGTTCGTGATCTTGTGACCCTCAGATGTACTTTTGATTCATGTTCTAGTCTTGATTCAAAAGCTGAGACTTCTTTTGGTTCAGTATCCATTTGTTTATTCACATTTTATTATTATTATTCAATTGTTAAACTTGTGGGCAATTGTTGCTCACCCTTTCATAATACCATTGTAGCTAAGATTAAAAGAGTTGATGAGCCATCCACAAGTAAGGGCAAAGGCAAAGCAAGCAAGTGATGAAGACCTGTTATTATTATTTAAGAACTATTATGTTAAGACTTATGATGTGATGTCTAAGACTTATTTGTTTATGATGATTCCGCATTTGATGTATTAAGGTTAGATAATCTGGGATTTATTCGTTTAAGTTGTTGTAACCCTTTATATGGAAGATTCTATTTCAATTTTATTATTATCTTTATTATGGGTAGATAGATGTTATTTATTTTGGTGAGTGAACACCAAATATGTGGGAATTTTGAGTACCCGGATTTGGGGGTATCACACTAGTGGTCAGAACTTGCACTAAGATAACGAGTTCAATTAAAATGGGATTTAACTTGTAAGGTTAATGTTAGTATACCTAATAGATGTTGTGATCCTAATGATATGTGTAGGTAAACGTGAGTTAAAATTTAATAGCTTATGCACGAGGAAAATCTCCTAACCCTACTTTTATGTTATGCAAATTTCTTGAATTTATTATTCAATTGAGCAAGTTCCCTAACATTTGCTACTTTATTATTCAGCATGGTTTTCTTTTCACCGTTATCTTGTTTATACTTATGCAAGTTCTTTGATCTTAATCTCTCATATGAGCATCCTTAACTTTACTTATCATTGAACAAGTTATCTATCTCTATCTTGTTTATGATTATGCAAGTTCATTTACCCTAATCCTTTATTAAGTACGTTCTCTAACCCTAATCTTTCATTATAGAAGTTCTTCTTCCTAACTTGTTATTGTTATGCATATTCTTTAACTCTAAAACATTGTTGAGCAAGTTTCTAAACTATATTTTTCATTGAGCAAGTTAATTAATATTTACTCTTTCATTATAAACAAGTTTGTTTTGTTTATTCAAAGTTTGTACTGTTGTTGAAAACTTGATCTTATCGCAAAATGTTTGTTCAGCTACGAATAACTGTTGTTCAATCTCTAGTCACCAATGTCATTGTACAATCTTATATTGTAGTATTGAACTCTTAGTTAACTAGCGATCCTTTATTGAATCAACTAATCCTTAGTTGATGAATGTTCTAGACTCTAAATACCCTTGAAGTCAATTCAAAAAAAAATTCCTTTGGTTTGCTTATGAACCTGTACATTTTTGAAAGCGTATAGTCGATGACTAATACTTGTTCAGCTGATAAAATATTGATATCCTATCTTTTATTAATTCATTGGCATAATTCGATTTGAACCCAAACTCTTGAATAGTTATTGATCATTAATTAATTCAACTAGTACTTGGTTGATGACCGTTCTGGTGATTTAGAATTCCTTGAAGTTAATTCCAAACTAGATTTCTTTGGTACGGAACCTAATGATTAAAACTGAAATGAACAACCCTGCTATAGGGGATTATTTTAGAGCTACGCGATAGCGTTAAAATAGTTGTGCAAAATATAGTACAAAGGGTTGATCACCTGAAGTACAAGATGATGGTCCACATAGTCGTTTAGACTGTTAAAGGTTACAGTAGAAACACTTATTAACCTCGGACATAGAAGATGATTATGGTCTTTTAGACTGTTAAAGGTTAACGTAGAAATACTTGAAAACCTAGAAAAAAGTTTGTGATCTTATGACCCTCATTGTATTCCTTTGATATTGATATTTTTTATTTGATTTTAAAGTTCAATATTCATTTGAACTCACAATATTCGAATTAGAACTTATTGTTTCCAGTAAAAATACTTTACCATTAAAAGCTCAATTAATTATCATTCATAGAATGTTATTGTATACTATCCTTCTTGTGGGCAATTATTTGCTCACTCTTGCAAAAAAACAATGCAGATGAAGTTAAAAAGTCTGAAGAGCTTTCTACAAACAAGGGCAAAGGCAAAATTCTCGATTAGCTTTTATATATAAAGCTTGTGTAATAGACTTGACTAGGTTTATATTTTTATTTTCCACTGATGATGTAATAGTTAAGGTTAGATAACTTGGGATTTCGTTTGATGATATAATTATTTAATGGGAGGTTTATTGTTTGATCTTGCAATTTTATTTATATCATTTGTTTATGGGTAGTTAGTTATGACTTGATTGGACAGTGATCACCAAACCTGTGGGATTGAAGTACCCAAATTTGGGGGTGTCACAAAGCATGGTTTGAGTAACAAGAGATTTGAAGCATGAGATCAAGGAGGAGCCTCCATTAGTTTCAAGACAGAAGGCTTATGGAGGAAACTCATTTTGGTAATTGATTGAGGGATTGGATTGGTGGCTAGAAAGACAGGGCGATCTAAACATTATTCTGATGACTAAGGGTATTCCTAGAATTTTCCTGAGGTCATGTGCCTTGCATGTGACCACTTTCTAGGAAACTTTATAAATACTCCTTCCATTCTATGAAGAAGGGACTTTTGGAAGATTGGAGACTGACGAATTCTCTCTCAACCCTAGAAGGCTCTCTAGTTCCTTGATACCCTAAGAAGGATCTCAGATCCTATGAGTTCTGGCACGCACCATTGAAGAAATTGCTCACCTGTTCTTCTCCCCTCTTCAATTCATTAATTAATTACGTACTCTTCTGGGATTTCTCTCATCATCATCAAACATGAAACCCTAACCCTAGCAAGGTACAATTTTCTTGCCCACATTTTTTGGCAACTCTACTGGGGAGGTGTAATATTCGGTAAGGGTATTCCCACAACTCGAAGTGGTAGAACAACAAGAAGAGTTTCACCGATGACAACAACAGAAGGCTAACGAATACTTCATCGGTGAATACAACTAGAGCTAACGAGGTCCTATCGACAAAAGTTATTAAAAACGAGAAAAATTGAGGAAGTATTTCAAGAATTTTTCTCTACTTTTGATTTCTCAAAGTAAAGAAAACTGTGGGCATAAAGACCCCATATTTCCAACTTTTGAAATCAAAGGATGTACATTATATGATTCCTTACATATTTTCATTCGTACATATATACACATGTGTTAATATATAAATGCCCATATGATTAAAAAAATTCTGTTATAGGTTACCGTACTCTATGAAAAAAAATATATTCTCGACAGAGCATCCTCCAGAGTCAGCACACGAGTTTAATAAACCCTTTTCAAAATGGTCTCTCCTTAGGAGGATGATTCATATGAAAGGGTTAACAAACTCAACTTTTGAAAGTGTCCAAAAAGCAAACCCACAAGAAAGTCAGAAGGATGCTTGAGCTCAAGAAACCCCTATGGGTTCAATTCTTCAAACTGATGTCGATGAAGTTCCTTTCTTCACACAAGATTAACTACCGAACAAAACGAAGACCAGAATAGAAGAATTAAGCAAAAGAAAAAGAACTCAAGTGTTCCCCTCCTATGGTTTGGCCCATAGCAGACACACTCTTCTACAAGCTCCGAAATGATTTCCCAATCAAACTTTAGTTATCGTGACGAGCAAGATGATTAAAAGTAAGGAAAAAGGAGAGAAATACATGAGGACTTAAGGATGATCTCCCTCAAGTCATTTATGACATAGAAACCTACACAAGGGGCCAAGGATCATGATGCCACGACAAATGTGTGGGTGACATCGATCCAAAAAGATATTAAAAGCGTGACTTAGATACATAATACTGCTTCAAACTTAAATGTCAAGGAGTACACCATGGAGCTTGATCACTAGAAATGGAGATACAAAGACGAATTCACTCATCAATAAAATGGAGCTAAGTCAAATGAGCATGATTATGCCTGCCCCTGCTTACTTCCTCCATGCCTATCTTAATATGATAATGTAAACACTAATACATTTATTACAGCTATGGTTGATGTTTTGCTAAAGCTACATGAAGGCAAGAAGGATGTAGGCTCATATTAGATTTCAAAAAAACAAGATCAATTGCTACAATAGCCTATTCAAGACAACATGTTTTTGTAACATACAACAAGCAAAAAGAATCAGTAGTCAATGCTCATGTCGAAACTATGACATGTTTTGTTACACAAACTTCATTAACATAAGATGATGGACAACCTAAATAATGGCTCTACCATCAAAAGATCTCAAAACTGTAAAAACGATAATATCAAAAATCTACCCAAGATGGTGGTTCACCAAAAATGGTGGTTTTAGTCCTCAAGAGTATCCTTTGCCAAGAAATTGGATGACTAAGGGAGGACACACTAAAATCTATGATGAACGAGACTTTTGTAAATAATATTAAATATTTATTGAATTAAATAAATATTTTTATTGATTTATTTATCGAGTTAAATAAATGTTTGATGAAATTGTTGTAGATTATCATTGTAGATTAATTTAATTAAATGTGTTACATTGATTAAATTAATGTGGAATAATTTTATAGTTCAAAGTGTAAATTTAATTGAGATAATTAAATTAAATGAGTTTTTAAATAATTTTAATGTTGTTCTATTTAATTAAATAATTAAGTAGAGATTTATTAAATTGTTATAAATAATAAATGAAAATTTTACTTATGTGATGTGATTTAATGGGTAATATTGTCTTTAATGTAATTGAATTTAAATAATACTATTTGATTGATTAAAGTGTGACAAATAAACTATTTAATAAACAAGTTAATTAAAATAATGGAAAAAGTAGTTAATTTGAAACAAACCAAGCAAAGCCTTGGGAACATGGGTAACTGCTGAACCTAAATGCGCACAACTGATACCTATGTATATCAATTATACGTATTATATCAGTCTTGTATTTTTTATGCTTTTTCATTTCCTTTGCTAAGTTTGAGAATATAGAGAGAAAAGAGATAGTTTGAGAGAATTGAGTTAAGGAAGAAGATTTGGAGAATCATAGGAGGGTTTCATATCATCTAAACAAAAATCAAGGGGTGAGAATTCAAATTTCAATCTCTGTTTATTATGTTTTTGAGTTTTTCCATGAAAACATATTTTAGTTCTCTATAGTGGATATTTTATAGATGATTGTTAGAAATATGGTATTGTATGTGTTCATAAAATATTTTATATCAATTATCCACGAGTTAGAGTAATCAAAATCCAAAAAATTTGTTAAAGCATGAAGAACTTGAGTTTTGATGATAAATATACAATATTTATGATTTTGGTGTTAAAATTGGGGTTTTGGTTGATGAATTGATTAGAGAAGTTGTTATATATGTTGACATGTATATATAACCTGTTATATGTGAATTATAAATGATTTTCAGAAGCCAAATTTGTATGAAATAAGTTTTAAAGCAAAGATTTGAGTTTTGTGAAAATATGTACAGAAAGGCTGATTTTAGAACCAAAATTAGTGTTCAATCCATGTTGCAAACTATAAACTGACAATTGATTGTGTTAATGTGTTTAAATACGAAAACAATGCATGTTATACGAACTAATTTGGTCAATAAATGAATCTGTGGTGTGATGATTCGCTAAGGATGTCTAAAATGAGGTTTTTAGCTAGAACATGTGTGACACCCCCAAATCCAGGTTCTCTAACCTCGGATTCTGTGCTCGCGATCTATCATCATCATAAGCATTCCGTAACTATTACGGAATAATAAACATGCATTGTTCATTATAATAAAGTTTCATAACATAGTCCCAAGGTCTTCTTAACCTTAACCTAAACACACCATTCATATTTTAAAAGGTTTACATAAGAAATTCCATCAGATAATAATAACTAATCATTCATTCTAAACTATTCCTGGATCTTGCCCTTGCCTTTGACTTTCGCATGGGATCCTTTGGGCTTAACTGAAATAAATGTCATGATATAACAAGGGTAAGCAACTAATTTGCTTAGCAAATTTATATAGAAAGGGAGATATATCATGACTAGAAAGAAGTCTTGCTTTTAATGTTCAACAATAGTATAAGATTGTGAAGGAACGTGAATTAATAATCAACAATTGAATATCCGAAAAACTAAATAACATGTACTGAGTGGTTTTAAAATAACCATGAACATTTGCAAAGGTTCTCAGTCATTTAAACTGGACCTCTTAGTTTTGGTATTCAAGGGAATCAGCCTTTCATACCCCGTGATTTATGCATAAACACTTCATAATACAGCATCGATATCATGGCTTAATCAAATTCGTCCTTTTTCACAGTCAAGAGTTCTTATCATATCAATTTAATAAGAACAACTTTTAAAAACACATTTGATTTAACAAATTTAAATATGCTTTATCTAGATGATACAATTAGCATAGATCTATCTCATAAACAGTTCATATGAAGAACTTTAATTTAATTCGTAGTTTAATAATAATAGAACATGAATTCAATTGCACCAAGTGCGAATCTCAATAATCAATATAGATGTGAATAATTATCAATAATTATTCACCAACATGCTTTGAAAATAATAACTTGAGTTTGAGTTAGGGAACTTGTCTCGTTTGTAGGTTACGACAACACAATTAAATTCTATCCGCTAGGCAGTTTAATTATCTTCCTTTGAGAGACATATAGTTAATCTTTCAATTAGCCATAACATAACATTAGATTATATAATCACATAGATATCATATATTACATTTAGTTCTTAGAAATATTATCTTGCCTCGATAATGTTACTATTAAATAACAAATACATTTAATTCACTTAATATTATTATTCTTGATAATATTTAAATCACCTCTTATTATTATTAGTTTACTAATAATACTTTTATTCGCTTACTAATATTATTAACATCTTAGTAATATTTTAATACTTTACTAATATTATTAATCCTCTTAATAATATTTTAATTATGCATTAATATTATTACTTTAATAATATCTTACTTATGTTTTAGTATCATTAATCAATTAATAATTCTTTATTCATTTACTAATAGTATTAATATTTTAATAATATTTTATTCATTTACTAACATCATTAATTATTTAATAATATTTTATTCATTTACTAATGTTATTACATTTTTAATAACATTTTATTTAATCTCGAATATTATTATTTAATTAATAATATCATATTCTAATATTATTAATATCATAATAACATTTTAATAATTTATTAGATCAATAAAAAATGTATTCTAATTGTTCACCCTTTATTAAACCACTTATTTAATATCCATAAAGGGTCATAAATAATATTTCTTATTTTAAATTACCAAAATGCCATAAAATAGTCATAATATTATATAAAAGGAGTATTCAAGCATTAAAATCACATTTTTCTTATATAAGATATCATTTAACTATTTATTTCATTTTATTCATAACTTTATCATTTTTAGGAAAAATACCAAACTGATTCAAAAAAAATTTCTTTTCTGGATTTGGACAGTTTATGACCCAATAATGATCCCCAAATTTTTCTGGAATTTTAGAAAGGGATTTACTAATTTTAAAGTGCCCAAAACACTCGGATCTTGCTTCATTTTTCATAAATCGAGTTTTGCTCATAAAATTCTGAAACTTTCAGAGTATACCCTCATAACATATATGAACATACTGTAAAATTTTCGAAATTTCCAGTGTATACACTGTGAGAAATTCGGGTGTTATTTAAGAGTCCTTTACAGAAATAGCCATTACGCACAACCTATAAATCAAAACGTGTCCGTTCTTTTTCCTACACATAGATAACTTCTCAAGGTACCTCTGTGATTTTTCCCAGAATTTTAAAAGACTTGAAACTGTTTGAAACAGCCATAAGAAAAACGGGAACAATAGCTTTTTTTTTAGGATTTTAAAACCTTCATACTCTATGTGGACTGTTTTGGGAAAAACAGCCCCAAAAGCTTCAATACTTGGTAGATTTGTGTTCTACCACTTGGTTTTACTAGATAACTAATGTATCTAGTACCCCCCCCCCTTCGATGGATCACAAATCCAAGTTGTAAAACTTGATTTACACAAGATTTAGTGGAAGAAAAACAAGGGTTTAACCCCTAGGAGAACATATGCTCATTTTCTTCCTCTTAACCTTTGATCTAACACTCAAGATACTTAGTTCCATACAAGATGATATGTAGAACTAAGGTATCTTGAGTATTAGTTCATAACCCCAACAAATCTTGCTATAACACAAAATAGAAGAAGAAGATGGAGGTTTAGGTTATACCTTGATCTAGCACAACCTTCCTTGATTTACCAAAGTAATATATAATCTTAGGGTGCATTAACCAAGCTAGTACGCTCCCCTCTCTCTCTCGAAACAGAACCCCTCTCTCTCTTTTCTCTCTTTGTATTTTGCTAGCTTGGGAGAAAAAAATAGAAGAAGAAGAATAAGAGAAATGAAATGTCTAGCAAGAGAAATGTGGTGATTTAACTAATATCCCTCATACTTTTGTTGTCCCTTGGATAAAAGGTTTTGCCTTATCTCTTCCAATTGAGCCTAATCATGTGATTAAGGGTGCTAAGTATATTTTCTATCAATGGGAGATGGACACACTTGTACTTGATGTAAGAGTTACTAATTAAGGAACTTGATTAGCACAATTTTGTTGCCTTAAAAGGCCTAATATGGCTGGTCCCCCTTGCCCCCACTATCTCCTCCATTTTGCTTTTATTTTAAATGCACAAATTTGATTAATCAAAAGTCCAAAATACCTTTAACCAAGTGGGCTAAGTATTGGTTTGCATTCTATTTCTTTTGGGCTTTCCTGTAACTGTTTTGGGCCATGTAATAAACATAGTCTAACAATTTTAATATGTGTTACCCAAATTGTTTATTTAGGGTTTTCATTCCCAATCTTTTGAAATTTAATTACTTATACATGTGACTTTAGCTCATAACCAAATTAGGTTTACTAGAAATAGGTTTAAAATTATCAGTCACTTCAAATAACAAGATTATTCACTTAAGTTAGTATACATATTGTAAGACCCCAACTTATTATAAATAAAATTGAATTTCCCTATTTATTATCTTGGAATAGTAAGGTGATAATTTGATATAATACTTTGGTTATGGGTGAAATGTGCAAATTTTGCAAAATAAGTAAGTGGTTATAAAATAATCATTGTTGTCGGGGAATATTCGTTTGGTCGTGGAATATTCTTCTTCTTGGGAATATCCGTACGATGGCGCAGTCAATTGTGGGGCCTATAACAGAATAACTGTCGGATGAAGAAAACGACAAGTTTGAGTTTTTATAAATAAAGGCGTAGTTGTTACCATTAACACTGTTGGAATACCCGGTGGTTAAAATACAGTAATACGCGTAGTTGCACAGTAGCACACGATATTGCACAGTATAGTTGAATTTTTGATTCGTAAGTAAGAAGGCACTACTCAATAATTGTTACATTAGTTACTGTTCAATATTTTATTTTATTGATTCAATAATTGCTGCGTTGATATTTTATATTATTGTTGCTGCACAGTATTTTTCATTATCAGATCAATAATTTATATTAATTTAATAATATTATTAGATAGCATTATTGGCAATGTCTAGAATGTTCTGTCTAAGGAGAGGTCTGGTCATCTAATTGTGCGCCAGTAAGGATAAATCCTTATTGGAAAGCCCCCTCTTTCCTGGGAACGGTCTGGTTGTCATAATTGTGATTCTGTAATATTATTTGTGAATAATTAATTATTGATTTATATGATAAGAAAATATTTATTTTATGTGGACATAAATGATGGATATATTTATTTTTATGTGGATAAAAATGAAAGAATTAATGCTGAGGTGTTTTATCAGTATTTTGTCGGAAGGGAAGTATTAAAAAGCATCCGTTTGTGGATTTCAGATATTTTTGGTTTAGAATTTGGAAAGACTAAAAGCTAAAATGTTGTAGAGAATTCGATTTTAGGCAGAATGGACATAAAATTCGTATTTTTTTGATAACCGGGCTATTTTCTATGAATTGTTGAAGTTTCAGAAAATAAAATAATTTTTATTAAATTTATGAGTGGGACCTACTTTTGGTTTTTCAAACACATGGGCTGCTGGAAATTTTTCCAAGGTGGTGGCTGGTCATGGTCTATATAGCATGCGTTGGAAATTTTGACTAATAATAATATTATTTTATTATTTAGTCTCCTATGGCGTTCTAGCATTTTTCTACAAATAGAGGGCTAAGTTAGAATTAAAAATCACACCAGAAACAAGTTTTCTCTTTTTCTCTTTCTATATTATCGAGCGTATTCTTGTGAGTATACTTGGAGTGTTGCTATACGGTGCAAGTCTCTGTCAGCACTATACCCGAAATTCAGTCAGAAGTACGGTTATTTTGAGGTAAGGGATATTATTTTTTTCTTAAATGATATTATTTTTTTCAATATCATTATGCTGAAATATTGATATGAGTTTTTATCAAATCTGAAACTTTTTGTGTCGGGGTTACTATTCACGTATACGGCACTATTCACGAATACGGCACTATTCACCGAAAAATAAAAATTTTCCTTTTTGTCCAACATGTCTATTATGGTTACTATCTTTGATTGTATCCATGTTTTGATCTTTATTTTTGAATTCTGCTTCACAGCTGATTATTATTAAGTATTATTGATCTTGGATAAACTGTTATACGAATCTCTACTATTTGTCCTTCTGTATCACTGGATTCGTTTTCTTTAAGATATTTTTCATCATCCTCGGTCCTAAATTATAATATTACTGAATATCTTTGGCCTGTAGTGCAAAGATGAATGATTAACTGATGAATATCTTTGGCCCGTAGTGTAAAGATGAACAGGTGTTGAGATGAACATGACCGACTGGTGATACAAATGAATATCTTTGGCCTGTAGTGCAAAGTTGAATATTTGATTAAAGATGGTTATTGACTATTGTTACAGGGATAAAATATTGATAATGGACTTTTAAATCTTAGAAGATAGTAGAACTCATTCTCTACTTGACTCTTCTAATGGTTTGCTGTTTCCGCTGCAGTTGTTGATCTAAAATTTATTGTCTATTATATTTTATCAGATTTTCCCTGTTGAAGACTAATGATAATTTGTTGTATATTATCTTAGTCATAATATTCTTTACTGGGCTAGTTGAGCTCACCTTTTTCCTTTTTATTCAATTTTTCTTCTCGGGAGGTGAGAACATAGCAGGATCGAGTCGGGGTATGGAGTAATGGTTCTAGAAAGATATTTAAGCAGTCCTCACTATTTCTGTAAAATAGTGTTTGAATTATTGTAATGAGGACTTATTTGAGTGTGGATATTTTCTAGAAGATAATATTTGTATTTAAACTCACAGTATGTATTGTCGTATTTCACACGATATTTTTATTATTGAAGTTGTAGTTTGCTTTATGTACCATGTATTTGGCGACTCAGAATGGGTGTTGTATACCTATTTTGGGGGCGTCACAGTTGGTATCAGAGCTTAGGGATATGGTCTCTGGCGGAGATCGGGGAATATAACTAGGAGGGGAGAAATGAGTAAATCCTTCGCTAGTGTGTCCTATCTAAGTTTATTTGTTGGTCAGTCATAATATAGGAATATTATGTGATATTTTAATTTATTTAATTAACCTTTGTTTTATGGCAGTATTTAAAAATGGCTGCTGAGAACGTTAACAATGGAGTGTATGAGACTGTGGAACAACCTTTAGTTACAAACGAGGAGAACGTGCAACAGTAAGACAATATTCATTCTGTAAACAACACTACCGAGCAAACGATGAATGATGGAATGTTTAGGAGGTTTTGTCAGTTTATGCAAAACCAGACGAGGGAGACTCGTGCACAAAATACGGGTGGAAATGCTAGCAATGCGCGGCTTGTCACAACCAAGCAGTTCAAAGAATTGGGACCACCAGAATTTAAGGGAAAGCCAGATCCGATCATGGCAGAAATGTGGGTCAAGCAAATTATCAAGATATTCGATGTCTTGGGATGCACAGAGGAACAGAAGGTTCCATTTGCCACCTTTATGTTCCGTGGTGAGGCATACTACTGGTGGGAGTCTATGAAGCGTTCCCAGCCAGCCGCACTCAGCATGTCTTGGGAAATATTTCAGAAACTATTCAATGACAAGTACTTTCCTGAAAGTATTCGTCATATGAAGGAGGTGGAGTTTATCAGATTGGAACAAAACAACATAACGGTGTCCCAGTACGAGGCGAAGTTCGCTGAGTTATCCAGATTTGCACCTCATTTGGTATAGAATGAGGAACGAATGACAAGGATGATTCTGAGAGGTCTAAACCCCGAGATTCGTCAATACCTTATCTCTCATAAATTTTCTCTATATTCAAATGTTGTCAACAGGGCCCAATTATTAGAGAGAGATAATGAGTATACTCAATCGAGGGACCACAACCAGGGTCATACCGGTGACAGCAGTCATCAGAGCGATGATAACCAACGAGGAGGAAAAAATACGAACAAAGGCGGTAACCACTCAGGTGGTCATCGTGGCCATAATAAAAGGAGAGGTGAGTCAAGTGAAAATTTTAGAAAGAGGAGATTCAACAATGACGGGAAGACATCAACAGCAGCACCAGCACCAATAACAAATTCTAGGGGAGGAGAACGACCGCCAGTTAGGTGTTACAAATGTGGGAAGGAGGGAAATATCAGCCCAAAACAATCCAGGGTATGTTAAAACTGTGGAAAGGAAGGCCACATAGCTCGGGATTGTTCTGTAGAAAAACCAAGTTCAACGAGGATGGTGACTCCAAGGGCTGTCCCGGATAAGTCGAAATCAGCGGTTCCTGGAAGAGCGTTTGTCGTGACTGGCCAAAACGTGAAGAACCCAAACGAGGTGATCACGGGTAAGCTAATCTTGAACTCTTACAAAGTTTATACCTTACTAGATACCCGTTCTACCCATTCTTTTATCTCTCATGCGTGTGCTCAACGTTTAAACTTGACTCCGGAGAAATTGGACTTTGACTTATCTGTTAAAACTCCGTTGGGTGAAACCTTTGTTACATCTACAGTTTATAAATCTTGCATGATCCAAGTTGGCACTATCACATTACCTGTTGATCTTATCTCTTTAAAAATACTTGCTTTTAATCTGATTTTAGGAATTGATTGGTTAACCACTCATCATGCTAAAATTGATTGTTTTCGTAAGGTTGTTAGTTTTTATATTCCTAACCAACCTTTTATACGAATTCAAACTACTAAACCACTAAAATCAGTCACTGTCATATTAAGCCACAAAGCTATTCGTTTATTGAAAAACGAATGTCAAGCTTGCTTAGCCCATGTTATAGATTTGAACAGAGACAAGTCAGATTTGAATAATATTTATGTGGTTAGAGAATTTCCCGATGTATTTCCTGAAGAACTTCCCGATCTACCCCCAGAACGTGATGTTGAATTCTTTCTTGACCTTGAACCGGGTACAAAATCCATTTCTAAAACTCCATATCGAATGGCTCCTATTGAACTTCAGGAGTTAAAAGTCCAACTACAGGAGTTATTAGACATCGGTTTCATTCGTCCTAGTATATCTCCTTGGGGTGATCCTCTTTTATTCATAAAGAAGAAAGACGGGAGTATCCGACTTTGTATTGACTACCGAGAATTGAACCATGTCACCATCAAGAATAGGTATCTGTTACCTCGCATTGATGACCTGTTCGACCAGTTGCAAGGATCACAATTCTTTTCAAAGATCGACCTTCGTTCTGGATATCACCAGCTGAGGATTAAAACTGAGGATATTGCAAAGACTGCCTTCAGAACTCGGTATGGACATTATGAATTCTTAGTCATGTCTTTTGGATTGACTAATGCTCCAGCTGCTTTCATGGATATGATGAATCGTGTATTCAAGGAATATTTGGATCAATTCGTTGTTGTATTTATTGATGACATCCTCATCTATTCCAAAAGCCGTGAAGATCATGAGCACCATTTGAAACTGATACTTGAAAGGCTTCGTGAAAATAAGCTTTATGCCAAGCTGAAGAAATGTGAGTTCTGGCTTAAGGAAGTAGTATTCCTTGGGCACGTGGTGTCAAAACATGGAGTATCTGTTGACTCGGCGAAGATTGAAGCAATACAAAGTTGAGAGCAACCAAAGTCAGTGACCGAAGTACGCAGCTTTCTGGGCTTAGCTGGTTATTATCGGAGATTCGTGGAAAGATTTTCTCGAATCGCTACTCCGTTAACTCAGCTGACTCAGAAAGATATAAAATTCGTATGGAACAAAGAATGCGAGAAGAGTTTCCAAGAGCTCAAAAGGAGACTCATTTCGGTACCTGTTCTGGCAATACCATCTGGTACGAATGGATTTGTTATCTACAGCGATGCTTCAGGCAAAGGGTTAGGATGTGTTCTCATGCAACATGGGAAAGTCATAGCCTATGCTTCACGATAACTCAAAGAATATGAGAGGAATTATCCTACTCATGATCTGGAGTTGGCAGCAGTCGTATTCGCGTTAAAAATTTGGAAACACTACTTGTATGGGGAGAAAGTGGAGATTTATACGGACCATAAAAGCCTCAAATATTTCTTCACCCATAAGGAACTCAACATGCGGCAACGACGTTGGCTTGAACTATTGAAAGATTACGATCACACTATTCAATATCATCCTAGAAAAGCAAACGTAGTAGGTGACGTATTGAGTAGAAGATCATATACGAGTACGAGTGCGATATTGTCAATGTAAAGGCCCATTCTGTATGACTTACAAAGGATGGAGGTAGAATTAAAGACTCTAGGGACCCACATGATAATGGCGAATATACGAGTAGAACCGACTTTAATCGATAAAGTTAAAGCTGCTCAAGCTACGGACCTGGGGCTGATGCGTATGAAGAAGAAAATGCAAGAAGGAGATATTCCAGAAGCGAGAATCGATGAAGAATGAATACTTAGATTCAACTCCAGACTTTGTGTTCCTAACAATTTTAACTTGAAGCATAGAATCATGATGGAGGCACACAACACCCCGTTTGCAATCCATCTTGGGAGTACCAAAATGTATCATGATATTCGACATACATTTTGGTGGAACAATATGAAGAGAGAAATCGCGGAGTTTATCTCGAGGTGTTTAACCTGTCAACGTGTAAAGGCGGAGCATCAAGTACCAAAGGGTCCATTAAAACCACTTGAGATTCCGGAATGGAAGTGGGAACACATTACTATGGATTTCGTTACAGGTCTTCCTAAAGTTTCTCAAGGCATAGATGCGATTTGGGTTATTATTGATAGATTAACCAAGTCTGCCCATTTATTGCCGATACGTGAGACTTATTCCCTTGAACATCCTACTCGTATGTACGTGAATGAGATTGTTAGATTGCATGGCATGCCAGTATCCATAGTTTCGGATCGTGACCCAAGACTCACTTCAAGATTTTGGATTAGCTTGCAGAAAGCTATGGGCACGGATTTGCGATTCAGTTTGGCATACCATCCTCAAACGGACGGACAATCAGAGAGGACTATTCAAACTCTTGAAGATCTATTAAGACTCTGTGTCCTAGATTTCAAAGGGAGTTGGGATAAGTACCTACCATTGGTGGAATTCTCTTACAACAACAGTTATCAAGCTAGTATAGGCATGGCTCCATTCGAGGCGTTGTATGGAAGAAAATGTCGCTCTCCAGTATGCTGGAACGAGGTGGGTGAATCAACGTTGTTGGGACCAGAATTAGTATGCATGACTAAAGAAAAGATCAAGATGATTCGACAACGTATTCAAACCTCACAAGATTCGACAACGTGGAGTTTAATATTGGAGATCATGTACTGTTACGTGTTGCACCATGGAAGGGAGTTACAAGATTTAGAAAGAGAGGAAAGCTCAATCCATGATTTGTTGGTCCATTTGAGATTCTTGACCGAATAGGAAATGTGGCCTATAGACTCGCATTACCTCTAAGTATGTCTCGTGTTCATAATATTTTTCACATATCCATGCTTCGTAAATATCTGAAAGACCCGAACCATATTATTGCGTTAGAACTAGACGAGATAGCCGAAGATTTAACGTACGAAGAGGTACCTGTTAAGATCTTGGATAGTAAAGAGCATGTCCTACGCACCAAGGTTATACCACAACTTAAGATTTTGTGGAGGAACCATGCTATTGAAAAAATGACCTGAGAGTTGGAATCGGAAATAAAATCAAGGTACCCTCACCTATTCGAAACACCAGGCATGTACGTCAATTTCGAGGACGAAATTTCATAAGGAGGGGAGGTTGTAAGACCCCAACTTATTATAAATAAAATTGAACTTTCCTATTTATTATCTTAGAATAGTAAGGTGATAATTTTATATAATACTTTGGTTATGGGTGAAATGTGCAAATTTTGCAAAATAAGCAAGTGGTTATAAAATAATCATTATTATCGGGGAATATTCGTTTGGTCATGGAATATTCTTCTTGTCGAGAATATCCGTACGACGTCGCAGTCAATTGTGGAGCCCATAACAAAATAACTGTCGGATGAAGAAAACGACAAGTTTGAGTTTTTATAAATAACGGCGTAGTTGTTACCATTAACACTGTTGGAATACCGGTGGTTAAAATACAGTAATACGCGTAGTTGCACAGTAGCACACGGTATTGTATAGTATAGTTGAATTATTGATTCGTACGTAAGAAGGCACCACTCAATAATTGTTACAGTAGTTACTGTTCAATATTTTATTTTATTGATTCAATAATTGTTGCGTTAATATTTTATATTATTTTTGTTTCAATAATTATTGTTGCACAGTATTTTCCATTATCAGATCAATAATTCATATTATTTTAATAATATTATTGGATAACATTATTGGTAATGTCTAGAAAGTTCTGTCTAAGGAGAGGTTTGGTCATCTAATTGCGCGCCAGTAAGGAGAAATCTTTATTGGAAAGCCCCCTCTTTCCTGGGAACGGCCTGGTTGTCATAATTGTGATTCTGTAATATTATTTGTGTAATTAATTATTGATTTATATGATAAGAACATATTTATTTTATGTAGATATAAATGATGAATATATTTATTTTTATGTGGATAAAAATGAAAGAATTAATGCTGAGGTGTTTTATCAGTATTTTGTCGGAAGGGAAGTATTAAAAAGCATCCGTTTGTGGATTTCAGATATTTTTTGTTTGGAATTTGGAAAAATTCAAAGCAACAAAGTTGTAGAGAATTCGATTTCAAGCAGAATGGACATAAAATTCGTATTTTTCTGATAACCGGGCTATTTTCTATGAATTGCTGATGTTTCGGAAAATAAAATGATTTTTATTAAATTTATGGGTGGGACCTACTTTTGCTTTTTCAAACACATGGGCTGCTAGAAATTTTTCCAAGGTGGTGGCTGGTCATGGTCTATATAGCATGCGTAGAAAATTTTGATTAATAATAATATTATTTTATTATTTAGTCTCCTATGACGTTTTCTAGCTTTTGCCTATAAATAGAGGGCTAAGTTTGAATTGAAAATCACACCAGAAATAAGTTTTCTCTCTTTCTCTCTCTATATTATCGAGCATATTCTTGAGAGTATACTTGGAGTGTTGCTATACGGTGCAAGTTTCTGTCAGCACTATATCCGAAATTCAGTTAGAAGTACGGTTATTTTGAGGTAAGGGATATTATTTTCTTCTTAAATGATATTATTTTCTTCAATGTCATTATGCTGAAATATTGATATGAGTTTTTTTTATCAAAGTTGGAACTTTTTGTGTCGGGGTTACTATTCACGTATACGGCACTATTCACGTATACGGCACTATTCACCGACAAATAAAATTTTCCCTTTTTGTTCAAAATGTCTATTATTGTTACTATCTTTGATTGTATCCATGTTTTGATCTTTATTTTTGAATTATGCTTCACAATTGATTAGTATGAAGTATTATTGTTCTTGGATAAACTGTTATACGAATCCCTACTATTTGTCCTTCTGTCTCACTGGATTCGTTTTCTTTAAGATATTTTTCATCATCCTCAGTCCTAAATGATGATATTACTGAATATCTTTGGCCTGTAGTGCAAAGATGAATGATTAACTGATAAATATCTTCGGCCCGTAGTGCAAAGATGAACGTGTGTTGAGATGAACATGACTGACTGGTGATACAAATGAATATCTTTGGCCTGTAGTGCAAAGACGAATATTTGATTAAAGATGGTTATTGATTGTTGTTACATGGATAAAATATTGATGATGGACTTTTAAATCTTAGAAGATAGTAGAACTCATTCTCTACTTGACTCTTCTAATGGTTTGCTGTTTCCGCGACAGTTGTTGATCTAAAATTTATTGTCTATTATATTTTATCAGATTTTTCCCTATTGAAGACTAATGATAATTTTTTATATATTATCTTAGTCATAATATTTTTTACTGGGCTAGTTGAGCTCACCCTTTTCCTTTTTGTTCCATTTTTCTTCTCAGGAGGTGAGAACATAACAGGATTGAGTCGGGGTATGGAGTAATGGTTCTAGAATGATGTTTTAGCAGTCCTCACTATTTCTGTAAAATAGTGTTTGAATAATTGTAATGAGGACTTATTTGAGTGTGGATATTGTCTAGAAGACAATATTTGTATTTAAACTCACAGTAGGTATTGTCGTATTTCACACGATATTTGTATTATTGAAGCTGTAGTTTGCTTTATGTACCATGTATTTGGCGACTTAGAATGGGTGTTGTATACCTATTTTGGGGGCATCACACATATTAAATACTAACCTTTTCTTATTACCATAACTCTTAGGTTATTTAATTGACTCACCTAATGTATAATTAGGTTACGAAGCTTTTATTTTTAAAGAAATCTATAAATGTATATACACATAACTACAGTATATATGTTTATTAATCCATGCACCACTTCACATATGTTGTCACATATTAAATCACTATATAACACAAAATTTTTAAATATCAATAATGTACCTACATATATAGTGACTTGAAATTCACGGTTATTATATCCTCCCCCGTTATAAGAATTCCGTCTCTGGAATTACACATAGGGTTACTAAAAAATGTGTGGATAATTTTATCTCATCGTTTCTTCGAGTTCCCACGTAGCTTCTTCAGCATTGTGGTTCCTCCAAAGAACTTTTACAGAATGTATAATCTTATTTCGCAATTTTTGCTCTTTTTTATCTAAAATTTCAACCGAAACTTCCTCGTACGACAAATCCTTCTCGACCTGAATTGGCTCATACGATATCACATGCTTGTACTCAGCCTTATATGGTCGTAGCACTGACACATGAAACACATTATGAATATGTTCCAGTTTAGGAGGTAGAGCTACCTCATACGCCACTTCGCCTATCTTCCTCAAGATCTCGAAGGGTCGAACAAATCTCGGACTCAGTTTACCTTTCTTTCCAAACATTATCTTTCCTTTTCATGGAGATACTTTCAAAAATGCATAGCTTCCCACTTCAAAATATGTCTTCTATCGATGTAAGTCTGCATACTTCTTCTAGCGATCTTGAGCTGCTACCAGTCAGGCTCTTATCACCTTGATGATCTCTACGGTCTGTTGTACCAGTTCTGGTCCCAACAGTCGACGTTCACCCACTTCATCCCAGCATAAGGGCGTTATACATTTCCTCCCATACAGTGCTTCGTACGACGGTATTCTGATACTGGCGTGACAACTATTGTTGTATGCAAACTCTACTAATGGAAGATGATCCTCCCAGCTACCCTTGAAGTCCATCACACAAGCTCTAAGCATGTCTTCAAGTGTTTGAATCGTTCTCTCGCTTTGTCCATCGGTCTGCGGATGATACGCGGTGTTCATCCATAGATGCGTCCCCATTCTTTCTTGAAGACTCTTTCAGATGGTTGACGTGAATCGCGGATCCCTATCCTATACAATAGATACTGGTATGCCATGTCTCGAGATAGTTTCTTTGATATATAATTTGGCTAGCTGGTCCAAACTATACCTGATCTTGATTGGCAAAAAGTGAGCCGACTTCGTAAGACAATCTACAATCACCCATATGGCATCGTGCCCTTTTTGCGTTGCTAGAAGTCCCACCAAAAAATCCATCGTGATGTGCTCCCATTTCCATTCTAGAATCTCTAAAGACTGTAGTAATCCACTCGGTCATTGTTGCTCTGCCTTGACTTTCTAACAAGTTAGACATCTGCTGACGCATTCTGCAACCTCTCTCTTCATGTTTGGCCACCAAAAGTGTTGACGTAAATCTTGATACATCTTTGTGATTCCAGGGTGTATCGAGTACCTCGTACTGTGCGCTTCTTATAAAATCTCTTCTTTTAGTTCTGGTACTGATGGTACCCAAATACGTCCCTCGAATCTCAGCAGTCCGGTGCCATTAATCTTGTATTTCAATTCATCCCCTTCTGCTAATCGCTTCTTGATGTTGTCACAATCTTCATCCTTCTCTCGAGCCTCTATAACCTTATCTAATAAAGTCGAGCTCGCTGCCACTGTAAATAATTTCTCATTGGTCTCCATCGGATACTTCACCTCTAAGTCCAGTCGTTCGAAATCTTTCACCAATTCCTCTTGAATGGTCAACTTCAGTAACTTCTCCCTGCCTTTTCTGCTTAGGGAATCTGCCACAACATTTACTTTACCTGGATGGTACAGAATCTCACAATCATAATCTTTAATCAATTCCAGCCATCGGCGCTGCCTCATGTTTAGCTCCTTCTGCATGAATATATACTTTAGACTCTTGTGATTCGTATATATCTCACACTTCTCGCCACACAAATAGTGCCTCCAAATCTTCAAGGTAAAAACTACTGCTGCTAACTCTAAGTCATGAGTCAGATAACCCTTCTCATAGTCCTTCAGTTGACGTGAAGCGTACACAATTACTTTACCGTGCTACATCAGTACACAGCCAAGAACCTTGTGTGACGCATCACTATACACTACAAATCCTCCCGTGTTGTCTAGTAAAGCCAACACAGGTGGTTGACTGAGCCTCTTCTTCAATTTCATGAAACTATCTTCACATTTCTCCGTCCAAACGAACTTCACCGTCTTTTTAGTAAGGTTGGTCAACAGCGAAGCTATCTTTGAAAAATCATGGATGAATCTCCGATAGTATCATGCTAATCCCAAGAAACTCCTGATTTTTGTCGGCGTCTTTGGCTTTTCCCAGTTGATAACCGCTTCTACTTTTGCTGGATCCACCGAAACACCATCCTTGTCGATAATGTGACCTAAAAACTGCACTCTCTGCAACCAAAACTCATACTTGGAGAGCTTTGCATACAACTTCTCCCTCCTTAACGTCTCCAACACTATCCTTAGATGTTCAGCATGCTCTTCCTCCCTCTCTGAATATACCATAATGTCATCGATGAACACGACAACAAACTTATCCAAATACTGTTTAAACACTCTTTTCATCAAGTCCATGAATGCTGCTGGCGCATTCATTAATGCAAATGACATTACCAGAAACTCAAAGTGTCTATACCGAGTTCTGAATGCCGTCTTTGGAACATCCTCCTGCCTCACCTTCAATTGGTGATAACCGATTCTCAAGTCAATTTTTGAAAAGTATTTCGCCCCTTTCAACTGATCAAACAAATCGTCGATCCTGGGCAACGGGTACTTGTTCTTAATGGTGACCTTGTTTAACTCTCGGTAATCGATACAAAGCCTTAATGACCCATCCTTCTTCTTTATGAATAAGACTGGTGTTCCCCACGGTGATACGCTCGGTCGAATGTATCCCTTATCTAACAACTCTTGTAGTTGAACCATCAGTTCCTTCATTTCTACCGGAGCCATACGATACGGCGCTTTGGATACCGGTGAAGTCCCTGGTGCCAAATCAATAACAAACTCTACCTCTCTATCTGGTGGCAATCTCGGAATCTCATCTAGGAACACATCAACGAATTCCCTTACAATAGGTATCTGACCCAGTTCGCCCTTGACTCTGCGGGTATCCACAACGTGAGCTAAATAACCTATACAACCCTTCCTAAGCAACTTCTTTGCGTGCACCATCGTCAGACAACAAGATTGTCTTGGCGATTTACTGCCATAAAATACCACATTTGATTTATTCAAAGTCTTTAGGTGTACGCACTTTTCTTACAGTCAATAACCGCTCCGTGACTCGATAACCAATCCATCCCGAGGATTTCATCAAACTCTCCAAGACGAATCGGTATCAAATCCACGTTAAGCTTAAACCCCTTACATCAGCACAACAGTTCCTAAGGATGTAGTCTGCAGGGATAATTTCCTTGTTTGCTACTTCTGCATTCATTGAGTGTTATAATAGTTCACGAGACAAACTTAATCTTTGAGCAAATTCATCAGATACGAAAGAACATGAAGCTCTTGAATCGAATAACACATATGCATTTATATCATTAATCCGAATTATACCTGACACCACCTCCCTGGATGCCACGACATCTTGCACTGTCATATTGAATGTCCTCACTGCCGTCTTATTTGACTGGGCTGGTCCTCCACTAGTTGTCCTAGTGTTATTGCCCCTGTTGCCGTTTCCGCCATCCGTGCTTTTCTTCCTCGGGCAATCCTTGATCCGATGTCCCGCTTCACCATAGTTAAAACAACCTCGCTTATTAACCTTAGGACAATTGGGTGAGGTATGCCCTTCTTGTTCATAGGTATAACATACCATTTTTCCCTTCATGCACTCACCCGAGTGACCCTTTCCATAGATTCCACACACCGACTTCTTTTGTTGTACACTTCCTTGCAGACTCTCCAAATTACTACCCCCACTGATCCATTTCTGTTTCTTATTGTTGCTACCACCACTGCTAACATTCTGATTCCCACATTCTACTTTCTTCTTGTTCTTCTCCCAATTGTACTTTGAGACCGCTTCGCTTCGACCTTCCGCTATGACAGCTTTCTCTAACAGAGTCGAGAATGACGTGATTTGTAAAACTGCTACCTTACTGTAAATCCACGGCTTTAATCCATTTTCGAACATTCTTGCTTTCCACACCTCCGTGTCCACCTGATGTGGATCGAATCTGGCCAATTCATTGAACTTCGCAACGTACTCTGACACTGACATATTCTCCTGTTTCAATTCCAAAAACTTGATCTCCATTATCGCTTGTATACTCTCAAGGAAGTAGTTCCCAAAGAACAACTTCTTGAATGCTTCTCAAGTCACGATTCCAGTCCCAGCTTTGTTCTGGTTGGCCTCCCACCAATATTTAGCCTCACCCTTCATTAAGTAGGTAGCAAAAATTATTTTCTGCTCTTCTGCTACTCTAGTAATAATGAAGGCTTTCTCAATCTCCTTTACCCACGTCTGGGCCTCTATCGGGTCTGCTGTTCCTCTAAACTCTAGTGGTCCTGCTGCCTTGAATTCCTTAAAGTTGGCTAGTTGGTTTCCCACCTGATTTCTTGCATGTTGAGCTTGATTCCTCATAGCTTCAGCCATCATGTTGATAAAGTCTTGCATTGGGTTTGGTTGAGCTCCCGCTACATTATTAACTTACTCTTCGATCCCTTAGTTCCTTAGTACACGTCTGGGCGGCATTATCTAATGAAACAAAATTCTAACACGTTACTCGGGTTTTATTATTATATAAGTACTTAGCATGTAATACGCTACTGTGTCCGAACAATCACATGATCATTATGTGAGAGTTTTAAATTACCAAGATTTGGAAGTTTTTCTCTCTGATTAGTGGGTTAATTTTGCTTAAAAAAAATTCCAATTCAGTCTACTGGATTCACATAACATTAAATAGACAATTTGCTATTTAAAATTTCCAACACGTATCATAATAATGCATTTATATTCATATACCAATGTTTTAATACAGACTGACTAGACATCTGGCATACTTCTATAAACGCTCAAGGAATAAACTGCCCACCACCAACTATCCTCTGTTGGACAAAAAGTGAGGATCCACTACCATCTACCCCTCTATCAAAATAAAAGTTGTAACTACCATCCTATGCATACAACAAAGCATAAAGATTTACAACAACTAAACATTCCATATTAGAAACAAAAAGTGGGACTATATCGGACATGAATACAAATCAACGCCTACTTTCACTACTGGAGGGCAGCTCCATCCACTTAGCATCGAACTGCATAAAGGCAAAGTATGTATTCTCACATCCTGAGCTTCCACCTGGTCTCTCAACTGTTCTAGCTGTAGCTCTCTCTGCTCCAACCTCCCTCGCAACTTGACTAACTTAGCATGTGCCTGGTAAGCAGCGTCCTTGTACTGCTGCTCTGAAATCTGGAGGGTGCAGTTCTGCGCCTCCGCTCGCTCAGCCCTAACCTCTAGCTTGATGTTCCTCGCCAACAAATCTCCTATCATCTCATGCTCCATAGACTCCTCACTAGAGTCCCTCGACTCTTGGTTCACTTAATAGCTATCTTTACTCTCGTCAGCAATCCTATTACCATAATAAACAATCAAAACAACGTCAGTACCACAATAAAATATATTTATTGATAAAATGAAAAGATATTTTATTCAGTACAACTAAAATTTGATGGATCTCCTCAATCGATCACCTAGCTAACATACTCAATAAGAGTTTTCTACTAAGGTTATAACATAGGTTTCTCATTTCTAATTTTTATAACCTATGGCTTTGATACCAACCTATGACACCCCCAAATCCAAGTTCTCTAACCTCAGATTCGGTGCTCACGATCTATCATCATCATAAGCATTCCATAACTATTACGGAATAATAAACATACATTGTTCATTATAATAAAGTTTCATAACATAGTCCCAAGGTCTTCTTAACTTTAACATAAACACACAATTCATATTACAAAAGGTTTACATAAGAAATTCCATCAGATAATAATAACTAATCATTCAATCTAAACTATTCATAGATCTTGCCCTTGCCTTTTTCTTTCGCATTGGATCCTTCGGGCTTAACCGAAATAAATGGCATGATATAACAATGATAAGAAACTAATTTTCTTAGCAAGTTTATATACAAGGGAGATATATCATGACTAGAAAGAAGTTTTGCTTTCAATGTTCAACAATAGTATAAGACTGTGAAGAAACATGAATTAATAATCAACAATTGAATATCCGAATAACTGAATAACATGTACTCAGTGGTTTTGAAATAACCATGAACATTTGCCAAGGTTCTCAGTCATTTAAACTGGACCTCTTAACAAGTTTTGGTATTCAAGGGGATCAGCCTTTCATATCCCGTGATTTATGCATAAACACTTAATAATCCAGCATCGATATCATGCCTTAATCAAATTCGTTCTTTTTCTCAGTCAAGAGTTCTTATCATATCAATTTAATAAGAACAACTTTTTAAAACACATTTGATTTAACAAATTTAAATATTCTTGATCTAGTTGATATAATTAGCATAGATCTATCTCATAAACAGTCCATGAATGAAGAACTTTAATTTAATTCGCAGTTCAATAATAATAGAACAGAAATTCAATTGCACCAAGTGCGAATCTCAATAATCAATATAGATGTGAATAATCATCAATAATTATTCACCAACATGCTTTGAAAATAATAACTCGAGTTTGAGTTAGAGAACTTGCCTCGTTTGTAGGTTACGGCTATGCAATTAAATTCTATCCGCTAGGCAGTTTAATTATCTTCCTTTGAGAGACCTATAGTTAATCTTTCAATTAGTCATAACATAACATTAGATTATGTAATCACATAGATATCATATATTACATTTAGTTCTTAAAAATATTATCTTGCCTCGATAATGTTACTATTAAATAACAAATACATTTAATTCACCTAATATTATTAATCTTGATAATATTTCAATCACCTCTTAGTATTATTAGTTCACTAAAAATATTTTAATTCGCTTACTAATATTATTAACATCTTAATAATATTTTAATACTTTACTAATATTATTAATCCTCTTAATAATATTTTAATTGTGCATTAATATTATTACTTTAATAATATCTTACTTATGTTTTATATCATTAATCAATTAATAATACTTTTTTCATTTATTAATAGTATTAATATTTTAATAATATTTTATTCATTTACTAATATCATTAATCTTTTAATAATATTTTATTCCTTTACTAATGTTATTACATTTTTAATAACATTTTATTTTATCTCGAATATTATTATTTACTTAATAATATCATATTATAATATTATTAATATCATAATAACATTTTAATAATTTATTAGATCAATAAACATTTTATTATAATTGTTCACCCTTTATTAAACCACTTATTTAATATCCATAAAAGGGTCATAAATAATATTTCTTATTTTAAATTACCAAAATTCCCTAAAATAGTCATAATATTATATATTAGGAGTATTCAAGCATTAAAATCACATTTTTCTTATTTAAGACATCATTTAACTATTTATTTCTTTTTATTCATAACTTCATCATTTTTAGGAAAAATACCAAACTGATTCCAAAAATTCTTCTTTTCTGGATTTGAAGAGTATATGACCCAACAATGATCCCCAAATTTTTCTAAAATTTTATAAAGTAATTTACTAATTTTAAAGTGCCCAGAACACTCGGATCTTGCTTCGTTTTTCATAAATCGAGTTTTGCTCATAAAATTCTAAAATTTTCAGAGTATACCCTCATATATGAAAATACTGTAAAATTTTCGGAATTTTTCAGTGTATACACTGTGAGAAATTCGGGAGTTAATATTTAGGAGTCCTTTACGGAAATAGCCATTACACATAACCTATAAATCGAAACGTGTCCGTTCTTTTTCCTACACGTAGATAACTTCTCAAGGTATCTCTGTGATTTTTCCTAGATTTTTAAAAGACTTAAAACTATCCAAAACAGCAATAACAAAAACAGGGACAATAGCTTTTTCTAGGGTTTTAAAACCTTAATACTCCATGTGGACTGTTTTGGGAAAAATAGCCTCCAAGGCTTCAATACTTGGTAGTTTTATGTTCTACCACGTGAGTTTACTAGATAACTCATGCATCTAGCACCCCCCATTCGACGGATCACAAATCCAAGTTGTAAAACTTGATTTACACAAGATTTAGTGGAAGAAAAATAAGGGTTTAACCCCTAGGAGAACATATGCTCATTTTCTTCCTCTAAACCTTTGATCTAACACTCAAGATACTTAGTTCCATACATGATAATATGTAGAACTAGGGTATCTTGAGTATTAGTTCATAACCCCAACAAATCTTGCAATAACACAAAATAGAAGAAGAAGATGAAGGTTTAGGTTATACCTTGATCTAGTAGCAACCTTCCTTGATTCACCAAAGTAATATATAATCTTAGGGTGCATTAACCAAGCTAGTAAACTCCTCTCTCTCTCTCTCTCTCTCAAAATCGAACCCCTCTCCCTCTCTTTGTATTTTGCTAGCTTAGGAGAAAAAAATAGAAGAAGAAGAATAAAAGAGATGAACTATCTAGCAAGTGAAATGTGGTGATTTAACTAATATCCCCCATACTTTTGTTGTCCCTTGGATAAAAGGCTTTGCCTTATCTCTTCCAATTGAGCCTAACCATGTGATTAAGGGTGCTAAGTATATTTTCTACCAATAGGAGATGGACACACTTGTACTTGATGTAAGAGTTACTAATTAAGGAACTTGATTAGCACAATTTTGTTGCCTGAAAAGGCCTAATATGGCCAGTCCCCCTTGCCCCCATTATCTCCTCCATTTTGCTTTTATTTTAAATGCACAAATTTGATTAATCAAAAGTCTAAAATACCCTTAACCAAGTGGGCTAAGTAATGGTTTGAATTCTATTTCTTTTGGGCTTCTCCTTTAATTGTTTTGGGCCATGTAATAAACGTAGTCTAACACTTTTAATGTGTTACCCAAATTATTTATTTAGGGTTTTCATTCCCAATCCTTTGATATTTAATTACTTATACATGTGACTTTAGCTCATAACCAAATTATGTTTACTAGAAATAGGTTTAAAATTATTAGTCACATGAAATAACAAGATTATCCACTTAAGTTAGTATACATATTAAATAATAACATTTCCTTATTACCATAACCCTTAGGTTATTTAATTGTCTCACCTAATGTATAATTAGGTTACGAAGCTTTCATTTTTAAAGAAATCTATAAATGTATATATATCCATAACTATAGTATATATGTTTATTGATCCATGCACCACTTCACATATGTTGTCACATATTAAATCAATAATGTACCTACATATATAGTTACTTAAAATTCACGATTATTACAACATGAATTTAAAAGGGTTAAATCTAATGAATATTGTTGTTTTATTGTTTAAAATCGATGTATGCATGCTTGGTAACAATTATGTGAAATTTATGTCTTATGGGTTTGTTAAATCTACTGACTACATGTGAAAGTAGCGAATTTTGATCTGATGAATAGTGCAGTCGCGAACTGCAGAAATTAAATCTGGGCTACCCCGCCCCGGTGGGCGTTACCAAGCCAATTTTCCCCGTCTCGGCGGGCATTCCTCAATATAAACCCCCCCTAGCGGGGGTATCAGGGTCAGTTAGTTTTAGTTTCTTTGTGTACAGTCCATTACATGCTATTCTAACCTAGTCTAATGAACATGATAATGTATTGGACATGCAATAAGATGCTATATCAAATTATTAACATACATATAAAAAAATTTCATGATAATTTGATAAGTTGTATAAGGGCTAAATGTGATGTCCATGAGAAGATGTAATGATATTTAAACTTAAGATTTGAAACTTCAGTCTTGTATATGTGATTGATGGTAATGAGTATAACTTAAACTAAGTTAATAAGTTGTACTAAAAGAGGGAAATAAACCTATAGGGTTAATAACAATATAACTAATGAATGTTGTGAACATATATGGTTTGTGTGTAGGACTTGTGGTGAACGTGAGTAGTAATCGTTTAGCCTACGTACGAGGAAAGTTTTCGAACCCTACTCTTATGTTAAGAAAGTTCCTTATCATAACTTGATTATGTTTATGCAAGTTTCCTTACTCTATCATAGATACAATTACGCAACTTCCATAACTCTAAACTTTCATTAAGCAAGTATTTAAACATTATTATTGTTGAGCAACCTTTATATTCTTATTTAGAACTGTTCAAAGCCTAATCATTCAAGTTCATAATTTCAAATTAAATGTTCTAACTCTTTTGAAATATTACTGTTGTTACACAATGTTCATTCAATTATATAGAGTTAAGATTTAATCTTTGATTTGATTATTGATTACATTAATGTATTGAAACCTTGGATGGATAGTGAATCCTTATTGATTCAACTAATCCTTAGTTGATGATCATTGAACTCTAAATTACCCTTGAGATCAATCCAAACCAAACTTCCTATGGTGCGAACTCTAATGTCAAAGTTGAGATGAACATCCCTGCTAAAAGGGATTATATTAAGCGATAGCGTTAAGATGTTGTTCACATACATGGTACTAAGGGCTGATTCCCCTAAGTACAAGAAGTAAGGTCCATATAGTCTTATGACTGTTAAAGGTTTCAAGTAGAAATACTTGATAACCTGGGACATAGTTCATGGTCTTTTGACCCTCAGATGTACTTTTGATTCATGTTCTAATCTTGATTCAAAAGCCAATCTTTCTTTTGTCAGTATCCATTGTTTACTCGCATGTTATTATCATAGTTATTGTTAAACTTGTGGGCAATTATTGCTCACTCTTGCATAATAACATTGTAGCTAAGGTTGAAAGGGTTGATGAGCCATCCACTAGTAAGGGCAAAGGCAAAGCAACCACGTGATAAAAGATTTGTTTACTATTTGAGAATGTTGATGTTAAGACTCAATTTGTTATTTTTAAGACTTATTTAAATTATGTTATATTTTCGCATTGATGTATTAAGGTTATATTACATGGGATTGTATTGTTAAGCTATTATAACCCTTAATTGGGAGGATTTCTATTTCAGTTTTATTGTTATCTTTATTATGAGTAGTTAGATGTTATATGTTTTGGTGAGTGAACACCAAATTTATGGAAAATTCGAGTACCTGGATTTAGGGGTGTCATAGAATTGATGGATTAAAAATCTACCCAAGATGGTGGTTCACTCTAAATGGTGGTCAAGTCCTCATAAAATACACTTGCTAAGAAATTGAACGACCCAAGTGGCCAGGAACCTGAGTGTTACACTTTATCATCAAAAGTGAATGAGGCACTTGACTTAAAGTCCTCAGACCTAAAAATTTATACTTTCAACTTTAAAAGAAATAGATGCACCTAACTATTAAGTCCTCAAAATTGACAAGTTATACTTTCAACTTTAAAAGTAATTAAGACACCTGACTATAAGTCCTCGAACCTGACAAGTTACACTTGAACTTTAAAAGTGATTGAGACACCTGAATATAAATCCTCAAGCACAAGAAAGTTATACAGAATCTCTAAAAGTGGCGAACGTTATACTTTCTCTGACAAAATCAAGATTTATTATTATTTTTTAAAATATTATACTTTTTGTTAAAAGCAACATGATTATCAATAAAATGTCAAACTTTCACTTATACTTGAATAATTTTCTTATTTTGTTAAAAGAAAGTATGGAGTCAAGTGTTGGTTTGCGAGAAATTGAAAAAAAAAACATGTGTTTCTTTAACAAAATTCATGTTTGCTCTTTTATTATGCCTATTGGTGTCTTGGAGTATTATTTTGAACAACTTTAGATTCAATGTTAAACATTGGGTCTTAAGAAAAAATTTAAATTAAAGACAATCAATAAGGCTAAAGAAACTCTATTATGATGAACGAACTATATGTAAAATAGTTTTCTAATATAAGAAATGGAAAACTACAAAAGTTCATGATTTAAGGCCATGACATGTCGAAATGAAGAGGGGGCATAGGTAAAGTTTCTAAGTCTACAATAGCGGAATCATGAGACTTCATATTTGAGGTTATTAGTCCCTCAAGGTATTCGACAGTTGACTCAATTTCCTGAAGCTCGGATTTCAATTTATCAATAGCATCTTGACGCTCCTAAAGGTCTACCTAAAGTAAGTCATTATCATGTTGACATGAAGTGACCTCCGAACGAAGTGCAACAACATGATAACTGGAAGTAAAAAGATCCAACCTAGTAGGAAAAGGAGACAGTCTGATGCCAACAAAGGACTATTAGGTTTGTATATAGCGCGATCATGCAATCAAATTACATAAAAGGTGCGGAAGCGCTATAAAATAGGAATTTAAATTTTTCAAACAAATCATAACCATTATCATACTTTTTGCATAATTATCAAACAATAGAAAAGATATGGAGATTAGACTCATATCCTTGTAGAAACTAGCTTTCTTATGTACGACTTCAACTCTAATTCCTTTCACGTTCTCCTTGAATTCATCTGGTTGGATCCCTTCCTTTGATCAATGTTAGCAACCCAAGTGTTTGGCATCTAGAGGTGATCCACCAAGGAAGAACAAGTATTCAAGAAGATAGATGTTTGGAAAACCCCTAGATTCTATCTCTATAGAGTTTACGTACTCTCCCAACTCTTGGAATTAGCAGTCGTGTGTTCTAATCCATAATAAGACTTTCTTCTATATAGATGTAGGCAATCCACCTAAACAATTTAGGAATTGAGTTTTATTTTAATTAATTAGGCTCCTAATCCAATTAATAATTATTGAGAGTATTTTTATTAATTAATTCCTAAACTCCTTTAGGAATTAAACTAATAATAATAAGACTCTTTTTATTAATTTATATTTAATATTTCAAAAATATTAAATTATAAATATTAAGTTATTTAATGTATTCTATCACCATAGATTAAATTAAATACACTTAACTACTTATTACGATTATATTATTAACTTCTTAAGTAAATATTTTACCTTTTATGGTGTGACCTTTTAGGTTCTTCATATTAAACTAGTTATAAATAAATTAATTAGAATAATTATAATATTATTTAAATAAATAAATTAAACTATTTAATTCATTTAAATAAATAACATTTATTCTACAATAAGGGTAAGCCCCCTTAGCGATCAACAACTTTCCAAATAATATGGATTTCAATATTAATCATAAAAGAACTTTTGAATAAATAGTTATCGTACAATTCAATCATTCCATCATACAATGTCCCAATTAAATATAAGACATAAAATTACTGTTAAGTCTTATTTTATTTAATTCTATGTATTTCGATTCTTAAATGCCTAATTCTAAATACTGTAAATTAGAAATTCCTTTCTAATTCCATTCCACCTTGACCAAGGTTTCCTAAGTTATCATTTATCAAATTACATATGACATTTTCTCCTTTTACAAGAAGTGGTAGATTCTTTATTGATCATTCATTATCTCCATGCACAAATTATTATACCCAAGCATACCCTTTGATATACCATAACGGTCTTAAGGGACATGTCAAAGTATAACACATCATACATAAGATACCACTACAAAAAAAAGGATCATTGTCGATGGGAGTATTATCGACGGCGTATATGCCGTCGAGATTAACCTCTTTGGCGATGGCCACACCGTCGATAATGATGATCATCGTCGATGTATTGGTTCCTTCCAAAATTGCCATGGGTGTCGATGGGAGTCCGTCGGGAAAGACAATTCTTCTATCGGTAATGAGTTATTTTTGGTGCGTTAATAACGCTGGGGAGGGAAATAAAGGGGTGATGGTAGAAAGTATTAGTGGCGACGGCTCTGTCATCGTTAATGACATAGTCTCGAAGGGGTTATTAGCAACGGCGTGCCCGTCGAGAATGAGATTTTAATTTTATCAGCCCCGACCTTGACGACTGTCTCTCACTTTTGTACAATAATTTCCAAATTGTGTGCTTTTTATGTCTTCCTCTTCTGTAAACTTGCTCGATTTCTTGTCTAGTTTCTTCCAAAATTAGTTTCTTGAGTTTCTTTCCAAATTGGGTTTGTTTGTCTGAGTTTGAACTGTTCGACTGAGTTAGGATTCTTCCCAAATTCTTCTAATTTTTTCTGCTCAAGTATATGGGAATCCCAAATTCGTTTGATTGAGTTCGCGATTTCTTCTTTCGTATCCATTATCTCTAAATAATCATATCATCCCTCTCTGTCTGATTTTTTCGAAATTGCAAGGTAAGGGTTTCATTTGTCGTGACTTTTTTCTCCAAAATTTAATTTTTTCAATTTTGAAAAATGTTTTGAGTTAATTTTTGCCAAAAAATTATTTTCTTTGTGATTCTTTGTTGTTTAATGGACTAGTTACTGCTAATTTTGGAGGAGAACTAGGCAACAACTTCTATCTGGTGCTTATAAGTACATCTCCATCTCTCTCTTTTCTCACTGTTGCTTTAATTTGTTACTTGTATATGTTGCAAGGCTAATTAGTAATGGACCATTTTTGTATAATAATTTTTAATTTTTATGCCAATATATGAAATTAGGCTTTTCCATTCTGAATTCCAAATTTGGTTTGTTTATTAGGTTATTGAAGAGATGCAGTTTGGGGCATTGTTTTCACTGTAATTTTTTCATCTCTTTCAATCTAATCGTTTGTTTATTTTGAACCCATTTTCTATTTTTGTGTGTATGCCTGTTTTTGAGGGGGTATTGCTCAATTTGGTGAATATGTTGATTATAATATCATATGGGAGTATATATAAGAAAGTGATACTTTTTTTTTATTTTTTTGATTTCTTCTTCATCCTTGAAGAACTCTATCTTTTGTTCTTCAGTAATTACAATGATCTAATGCGTACGTGTATGTATATGGGGGAGATTTTTGAGAAAGTAAAGGGTCGTTTGGAATTTGGATAACCTTTTTGAATCGATTTTCAAAAACTAGTTGGCATTAAAAAGATCAAAACAAACTTATAGGATTAAAAACACAAAATAGTATTGGCATTGAGGAGGAAAAACTATAAAACATTTGTTTGTGGTTGTCAAGTGATTGTGAGTATGTTGCTAAAAAAATATGAGTAAGAGTAAAATATGTTGGAACACACTCGTTTACCGTCATCAATTGTGATTTTTTTACAATTATAAAATGATATAATCTTCTTGATTTATCATTACTTTGTAGTGAATACTTCAGTTGGTTATGAGGAGAATATAGAACTTGAAATTAGAGGTCTTGTCCAAATAAATTAATGTTCCTACGTACATAAGGTTGCTTGTTACCCTCATATTCCCATACGGTGTGTGAAGAAATAGACTAGGACCTCTTACATATAAACTGGAATGTAAAGAAATATTAGGAGCAATGTAAAGTCAAGACCCATGGAAGCATCTACTTAAAACAGCGTATAGGCTCTGGCTAAAAAGGTAACTCCAAAAGAGTATAAAAAAATTCCTTTATGATAGTAATTTTAACATGGCTCTGGCATTATTTGCAAGATTATTGAGACTTGTTTCTAGAGTTTACTATAACAACAAACAAAGCAAAGCCATCACTCCATGATGGGTTACGGATTACAAATAGATGCAAAATCGTTGTAATATCTTGTAAACAATGACATGTGAAAATTTCTAGAAGAATACTTGAGCACTATAATATATGAAAATTGACTTCATTTATGCATTTATTCCATATGACTTGACATGTGCATATTTTCATATAGTTTAGGAAGCTTAGAAACCTATTTGAGATTCACTTAGGATGAGTGAATCTAAAATAGTCCCCGTGTTGGGACTGTTCTTGTATGTTTAGATCTCACTTAGGTCGGTGTTAACGACTTGAGCACGCCTTTATTTTTTTGAATTTTCAGTTAGTATATATATGTTGATGTTCTTCGGGTGCATATTTATATTACGATGTGTTAGTCTATTTCGTGTAATTGAAGACCATGGAAAGGTGCTGCCGAAATTTCTAAAAAATTTAAAGATGTGTTCAAGTTGTTGGCATCAGTGACGTGACACATCCGGGAATAGGATAGAAGCCTGACCTGGTAGAGTGGGAGATGAAGTTAGCAAACTCATAAGTTTGCATATACATTAACTTCGAGACTTGATTGTGTTTGTCTAACATTCCATATATATAGCAGACAGTTGTCCAAGATGTATGTTGATCAAAGTTGGATGGAACGTAGGGTAGCCACTGATAAGAGTGGGCTTAGTTCTGAATATCGTAGTGGGGCAGAAAAGTTTCTCAATTTCGTGTTTGAGTAAGTTAGCAGTGATGAGATCAGATGTCCTTGTAAGAGCTGTGTGAATTAAGTGTGGAAGGAAAGGAGTGATGTCATGTGCGACTTGTTTGCGTATAGGTTCAAACAGGGTTATACGACGTTGATCTATCATGGGGAAACTTGGTTGGATGAACATGAATCAGAACTAGAATACAAAGGTGACGAAACCTTTGACTGTACTAACATGATAGTCGAAGCTGCTGGTTCATTCTTCCAGTGGAATACAAATAGGGATGGCAGTAGCGTCGAGCAAGAGCCAAATGAAAGGGCTAAGGGTTTCTATGAGTTATTGGATGAAGCAACGGCGCCACTATATGACGGGCACGAAAAGCACACCGTCTTATCTGTAGTGAAAGTTTTTACACTTCAAGAATGATCATGACTGTAGCGAGAGAAGTTTTAATGAACTGCTAAACATTGTGAAGGAGTGGTTACCTACATGCAATAAGTTACCGGAGTCGTACTATGATGTGAAGAAAAATGGTCAAAAGGCTTAATCTAGGGTATGAGAGGATTTATGCTTGTGAGAATGACTGTATATTGTATTACGGTGATGTCAATAAAGATAAGAGGTCATATTATATTTGCTGTACAAGTGGATACTGTGAACAGCGCAAGAAGAAGGGAAAAGACATTTCGAGAAAGATCTTATGTTACTTCCCCATTGCGCCGAGGCTTCAGCAATTGTTCATGTCAACACATATTGATGATTATATAAGATGGAACTCTACACAGGATATAGTCGAAGGTCAACTGACGCACCCGACAAATGGGCTTGAGTGGAAAAATTTTGATAAAAATTATCCCTCGTTTCCTGAAGAGGTTCGTAATGTTAGGCTTGGACTTGCTACGGATGGGTTTAATCCGTTTAATGGGCCTTACACCAAGCCCTACTCAACTTTCCTGGTGATTATTGTAAGACCCCAACTTTTATAAATAAAGATTAATTTTTTATAAATATCATTTTTGAATATTATGGAGTTAATTTTATATAATGTTATAGTTGCGGGTAATATTTATAAATTTTGCAAAGTACGCAAGTTGTTATATAATATTCGATTGGTCGGGGAATATTCGTTTTAACAGGGAATATTCGAATAACGGCACAATCATTGGTGGACCCCACAACGGAATTATTGACGGATTGAGAAAACGACAAAAATATTTTATTAAAAATAACGGCGGAAGTTTTACCATTGATACTGTTGAACTACTCGGTAGTAAAAGTACAGTAATACGTGTGGTTGCATAGTAGTACACGGTATTGATTATTAATGCTTATGTGAGAAGTCACTCAGTTTGATTCAATTATTGTCAGTTAATAATATGAATTATTTAGCGATAATGACGTTTTGTTTTATTCGTATTATTAACATAATTAAACAGAAACATCTTTTTATATAAAATAAAATACTTTATTAAAGTTATTCTATAAATATAACATATTATATTTTATTTAAAAGATTTTTCTTTATATATGGACCGTCAGATTAAAGTAATCGATCTGGACCGTTCATGGATTAGTTACTATGCATTCTATTTTTCTATAAATAGCAGCTCATTCCTTCATTATTTCTTACGAATTCACTGAACTCTAGAGAGAGAAACTATAGAGAGAGAGAAGAAGAGTATTCTGCTACTTAACTACTTCCTTATTTCAGCTCTTCTTTAAAACGGTAAGGGGTGTTATTCTTTCTTATTCATGAAGAGAACTGTTGTTATTCCATTTCTTATTATTCTGTTGGAATAACCTGTATACGCGGTCTACCCTATACTTGGTGACATTATTCTATTATTCTGTTGGAACATCCTGTCTGTGTGTTTTACACCGGACCTGGTTCCTTCTTTATTATTATTATGTTGGAACATCCTGTCTGTGTGTTTTACACCGGACCTGGTTCCGTCTTGTTATTGTTTTGTTGGAACATCCTGTCTGTGTGTTTTACGCCGGACCTGGTTCCATTATTTATTATTCTGTCGGAATATCATGTCTGTGCGTTTACGCCGGACTTGGTTCCATTATTTATTATTCTGTTGGAATAACCTGTCTGTGCGGTCTATCACATACATGGTGATTTCTTTTGTTATTCCATTCTTTATTATACTCAGTTGGTTAATTTTTGACTTCTATACTCCATGAAATTTGTGGAATATCCTTGATAATTGCGTTTCATCCAGTATCTTTTCATGAAAATATTCTTCTAAGCATTCTTGAATTTTACTCCACAAAGCAGTATCATGTTGACAATTTGGACATTGTTAATTCTTGGATAAATTAATTCTTGAACTTGTTTTATTGAATTCTTATATCATTGTCGTCATCCTCATGTTTATAAAATGTTAAAAGTCATCTATGGCCTGTAGTGCATAGATAGACTTGGTATGATTATGACCCGGGATTATTCGGTATAATCATGACCGTAATGTTACAAATGATGTGGTAAAATTCTTCATTGGCCCGTAGTGCATTGATGGACAGTTGTTGGCATGATCATGACCATCAATGAATACACGAATATCCTTGGCCGTAGTGCAGGGGTGATTCGATGATGTGGATTATTTTATTAAGCTGAGTCCAAGCGATCACAGTGTTGAAAAACCTTTTAAATCATAAAAGATATTAGAGTTTATTTTCTACTTGACTCTTTTAATGGATTTCTTGTTCCGCTACAGTTAAACTTGATGTCTATTATATTTTATCAGTTTAACATTGTTGAAAGCTAATGATAATTTGTTCTGCATTATCTTAGTCATAATATTTCTTACTGGGCTAGTTGAGCTCACCCTTTCTTTCACTGTTCTCTTCAGGAAATGAGAACGTAGCTGGGGCAAGTCGGGGAACGAAGTGATGGTCCGAATGATAGTATTATTTAGTAGTCCTCACTATTCTATGTAATGGTGTGTTAATAAATATAATGAGGACTCCTTTTGAGTATGAATACTCTCTAGAAGATAATATTTGTATTCAAACTCACAGTTTATGTTTTGTCGTATTGTACACGACAGTTGTATTAGTAAGTTATATTTGTATTCTGTACAATGTATCTGACGACCCAAGATGGGTGATGTATACCTAATTTTGGGGGTGTCACAGTTGGTATCAGAGCTTAGGGATATGATCCCTGGCTAAGATGTGAGAATAGTACTAGGAAGGGAGAGACGGGAAATTCCTTCGCTAGTATGACCTACCTACGTTTATTTGTATGGTATTTAATTGGTCGGTCATAATATAAGGATAATAAATGACATATCAATTAACTTTTATTTTGTGGCAGTATCTGAAAATGGCATCTGAGAATGTTGAGAATAGCAATGGAGCACAGACGACTGTTGATTCACCACATATCAATAATCAGGATAATGTGCATCAGGAAGGTGACAATCCTCATGCAAACAACAACACTGACCACATGATGAATGATGAAATGTTTAGAAACTTTATGCAGTTCATGCAACAGCAGGCGAGAGCGGCTCCTGTCAATAATATAGGTGGAAACACTGAAAACTCTGGGATGGTCACCGCTAAACAGTTCAAGGAGCTGGGACCACCAGAGTTTAAGGGAGAGCCAAAACCACTTATAGCGGAAACATGGATAAAGCAGATTACCAAGATATTTGATGTCTTGGGATGCTCCGAGGAGCAAAAGGTTCCCTTTGCCGCCTTTATGTTGCGAGGAGATGCAGATTACTGGTGGGAATCGATTAAGCATACTCAATCTGCCGCACTGAAGATGTCTTGGGAGAAGTTCCAAGAGCTGTTCAATGACAAATACTTTCCCGAAAGTGTTCGTCACATGAAGGAGGTGGAGTTCATCAAATTGGAACAGAATAATATGACCGTGTCGCAGTATGAGGCTAAATTTGCTGAGTTGTCTCGGTTTGCGTCCCACTTGGTGGATAATGAAGAGCGAATGACGCGAATGTTTTTACGAGGTTTGAAACCTGAGATACGTCAACATCTTATTTCTCATAAACTGTGTTTGTATTCAGATGTTGTGAATAGGGCTCAGTTAGTGGAGCGCGATAACGAGTCAACGCAACCAAAAGAGAGCAGTCGGCAAAATGATAATACTAGTGAGAGCAGTCATCGAAGCGGTGACAACAAGCGTGGAGGGAATCAACAGGCCAAAAATGATAACCACTTCGGTGGTAATCAGGGCCAAAATAATAAGAATGGTCATTTCAAGAAGAGGAGATTCAATAATGATGGAAAGACGTCAGCACCAGCACCCGTTGTTAAGGAATGAGAACGACCACCTATCATATGTTTCAAATGCGGAGGGGAGGGGCACATCAGTCTAAACTATGCGATGCCGTCTAAAGCATGTTATAATTGTGGAAGAGAAGGTCATTTAGCTCGATTTTGTCGTTTACCAAAAATAAGTTCAGCCAAGATGGAGACACCAAAGGTCGTCCCAGAAAAGTCAAAATCGGTAGTGCAAGGGAGAGCGTTTGTTGTGACCTCCCAGAAAGTAAGGAACCTGAATGAGGTTATCACGGGTAAGCTTATCATAAACTCTAACGAAGTCTATACTTTATTTGATACCGGTTCTACTCATTCTTTAATTTCTCCTACTTGCGCTCATCGATTAAATTTGACTCCGGAGAAATTAGACTTTGATATATCTGTTGAAACTCCATTGGGAGAAACCTTCATTACATCCACGGTTTATAAGTCTTATTTGGTTCAAGTTGGTACCCACACATTACCTGTCGATCTGATTTCATTAAAAATACTTGCATTTGACGTGATTCTAGGGATTGATTGGTTAACTACTCATCATGCAAAAATTGATTGTTTTCGTAAGGTTGTTAGCTTTCATATTCCTAATCGACCTATTATGCGAATTCAAGAAACCAAACCATTAAAATCAATCGCTGTCATCTCAAGCCATAAAGCTATTCGTTTATTGAAAAACGGATGTCAAGCTTTCTTAGCTCATGTCACGGATCTAAACAAAAATTCGTCAGTTTTGAATAATATTTCTATTGTTAATAAATTCCCTGACGTATTCCCTGAAGAACTTCCTGGCCTACCCCCAGAGCGTGAAATTGAATTTTGTATCGACCTTGAACCCGGTAAAAAATCCATTTCCAAAGCCCCATATCGAATGGCTCCTATTGAACTTCAGGAGTTAAAGATCCAACTGCAGGAATTGTTAGACATTGGCTTTATTCGTCCTAGTACTTCTCCTTGGGGTGCTCCTGTGCTATTCGTGAAGAAGAAAGATGGAAGTATGTGACTTTGTATTGATTATCAGGAGTTGAATCATGTCACCATCAAAAATAGGTACCCATTGCCACGTATTGATGACATGTTTGACTAGTTGCAAGGAGCACAATTCTTTTCAAAGATCGATCTTCGTTCTGGATATCATCAGCTGAAGGTTAGAACTGAGGATATTCCAAAGACGGCTTTTAGAACTCGGTACAGGCATTATGAATTCCTAGTCATGTCCTTTGGATTGACTAATGCTCCTGCTGCCTTCATGGATATGATGAACCGGATATTCAAGGAATATTTGGATCATTTTGTGGTCGTCTTTATTGATGACATCCTTATTTATTCCAAAAGCCATGAAGATCATGAGCAACACTTGAGGCTGGTACTCCAAAAGCTTCGTGAATACAAGCTTTATGCCAAGTTAAAGAAATGCGAGTTCTGGCTGGAGGAGGTAGCATTCCTTGGGCACGTAGTATCAAGTCGTGGAATATCGGTTGTCCCGACAAAGATTGAAGCTATTCAAAGTTGGGAGCAACCTAAATTAGTGACCGAAGTACGTAGCTTTCTTGGTTTAGCTGGTTATTATCAGAGATTCGTGGAAAGATTTTCTCGAATCGCTACTCCATTAACTCAGCTGACTCGAAAAGATACAAAGTTCGGTTGGAGCGAAGAATGTGAACAGAGTTTTCAAGAACTCAAGAGGAGACTCATTTCAGCACCTGTTCTAACAATACCATCTGGCTCGGAGGGATTTGTCATCTACAGTGATGCTTCGAGCAAAGGGTTGGGATACGTTCTCATGCAACATGGAAAAGTCATAGCCTATGCATCAAGAAAACTCAAGGAATATGAGAGGAATTATCCTACTCATGATCTAGAGTTGGCAGCTGTTGTCTTTGCACTTAAAATTTGGAGGCTTTACTTGTATTGGGAGAAGGTGGAGATCTTTACGGATCATAAAAGCCTCAAATATTTCTTCACTCAAAAGGAACTCAACATGCGACAACGACGTTGGCTTGAACTGTTGAAAGATTATGATCATACCATTCAATACCATCCTGGAAAAGCGAACGTGGTAGCTGACGCATTGAGTAGAAGATCATATGCAAGTACGAGTGCAATATTGTCAACACAAAGTCCCATTTTGTGTGACTTGCAAAGGATGGAGATAGAGTTAAAGACTCCAGGGACCCATGTGATGATGGCGAATATACGAGTAGAACCAACTTTAATCGATAAAGTTAAAGCTGCTCAAGCTAGAGACCTGGAGCTGATGCGTATAAGGAAGAAAGTGCAAGAAGGTGCTATGCCGAAAGCAAGAATCGATGAAGAAGGAATACTTCGAGTCAACTCCAGACTTTATGTTCCTAACAACCCTGATTTAAAGTATGAAATCATGATGGAGGCGCACAACACACCGTTTGCAATCCATCCTGGAAGTACCAAAATGTATCATGATCTTCGTCATACATTTTGGTGGAGCAATATGAAGAGAGAGATAGCGTTGTTTATCTCAAGGTGTCTAACTTGTCAACGAGTCAAAGCAGAGCATCAAGTACCAAAAGGTCCATTACAACCACTTGAAATTCCAGAATGGAAGTGGGAGCACATTACCATGGATTTCGTTACCGGTCTTCCTAATGTTTCTCAAGGTATAGATGCGATTTGGGTCATTGTTGATAGATTGACCAAGCCTGCTCATTTCTTATCGATACGAGAAACTTATACACTTGAACGTCTTGCTCGTATGTACATAAACGAGATTATAAGACTGCATGATATGCCAGTATCCATAGTTTCTGATCGAGACCCAAGATTCACTTCACGATTTTGGGTTAGTTTACAAAAAGCTATGGGCACAGATTTACGATTTAGTTCGGCATATCATCCTCAGACGGACGGACAATCATAGAGGACTATTCAAACTCTAGAAGATTTATTAAGACTCTGTGTCTTTGACTTCAAGGGAAGTTGGGACAAGTTCTTACCATTGGTGGAGTTTTCCTACAACAACAGTTATCAAGCAAGTATTGACATGGCTCCATTCGAAGCATTGTATGGAAGAAAATGTCGTTCTCCAGTATGCTGGGATGAGGTGGGTGAAGCAACGTTGTTGGGATCAGAGTTGGCACGTATGACTACAGAAAAGATTCAAATGATCCGATAACGTATAAAAACCTCACAAGATCGACAAAAGAGTTATGTTGATCTTCACCGAAAGGACGTGAAATTTGATATAGGAGATCATGTGTTCTTACGTGTTGCTCCATGGAAAGGAGTTACGAGATTTGGAAAAAGAGGAAAGCTCAATCCTCGATTTATCGGTCCATTTTTAATCCTCGATCGAGTGGAAACTGTGGCTTATAGACTCGCTTTACCGCCAAGTATGTCTCGTGTTCATAACGTTTTTCACATATCCATGTTACGCAAATATGTGGAAGACCCGAACCACATTATTGATTTAGAACCGGACGAAATAGCGGACGATTTGACGTATGAAGAAGTTCCTGTTCAAATCTTGGATAAGAAGGAACATATTCTATGCTCTAAGGTTATACCTCAAGTCAAAGTTTTGTGGAGAAACCACGATGTTGAGGAAATGACTTGGGAGTTAGAATCTGAAATGAAATCAAGGTATCCTTACGTCTTCGACATACCAGGTACGTACCCTAATTTCGAGGGCGAAATTTCATAAGAAGGGGAGGTTGTAATTCCCCAACTTTTATAAATAAAGATGAATTTTCTATAAATATCATTTTTAAATATTATGGAGTTAATTTGATATAATGTTATAGTTGTGGGTAATATTTATAAATTTTACAAAGTACGCAAGTTGTTATATAATATTCGATTGGTCGGGGAATATTCGTTTTAACAGGGAATATTCGAACAACGGCACAATCATTGGTGGACTCCACAACGGAATTACTGTCGGATTGAAAAAATAACAAAAATATTTTATTAAAAATAACGGCGGAAGTTTTACCATTGATACTGTTGAACTACTCGGTAGTAAAAGTACAGTAATACGTGTCGTTGCATAGTAACACACAGTATTGATTATTAATGCTTATGTGAGAAGTCACTCAATTTGATTCAATTATTGTCAGTTAATAATATGAATTATTTAGCGATAATGAAGTTTTGTTTTATTCGTATTATTAACGTAATAAAACAGAAACATCTTTTTATATAAAACAGAATACTTTATTAAAGTTATTCTATAAATAGAATATATTATATTTTATTTAAAAGATTTTTCTTTAAATATGGACCGTCAGGTTAAAGTAATCGATCTGGACCGTTCATGGATTAGTTACTATGCATTCTATTTTTCTATAAATAGCAGCTCATTCCTTCATTATTTCTTACGAATTCACTGAACTCTAGAGAGAGAAACTATAGAGAGAAACTATAGAGAGAAACTATAAAGAGAGAGAAGAAGAGTATTCTGCTACTTAACTACTTCCTTATTTCAGCTCTTCTTTAAAACGGTAAGGGGTGTTATTCTTTCTTATTCATGAAGAGAACTGTTGTTATTCCATTTCTTATTATTCTGTTGGAATAACCTGTATACGCGGTCTACCCTATACTTGGTGACATTCTTCTATTATTCTGTTGGAACATCCTGTCTGTGTGTTTTACACCGGACCTGATTCCGTTTTTATTATTATTCTGTTAGAACATCCTGTCTGTGTGTTTTACACCAGACCTGGTTCCATTATTTATTATTCTGTTGGAACATCATGTCTGTGTGTTTTACACCGGACCTGGTTCCGTCTTGTTATTATTCTGTTGGAACATCCTGTCAGTGTGTTTTACACCGAACCTGGTTCCATTATTTATTATTCTGTCAGAATATCCTGTCTGTGCGTTTACGCCGGACCTAGTTCCATTATTTATTATTCTGTTGGAATAACCTGTATGTGCGGTATATCGCATGCATGGTGATTTCTTTTGTTATTCCATTCTTTATTATACTCAGTTGGTTAAGTTTTGACTTCTATACTCCATGAAATTTGTGGAATATCCTTGATAATTGCGTTTCATCCAGTATCTTTTCATGAAAATATTCTTCTAAGCATTCTTGAATTTTACTCCACAAAGCAGTATCATGTTGACAATTTGGACGTTGTTAATTCTTGGATAAATTAATTCTTGAACTTATTTTATTGAATTCTTATATCATTGTCATCATCCTCATGTTTATAAAATGTTAAAAGTCATCTATGGCCTGTAGTGCATAGATGGACTTGGTATGATTATGACCAGGGATTATTCGGTATAATCATGATCGTAATGTTACAAATGATGTGGTAAAAGTTCTCATTGGCCCGTAGTGCGTTGATGGACAGTTGTTGGCATGATCATGACCATTAATGAATACACGAATATCCTTGGCCGTAGTGCAGGGGTGATTCGATGATGTGGATTATTTTATTAAGCTGAGTCCCAGCGATCACAGTGTTGAAAAACCTTTTAAATCATAAAAGATAGTAGAGTTTATTTTCTACTTGACTCTTTTAATGGATTTCTTGTTTCGCTACAGTTAAACTTGATGTCTATTATATTTTATCAGTTTAACATTGTTAAAGGCTAATGATAATTTATTCTACATTATCTTAGTCATAATATTTCTTACTGGGCTAGTTGAGCTCACCCTTTCTTTCACTGTTCTCTTCAGGAAATGAGAACGTAGCTGGGGCAAGTCGGGGAACGGAGTGATGGTCCGAATGATAGTGTTAGTTAGTAGTCCTCACTATTCTATGTAATGGTGTGTTAATAAATGTAATGAGGACTCCTTTTGAGTATGAATACTCTCTAGAAGATAATATTTGTATTCAAACTCACAGTTTATGTTTTGTCGTATTGTACACGACAGTTGTATTAGTAAATTGTATTTGTATTCTGTACAATGTATCTGACGACCCAAGATGGGTGATCTATACCTAATTTTGGTGGCGTCACAATTATTGTTGTTTATAACCTCCCGCCTTCGATGTGCATTAAAGATCCCTACATGTCCATGCCTTTACTGATTCCGGGTGATAAGAGTCCGTGTAAAGACATCAATGTATACCTTAGTCTGTTAGTTGATGAGTTGAAGATGTTATGAGATAAAGGGGTTCAAACCCTAAACCCTAAAGGTTAAACCCTAATGACCAATTACGATCCTAATTGCTAAATTAGCAATTTTAATTAGGAAATGTTAATCCTAATTAGCAAGATTTAATTTGTGATTAAGAAATTTTAATATAATTAGAAAATCCTAATTATAATTTAGAAATATTAATTTTCTATTTTGAAAACCCAATTTGGAAATTTTAGAAATTATTTTTAAAACCTAAGGGTTCAAATCCTAAAACCTAAATGATCCAAACCCTAAACCCTAAGGGTTTCATCAAATGACAATTCTAGAAATAAACTGGTATGGAAATGACCATTTTACCCTGTTAGCAATTCTTTAATTGGTTGCTTGTAGATCTAGCCCTAAATTAGGTGGGTGAACAAACCCTAACCATAGCCCTAGTTATGTGTCCAAAATCAGTAACAACTTGTTAGCCATATACAATGAATCAAATTTTATATAAATTAAATAGAGAGAAAAGAGCCACTTTATTTCTCATTTCTCCCAAGACCTTCTCTCTCTAAAATTCGGGAATGAGGAGTGATAGATAGTGAGAAACCAAGTCATGATCAAGTTCTAGCAATCCAAAAACAGATTCGTAGCTCAAAAATCAAAAATCAAACATGAATGAGGTATAAACCCTAATTTTAGAAATCATGTGATTTGATGTTGTTTGTTGTTCAGATATGTGTTAGAGGGTGTCATTTGATGATCTGGGTTGCTAAAACTCAGATCCATATCATTTTGATGCTCGAAATTTGAGTTTTTAGAAATTTGGGAAATGCTTGAAAAATGGCCTAACAACTATATGTCAGAGGCCATAGATCTTTATCTGTTAGGTGTTAGTGTTGTTTTATGTTATAGATCTATAGTATGTCATGTGTTCTTTGTTCTACAACTTGAATCAGGGCCATAGCATGCTTAGATCGTAAGTTACAAGCGGTCAAAAGGCGTTGACCGACCACGAAAATTTGAATCTGGGTAACCCAGATTTCCCAGTAGTCGTCTGACAATATTTAGCAGGCCATAGATCGTGTTGTGTGTTAGTTGATTAGTCAATTTATTGTTTGTTTGTTATAGTTTGGTATGTATAATATATATTAAAGTCACCAGATCACTTAGATCATAACTGGAATGGAAGAAAATCGCGGTCAAAATAGCTTTGACCATCTGTTTTGGGGTAACTTTCTGGAAAACCCAGAAACATAAAGAGCAAGTTTTCTGACATGGTTTGACCATTCCAGATCTTACTCATGTGGTGATGTTATTATGTTATGATGATAGATACTTGTTCTATGACATGTTTTCTAGAGGCTCGAACCCTTATATTACACAAATCAAGCTTGAACATCAAATATTCAAAGGCCCTTAGGTAGCACCTCGACAGTTCTTCAATTTCTGGGAAACCCATAAATTGAAGAACAGCGTCTGACAATACTTTGATGCACTATATCTCACGGATTTGGTGTAGGTTGGCCATGATGTTTGTTTAAGGTTGTAGTATTGCATCAATACTATAACATGGACCCAAAAACCGTACCCATATGCATAACAATCTATGATTTAGGACTGGTCAAACATACCAACTTGATGACTGGCATGCTTTTCTGGGCAGCTCAAGAACATGCTCAAGAACACCTATAGCGACGATTCTGTCGCTATAGGGCCCTTTAGCGACGGTTTTATTATTATTTGTTTTCCAATTTTCTGAAAATCATTTAAAAATAGATAAAAATAGTTTTTAATTATTAAAAATACATAATAAATTTCGAAAAATTATTTTAAAGTCTGAAAAATAGTTTTTTATTATTTTGAGTGTATTTCATAAATATTTAATATTTTTGGAATATAAATGATATTTAATTTATTTAATTATTATATTAAATAAATTATTTAAAAATGGTTTTAATTCATGAAAAATCATGAAAAATAATATTATGGTATAAGAAAATATTTAAAGATATTTTCAGTGACTTTTAATATTTTGTGATGAAATTCATTAATTAATTAATGTTAATGATAATTAGTTTATTTAATAAACGTATTAAATAAATTAAGGAAAAATAGAATTAATGTTTTATAAATCATATAAAAATGATTTAAGTGTTAGAAAAATATTTTAAGTTATAAAATATAACTTTTGATATTTTGTCATGAAAATATTAATATTTTAATATTAAAAGCAAATATCGAATAATGAATTTAATTGTTTAAAAATCATATAAATATGATTTTAAGGTATTAAAAATACTTTGTGATATTATAAATATATTATAATATCATGACATGTAGTTCATTAATATTTGATAATAAATAAATATTAATGATAATGGGATTATGTGGTATTTAATTCATTGAAATACGAGTTTAATGATTGAAAAATCATGATAAATGATAATAATTAAGTGAAAATTATTATAAGACATAGAAAAATATTTTGACTGTTATTAAAATTATATGAGATAATTGTTAGGTGTTAAGACAGAGTTTAATTGAACTTAAACTCGATAAAAGTCCGACTAGACCGTCGGAACGTTAGAATTTTGTCGAACTCAACTCAAACTGCAATAGTTTGACTTAATACCGAGTCCTATGTGTGTTATAGACTGATAGGGATATGTGTTATGTGTTTAGGTTATTCTATGTGTGTGTATATATATATATATATATATATATATATATATATATATATATATATATATATATATATCTTATAGTATTATATTGTGATGATATTATTCTAATATTGGAGATCTATATTACTAATATTAGGTCTTCGGATAAAGCGATATAAATTGCGTAGCGGTAATCAACGATTCAGGCAAGTTTGTTTTTACTTAACTCTACTAAAAGTTATTTTATTCGGATAAGCTTATGGTTAATCATTGCTGGTTGCCATGAATTATACTCTGTACATATTGCATGTATAAGTCAGGTATGAAAGGCTGATCACCTTCATTACCAGTTTATTTAGATATATTTGTTCATGTATAAAACTTGTTCAGTCAAAGGTTTGTTTCTGCTAGGTCACAATTATATTGATGAATTATAAACAGCTTATTGTTCATACTCTTTCAATCATAATATATCGTTATATTATTAAATTTAAACTTGTTGGGCAATCCTTATGCTCACCCTTGCTATATCATGATAAACATTGCAGATTAAGACGAATGCGTCAGACACAAGGAAAGGTTAAAGACAGTTCCAGTGTTAGGATATGTGTGTAGCTAAATTGTATAAGTGTTGTATTTTAAGGTTATGTGTTAAGTAAGTTATGTAATGTGTATTAAGTTAAGGTTACTCGACCTTGGAGAAAAAGTGAGTAAGTTTAATGTATAAACAAATTATGTTTATATCTTCCGTAAATAATTGTAATAGTGATAGAATGATCGAACCGGATTTGAGGTGATTTGGGACCTGGATTCGGGGCCCTCACAGTTGGTATCAGAGCTGTTGTTTATGAACCTTAGGTAGGAATACTTGAGACTTATAACCGCAGTGATTTGGATAAGTACTAACTCAAATAGAGTTAGTTGGTTGGTAAGATTCAAAGATGAATCTCGGCGAGTTATAAGATACAGAGTTCCCTAACTTTGATAATAAAGTTGAACAGTAGTGAGAATTAGATAAAGTCTAAAAGACTGAAAGTGCAGTGATAGGAGATCGTAAAACAAAACGATATGGATATAGAAATGAATCATAATGTATACGATGAGGTCACTTCGTGATCAGATAAAGTTATAGTATGGAGAAAGATCAAGCGAATGATTGAAAAGTTACAGCAAGTTTGCTGGGTGACAGTTGTACTATGAAGTGGTATAGATTCAGGAAAGGATTATGAATACGAGTTGAATGAAATTCGTATTGAGAAGGTGTTAAGGTTAGGTGGGGATTTAATTGAGGACTCATGTCAGCAGCTGAGTTGTATGATTCCTTGTATGGGCATGGAATTGTACTTGGTGTAAAAACTACTTAGTTCTGGCAATGATAATCATTGAAATGTTTGTGTCGCGCTATTTGTCATATGCATGTTAAGAGGGTGATTCCTTTCTCATGTGTATAACAGATAGATAGGTCATAGGTAGAGAATGTCAGGTTAAGTACGAGTTCTTAAAATTCATAATTATGTGACATTCTTGATTCATAGTTATATGAAATATTTATGAACCCCTCAGCGAATGGACGCCAAAGGTCTGACTAGGACAAGTTCTTAAACTCATATGATTATGGCAAGTAAATGAACTCATAAGTGTGGTTTGACGAACTGGGTATAGTTTTCTGTAAATGGAGAATTGAGGATTATAGGAACAGATAGAATGTTAAGCAAATGATCATTAGTGGAGACATAAGTTTTCCAAAACTCCTGGCTATGCTAGACTTCAAAATTTTGACATCAAGCTAAATACGCACTATGTGCTTTTAAAAAAAATATATGTAGACTCGTAATCATTTTTGAAACGGTTTAAAGTATAGTATATACTACTTATTTCAGTTAGACGCAAATGATTTGAAATATCAAAATATATTTTATTTATCACTTATGTACCATGTAACCTGGTGTAGAGATGATAAAAGGTTGATGGAGTTGTAAATGCAGTAATACTTAGTGCTGAATTTGATCCAAAATCGTTATTCCACTATTGTATGATGTGTTATGACAAAGTCATACAATGACGGCATCCTCAAACGGACTGTTAATACAGTACGACATCATGATGTCATTCTCGAAAATGTTTTTAAAATTTTAATTTTCCAACGGGGTTTGGCTACACCTAAATAATTTGATTGAATTGAATTATTGATATGAGTCTACGCTATTCGATTCAGCTAGACTAAAGTTTATGAAAACTCTAAGCGTTCATTGAAAGAAATTTCCATGACCAAATTATTTTGGTGCAGAATCCAATAAGACTGAGGTAGAATTTCTGTGCCTATGGCAGTGACGAGAAATAGAGTCGACCAGCAGTACTTATTAAGTACAGGGCATACTTGATTAATTACCCACTGTGTCCGTAAGCTATGACGGTTTGCGGATGAATTTCCATAAAATCTTTTCGAAAATGACAGACAATAGTCTGTAAAACCCCTCAGCACAATTTTAAAATTTTAACTCTTGTGAGAGGTGTATTGGGTAGCATGTGATGATATATGTGAATGGTGTAAGGTGTATGGTGTAAGGTGTAAGGTAAATTTCGGGGACGAAATTTTTAGTAGAAGGGGTGAATGTGACAACCCGAGAATTTAGACTATTTTTAAAATTTCAATTAATTGATTTAAGGTTCAAAATTAGAACCTAGACAGAAAATTAGTGTATGCGTTTGATATTTTTATGATGGAATTTTGAGGATTTCAAAATTCTGTGAAGGATTTAGGTAAATTATTCAGGATTAAGGTATACGTGGCTATGTTATGTGTAAATGTTATTATACGTTTACAGTATATTGTTGAGGGTCAAGGGTTGACCAGATAATCGATATCTGTAACAAACCCTATGTATATATTAAGAACATTAACGTTCGGTTAGAAAACTCTAGCGAATTACAAGAAACCCTAATATCGGTTATGGAAATCCTAATTTCGGTTTCGGGAATCCTAATTTATAATTAGGGAAAAACCTAATTGTTAGTTAAATAGTTTTAATGTTAATTAGGAAATATTAATCCTAATTTTTAAGATATTAGTAATTAGAAAACATTAATCTAATTACGAAATCTAATTTTTAATTTAGAAAAATTATTTTTCTATTAGAAACCCTAATTAGTGGTTTATAAACCCTAATGACCAATTACGATCGTAATTGCTAAATTAGCGATTTTAATTAGGAAATGTTAATGCTAATTAGCAAGATTTAATTTGTGATTAAGAAATTTTAATATAATTAGAAAATTCTAATTATAATTTAGAAATATTAATTTTCTATTTTGAAAACCTAATTTGGAAAGTTTAGAAATTATTTTTAAAACATAAGGGTTCAAACTCTAAACCCTAAATGTTCCAAATCCTAAACTCTAAGGGTTTTATCAAATGACAATTCTAGAAATAAAATGGTATGGAAATGACCATTTTACCCTTTTAGCAATTCTTCAATTGGTTGCTTGTAGATCTAGCCCTAAATTGGGTGGGTGAACAAACCCTACTCCTAGCCCTAGTTATGTGTCCAAAATCAGCCACAACTTGTTAGCCATATACAATGAATCAAATTTTATATAAATTAAAGAGAGAAAAAAGAGCCACTTTATTTCTCATATCTCCCAAGACCCTCTCTCTCTAAAATTTTGAAATGGGGAGTGATAGATAGTGAGAAACCAAGCCAAGATCAAGCTCTAGCAATCCAAAAACAGATCCATAGCTTATAAATCAAAAATCAAACATGAATGAGGTATAAACCCTAATTTTTGAAATCATGTGTTTTGATGTTGTTTGTTGTTTAGATATGTGTTATAGGGTGTCATTTGATGATCTGTGTTGCTAAAACTCAGGTCCATATCATTTTGATGCTCGAAATTTGAGTTTTTAGAAATCTGGGAAATGCTTGAAAAATGGCCTGACAACTATATGTCAGAGGCCATAGATCTTTATCTGCTAGGTGTTAGTGTTGTTTTATGTTATAGATCTATAGTATTTCATGTGTTCTTTGTTCTACAACTTGAATCAGGGTGATAGCATGCTTAGATCGTAAGTTACAAGCGGTCAAAAGGCGTTGACCGACCACGAAAATTTGAATCTGGGTAACCCAGATTTCCCAACAGTCGTCTGACAATATTTAGCAGGCCATAGATCGTGTTGTGTGTTAGTGGATTAGTCAATTTATTGTTTGTTTGTTATAGTTTGGTATGTATAATATATATTAAAGTCACCAGATCACTTAGATCATAACTGGAATGGAAGACAATTGCGGTCAAACTAACTTTGACTATCTATTTTGGGGTAACTTTCTGGAAAACCGAGAAAGATAAAGACCAAGTTTTCTGACATCGTTTGACCATGCCAGATCTTACTCATGTGGTGATGTTATTATGTTATGATGATAGATACTTGTGCTATGACATGTTTTCTAGAGGCTCGAACCCTTATATTACACAAATCAAGCTTGAACATCAAATATTCAAAGGCCCTTAGGTAGCACCTCGACTGTTCTTCAATTTCTTGGAAACCCAAAAATTGAAGAACAGTGCCTGACAATACTTTGATGCACTATATCTCACGGATTTGGTGTAGGTTGGCCATGATGTTTGTTTAAGGTCGTAGTATTGCATCAATACTATAACATGGACCCAAAAACCGTACCCATATTCATAACAATCTATGATTTAGGACTGGTCAAACATACCAACTTAATGACTGGCATGCTTTTCTGGCCAGCTCAAGAACACCTATAGCGACGGTTATGTCGCTATAGGGCCCTTTAGTGATGGTTTTATTATTATTTATTTTCTGATTTTCTAGAAATTATTTAAAAATAGATAAAAATAGTTTTTAATTATTCAAAATACAAAATAAATTTCAAAAAATTATTTTAAAGTCTGAAAAATAGTTTTTAATTATTTTGAGTATATTTCATAAATATTTAATATTTTTGGAATATAAATGATATTTAATTTATTTAATTATTATATTAAATAAATTATTTAAAAGTGGTTTTAATTCATGAAAAATCATGAAAAATAATATTATTGTATAAAAAAATATTTAAAGATATTTTCAGCGACTTTTAATATTTTCTGATGAAAGTCATTAATTAATTAATGTTAATGATAATTACTTTATTTAATAAACGTATTAAATAAATTAAGAAAAAATAGAATTAATGTTTTATAAATCATATAAAAATGATTTTTAGTGTTAGAAAAATTTTTTAAGTTATAAAATATAACTTTTGATATTTTGTCATGAAAATATTAATATTTTAATATTAAAAGCAAATATCGGATAATGAATTTAATTGTTTAAATATCATATAAATATGATTTTATGGTATTAAAAATACTTTGTAATATTATAAATATATTATAATATTATGACATGTAGTTCATTAATATTTGATAATAAATAAATATTAATGATAATGGGATTATGTGGTATTTAATTCATTGAAATACGAGTTTAATGATTGAAAAATCATGATAAATGATAATAATTAAGTAAAAATTATTATTAGACATAGAAAAATATTTTGACTGTTATTAAAATTATCTGAGATAATTATTAGGTGTTAAGGCAGAGTTTAATTAAAGTTAGACTCGATAAAAGTCCGACTAGACCGTCGGAACGTTAGAACTTTGTCGAACTCAACTCAAACTGCAATAGTTTGACTTGATACCGAGTCCTATGTGTGTTATAGAAAGATAGGGATATTTGTTATGTGTTTAGGTTATTCTATATATATATATATATATATATATATATATATATATATATATATATATATATATATATCTTATTGTATTATATTGTGATGATATTATTCTAATATTGGAGATCTATACTACTAATATTAGGTCTTCGGATAAAGCGATATAAATTGCGTAGCAGTAATCAACGGTTCAGGTAAGTTTGTTTTTACTTAACTCTATAAGAGTTGTTTTATTCGGATAAGCTTATGGTTAATCATTGCTGGTTGCCATGAATTGTACTCTGTACATATTGCATGTATAAGTCAAGTATGAAAGGCTGATCATCTTCATTACCAGTTGGTTCAGATATATTTATTCAATTATAATACTTGTTCAGTCAAAAGTTTGTTCCTGCTAGTTCATAATTATATTGATGAAGTATAGTCAGCTTATTGTTCATACTCTTTCAATCATTATATATCGTTATATTATTAAATTTAAACTTGCTGGACAATCCTTATGCTCACCCTTGCTATATCATGATAAACATTATAGATTAGGACGAATGTGTCGGACACAAGGAAAGGTTAAAGACATTTCTAGCATTAGGATATGTGCGCAGCTAAATTGTATAAGTGTTGTATTTTAAGGTTATGTGTTAAGTAAGTTATGTAATGTGTATTAAGTTAATGTTACTCGACCTTGGAGAAAAGTGTGTAAGTTTATTGTATAAACAATTTATGTTTATATCTTCCGCAAATAATAGTAATAGTGATAGAATGATCGAACCGGATCCGAGGTGATTTGGGACCTGGATTCGGGGCCCTCACAGTTGGTATCAGAGCTGTTGGTTATGAACCTTGGGTAGGAATACCTGAGACTAATAACCGCAGTGATTAGGATAAGTACTAACTCAAATAGAGTTAGTTGGTTGGTAAGATTCAAAGACGAATCTCGGCGAGTTATAAGATACAGAGTTCCCCAACTCTGATAATAAAGTTGAACAGTAGTGAGAAATAGATAAAGTCTAAAAGACTGAAAGTGCAGTGATAGGAGATCGTAAAACAAAATGATATAGATATAGAAATGAATCGTAATGTATACGATTAGATCACTCCATGATCATATAAAGTTATAGTATGGAGAAGGATCAAGCGAATGATTGAAAAGTTAGAGCAAGTTTGCTGGGTGACAGTTGTACTATGAATTGGTACATATTCAGGAAAGGATTATGAATACGAGTTGAATGAAATTCGTATTGAGAAGGGTGTTAAGGTTAAGTGGGGATTCAATTGAGGACTCATGTCAGCAGCTGAGTTGTATGATTCCTTGTATGGGTAGGGAATTGTACTTGGGGTAAAAACTACTTAGTTTTGGCAATGATAATCATTGAAATATTTGTGTCGCGCTATTTGTCATATGCATGTTAAGAGGGTGATTCTTTTCTCATGTGTATAACAGATAGATAGGTCATAGATAGAGAATATCAGGTTAAGTACGAGTTCTTAAAATTCATAATTATGTGGCATTCTTGATTCATAGTTATATGAAATATTTATGAACCCCTCAGCGAATGGACGCCAAAGGTCTGACCAAGACAAGTTCTAAAACTCATATGATTGTGGCAAGTAAATGAACTCATAAGTGTGGTTTGACGAACTGGGTATAGTTGTGTGTAAATGGAGAATTGAGGATTATAGGAATAGATAGAATGTTAAACAAATGATCATTAGTGGAGACATACGTTTTCCAAAACTCCTGGCTATGCTAGACTTCAAAATTTTGACATCAAGCTAAATATGCACTATGTGCTTTAAAAATATATATATGTAGACTCGTAATCATTTTTTGAAACGGTTTAAAGTACAGTCTATGCTACTTATTTCAGCTAGACGCAAATGATTTGAAATATCAAAATATATTTTATTTATCACTTATGTACCATGTAACCTGGTGCATAGATGATAAAAAGTTGATGGAGTTGTAAATGTAGGAATACTTAGTGTTGAATTTGATCTAAAATCGTTATTCCACTATTGTATGATGTGTTATGACAAAGTCATGCAATGACAGCATCCTCAGACGGACTGTTAATACAGTACGGCATCATGACGTCATTCTCGAAAATGTTTTCAAAATTTTAATTTGCCAACGGGGTTTGGCTACACCTAAATAATTCGATTGAATTGAATTATTAATATGAGTCTACGCTATTCGATTCAGCTAGACTAAAGTTTATGTAAACTCTAAGTGTTCATTGAGAGAAATTTCCTAAACCAAATTATTTTGGTGCGGAATCTAATAAGACTGAGGTAGAATTTTTTTGCATATGGCAGTGACGAGAAATAGAGTCGACCAGCAGTACTTATTAAGTACAGGGCATACTGGATTAATTACCCACTATGTCCGTAAGCTATGACGGTTTGCGGATTAATTTCCATAAAACCTTTACGAAAATGACAAATAATAGTCTGTAAAACCCCTCAGCACAATTTTAAAATTTTAACTCTTGTGAGAGGTGTATTGGGTAGCATGTGATGATATGTGTGAATGGTGTAAGCAGTATGGTGTAAGGTGTAAGATAAATTTTGGGGACAAAATTTTTAGAAGAAGGGGTGAATGTGACAACCCGAGAATTTAGACTATTTTTAAAATTTTAATTAATTGATTTAAGGTTCAAAATTATAACCTAGACAGAAAATTAGTATATGTGTTTGATATTTTTAAGATGGAATTTTGAGGATTTCAAAATTCTGTGAAGGATTTAGGTGAATTATTCAGGATTAAGGTATACGTGGCTATGTTCTATGTAAATGTTATTATACGTGTACAGTATATTGTTGAGGGTCAAGGGTTGACCAGATAATCGATATCTGTAATAAACCCTAGGTATATATTAAGAACGTCAACGTTCGGTTAGAAAACTCTAGCGAATTACAAGAAACCCTAATATCAGTTCTGGAAACCCTAATTTCGGTTCGAGGAATCCTAATTTATAATTAGGGAAAACCTAGTTGTTAGTTAAATAGTTTTATATATATATATATATATATATATATATATATATATATATATATATATATATATATATATCTTATAGTATTATATTGTGCTGATATTATTCTAATATTAGAGATCTATATTACTAATATTAGGTCTTCGGATAAAGCGATATAAATTGTGTAGCGATAATCAACGGTTCGGGCAAGTTTGTTTTTACTTAACTCTACTAAGAGTTGTTTTATTCGGATAAGCTTATGGTTAATCATTGCTGGTTGCCATGAATTGTACTCTGTACATATTACATGTTTAAGTAAGGTATGAAAGGCTAATCACTTTCATTACCAGTTGGTTCAGATATATTTGTTCATGTATAATAATTGTTCAGTCAAAAGTTTGTTCCTTCTAGTTCACAATTATATTGATGAATTATAGCCACCTTATTGTTCATACTCTTTCAATAATGATATATCGTTATATTATTGAATTTAAACTTGCTGGGCAATCCTTATGATCACCCTTGGTATTTTATGATAAACATTGCAGATTAAGACGAATGCGTCAGAGACAAGGAAAGGTTAAAGACAGTTCCAGCGTTATGATATGTGTGCAGCTAAGTTGTATAAGTGTTGTATTTTAAGGTTATGTGTTAAGTAAGTTATGTAATGTGTATTAAGTTAAGGTTACTCGACCTTGGGGAAAAGTTTGTAAGTTTAATGTATAAACAATTTATGTTTATATCTTTCGCAAATAATAGTAATAGTGATAGAATGATCGAACCGGATCCGAGGTGATTTGGGACCTGGATTCGGGGCCCTCACAGTTTTCAAGGCACAGCTCCTCGTCCAGATGATGAACCTTTAAAAGTCGAGTCTACTAGTGTCACACCTGCTGATGTGACAATTATTAGTGAGTCTAATGAAGAAGAGGATGATGTCGTCGCTGTTGAAAGTGAAGACGATGTTCTTCAGGAGGTAGATATAATTGAAGAAATCGTTGAGGATGATGAAGATGGTGATGAAAATGATATTGAAGATCTACTGCTCAAAGATGACGATTCTAATATTGATGGCTTTGACGATATAAATGATTAGGAGTATGTACTCTATATGTCCTTTTAGTTGTATTCAAATGTAATAGTTTGTAGTAGTGCAATCATTATCTTCAACTTATATTAATCTACTAAATAAGGTGTTAGTTGTTTTAGGTTACTATTTATGTTGTATCCTTTTAGGTTACTATTTATGTTGTATCCTTTTAGGTTACTATTTATGTTGTATCTGTATGTTATCCTCTTTGTTACTGTTCAAAAATATTGTGCTTACGAATGTCTAATAATATTTTTTTGATGATTTGACAGTATATATATATATACATATGGCGCGTACAACACATGGCAATCATGGTGGGCGTGTAGGTCGTGGGGGCTGTTGAGGTAGTGGGGGTGATGATCAGGCTGGATCTTTAGGTATAATTACATGTTTTGTTGGGATACATTTTATTATTTTTTATTTTATATGGTATTGACATTATATTCGTTTATATAAATATTAATGTATTTCACTACATAGGTGATCGACGTAGGCCTCCACGGGGACTAGCACGTGGATTGCATTAGGCACGCATTAAAACTTACGTGACTCGATTCTGATATACGGAGGCCGAGTTATCAGCCCGTTTGCCAAACTTGCCAACACTTAGGCAAAAAGCTGAAAAAGAGACCAAAACCCGCCTAGGTCATCGAAACAATACACAGACACATACATAGCATCGCATAGGTATGAGGCACACGTTACAACTTATGGGACTCGATTCCGATATACGGAGGCTGAGTTATCAGCCCGTTTGCCAAACTTGCCAACACTTAGGAAAAAAGCCAAAAAAAAGACCAAAACCTACCTCGGTCGTTGAAATAACATGCAAACACATACATAGCACCGCATAGGTATTAGGCACACGTTACAACTTGCGAGACTTGACTCTGATATACGGAGGTCTAGTTATCAGCCATTTTACCAAACTTGCAAATATTTAGGCAAAAAGCCAAAAAAGAGACCAAAACCTGACTCGGTCGTATAAATGACACGCAAACACATACATAACACCGTATAGGTATTAGGCACACATTACAACTTACGGGACTCGATTCTGATATACGGAGGCTGAGTTATTAGCCTATTTACCAAACTTGCCAACACTTAGGCAAAAAGCCAAAAAATAGACCAAAACTTGCCTCGATCGTTGAAACGACACGCAAACAGATACATAACACCGCATAGTTATTAGGCACACATTACAACTTACAAAACTCAATTCTGATATACAGAGGCTAAGTTAACAGTCTGTTTGCCAAACTTGCCAACACAAGTAAAAAGTTATAAAAGAGACCAAAACTCGTCTCGGTCATCGAAACGACACGTAAATACATACATAGCACCTCATAGGTATTAGGCACACCTTAAAACTTACAAAACTTGATTCCAATATACGAATGCCGAGTTATCAGCCTGTTTGCCAAACTTGTCAACACTTAGGCAAAAAGCTAAAAAAAAGACCAAAACCCTCCTCGGTCGTCGAAAAGACACGCAAACACATATATAGCACTGTATAGGTATTAGGCACATGTTATAACTTATAAAAACTGATTTTGATATATGGAGGCAGAGTTATCAGCCCGTTTGCCAAACTTGCCAGCAGTTAGGTAAAAAGCCGAAAAAGAGACTAAAACACGCCTCGGTCGTCGAAACGATACGCAAACACATACATAGCACTGCATAGGTATTAGGCATGAGTTATAACTTACAAAACTTGATTATGATATAGGGAGCCTGAGTTATCAGCCTGTTTTCCAAACTTGCCAAAACTTAGGTAAAAAGCTAAAAAAGAGACCAAAACCCGCTTCGGTCGTTGAAATGACACGCAAACACATACATAGCACTGCATAGGTATTAAGCACGCGTTATAACTTACAAAACTCAATTCCGATATACGGAGACTGAGTTATCGGCACGTTTGTCGAAATTGCTAAAACTTATAGAACACAAACTAAAATAATTTAAATATGCTCTATTTTCGACTTCGTCATTAATATTCTAATTTTGTAGGCTCTTGTTGATGAGACTTGTGGGGGTGGAGGCTGTGGCACAGGCGATGCCATGCTGATGAGACTATAGAGGGTGGGACCGGTTCTCTGACCGGAGGTGTGACCGGGGATGGGACTAGCGATGGGATCGGCAGTCGTACAATAGATGGAGGTGATGATGATACTAACACTCTTAATCTTGGGCTGTAGTTAGTTTATGTTTATATTTTTACTTTCATGCATGTATTTATATAGCTTTTCAGTTGTACAGACTGTTTTGTATCTAACTATATTGATTATTTATGATTACATTTTGTATCTACATCGTATAAGTTTTATTTATATGTAATAATGTTGTCTACATATTTGATGGTTGATAGTAAAAGATATTATTGTTATTGATATGTGTACGTTGTCATAATTTGTTTTTTTTAGTTTATAACATGTACAATTATGTATATATAAATGAAAGGGGAATTTTGCAATTTTTATATAAAAAAAATTTAAAGCAGGGCATTGGCGACGGGGTGCCGTCGGCAATGACCTATAGTGATGGTTCCAAAATAGTTTATATATAGGTCATTGGCGACGGGACTGACCACCCATTGGTGACGGCAGTGTCGTCGGTAATGCATGTATTATTAAAATGCTAAAAATGGCTATTGGTGACGATCTATCCGTCGCTAATGTCTCATTGTCGATGGCAAGACGTCGGGAATGATATAATTCCTGACTGTGAGCGACAGGAGCCAAGGGCGACGACTTGTAGGGCAACGAGTGATGCCATCGCTAATGACCTCATTGCCGACGACAATAGGGTCATTAGCGACGGCATAGCCCATCGGCAATGACCTTTTTTTTGTAGTGTACTATGATGATCTTAAGTCTAAGGATCACTTATACTAGTATCACTACAAGAATTCCTATTGACATATAAGTATAACTCCATTAGATACTCCATGGTGAGCCACGTTCAGTGAACTTATTCTCCAATAAGCACCTACAAACTTATTTTAGTGTATCCACACAAATGATCATGAGATCAATCATCCTCATCCAATGACCAAGCAACGTATGTACCAATCTATCCGAATTCACTAATCCCCATTTTAGTATTCCAACGATAGGGAATAATTTTAGTTTTAAGCTACCTAAGAATTTAGATCTCATTAGCATGATCTCATCATTATTCTAAAAGCATTGCTTAAAACTATGGGTTTATCACATATTAAATATAACTTCACCATGTAGATATATTAAAGCCTTTAATAAATGAATACTTTAATTAATAAATGAATAAGATTGTTACAAAGTATATTTGGTGTCATATCAAATATAATTGGCTTCTGTGCATACTACATTAAATCTCCCACTTGCACTATAGTCAATCGCCATGGTATCTCATACTCATCTTATCTAAGTGATGATCAAACTGTTGTTGTGTTAAAGCTTTAGTAAATGGATATGCAATGTTGTCTTAAGAGTCCAAACTATCCAGGATGACATCTCATGTTTCAATGATCTCTCTAATCAAATTAAACTACCGCAACACTTTTTTAGATTTTTGAAGAGATCTAGGTTCCTTAGCTTATGCAACAGCTCCAGTGTTGTCACAGAATAAAGGTAGTGCTCCTATAATGCTAGGAACCACACCAAGTTTAGTTATGAACTTCCTCATCTAAACAGCTTCCTTTGTAGCTTCACTTACAGCTATGTATCATGCCTCTATCAATCAATTAGTAATTGTTTGCGGCTTGGAACTCTTCCAACTCATTATGTCACCGTTGAAGGTAAACACATACCCTAAAACGCCCTCTAGTTTCAATTCAGACCCATCGCAGATAAGAAATACATCCTTAGTTCTTCTTAAGTACTTTGGGATGTTTTTCACTACCTTCCAGTGCTCTTCTCCTGGATTCGACTGATATCTTCTTGTTACACTAATTGTATGAACGACATCTGCTCTAGTACATGTCATACCATACATAATAGATCTTATTGCTTAAGCATAAGGAATCTTACTCATATAGTTTTGTCTCCTTAGGTGTCTTTGGGGCCTGTTTCTTGGAGAGATGTATTCCATGGCTCATCGGCATGAGACCACTCTTGGAATCTTCCATTCTAAACTTCTTTAGTATCAATTTAATGTATGTTCCTCGAGACAAGCCAAACATCCTTTTAGACCTATCTCTATAGATATTTATCCCTAAAATATAGATGCCTCACCCAAGTCCTTAATGGAGAAGTGTTTATATAACCAGATTTTGATCGACTGTAGCATAGGAATACCATTCCCTATTAGTAATATATCATCAACATATAATACTAGAAATGAAACAGCACTCTCACTAACCTTCTTGTACACACATGGTTCATCCTCAATTTTGATAAAATCAAACTCTTTAATTGTCTCATCAAAGTGATTATTCCACCTTCGAGTAGCTTGCTTCAATATATAGATGGATCGTTCCAGCTTACAAACTTGAAAAAAACCATTGAAACAAAACCCTCTAGATGGGTCATATAGACATCCTCCTCGAGTTTCCCATTGAGGAAGGCTGTTTTCACATCTATTTGCCAAATTTTGTAGTCGTAGTAAGCTGTAATCGCAAGCAAAATCTGAATGGACTTGAGCAAAGCTACTGGTGATAAGATTTCATCATAGTCATTTCCTTATCTTTGTTTGAAACCTTTTGCAACAAGTCAAGCCTTATAAGTCTTTACCTTGTCGTCCGCTCCAGTCTTTCTTTTGAAGACCCATTTGCACCCAATAGGCTTAATTCCTTCACGTGATGAAACCAAAGTCCATACATGGTTCTCATACATGAACCCCATCACGGATTTCATGGCTTATAGTCATTTATCTGAGTCTTTAATACTCATAGTCTGTTCGTAAGTCAATGGATCACCATAATCTGTGATGTCTACCTCATCGCCCTTCTCTATGACGAATCTATAAATCTCAGGTATATTCGATACTCTTCCTGATTTACGAATAGGTTATGACACAGAAGGAGTCTATACTTGGACAGGTTCATCCATTTTATCTATGTTGGTTTATGGTTCTTAAACTTCTTCAAGATCTATTTTCCTCCCACTAGCCCCTTCAAAGATAAATCTTTTTTCTAGTACGTGTATTTTACAACAAATACCTTTTGCTCAGTATGATTGTAGAAATAGCATCCTAAACTTTCTTTAAGATATCCCACAAATGTACACTTATCAGATCTTGTTCCAAGCTTATCATTCTGAAACTTTTTCACATAAGCAGGACATCCCCAAACTTAGCATGCTTAAGACATGGTTTCCGCCTTGTCCATAGCTCATATGGAGTCTTAGGGACGGATTTTGAGGGGTCCTTATTTAGTAGATATGTACCCGCTTCTAGGGCATAACCCCAGAAAGAAACTGGAAGATCGGTAAAACTCATCATCAAAAGAACCATGTCCGACAATGTTCGATTTCTCCTTTCAGATACACCATTTAACTGTGTCGTCCCTGAAAGTATTATGCACACAAGCAAATCATGTTTGATGATAAAGCATATTCTTTGTAACAATCTTATTCATTTATTAATAAAAAGTATTAATTTATTAAAGGCTTTTAATTATCTACATGATGCTGCTTCATAATATGTGATAAACTCATAGTTATAAGCAATGCTTTTAGAATAATGATGATGATCATTCTAATAAGATCTAAATTCTTAGAAATCTTAAGACTAAAATAGTTCCCAATCGTTGGATTACTAAATAGGGGATTAGTGAATTCAGATAGATTGGTACATACGTTGCTTGCTCATTGGATAAGGATGATTGATCTCATGATTATTTGTGTGGAGACACTAAAGCAAGTATATAGGTGCTTATTAGAGAATAAGTTCACTGAATGTGGCTCGCTAAGGAATACCTAATGGTGTTTTACTTGTCTGTTAATTGAAATTCATGTAGTGATAGTAGTACAAGTGATCCTTAGACTTGAGATCATCATAGTATCTTGTGTATGATAAATTATACTTTGACTTGTTCCTTAAGACCTTAAGGATATATCAAAGGGTATGCTTGGGTATAATAAGTCGTACATGGAGATAATGTATGATCAATAAAGAATCTACCGCTTCTAGTAAAAGAAGAGAAATGTCCTGTGTGATTCGATAAATGACAACCCAGTAGTCCTTGGCCAAGGCAGAATGAAATCATAAAGGAGTTTCTAATTTGTATTATTTGAAGTTGTGCATTTAAGAGTTAAAATACATATAATTAAATAAAATAAGACTTGACAGTAATTTCATGTCTTATATTTAATTGGAACAATGTATGGTCGAAGGATTGAATTGTACGATAACTATATACTCAAAGGTTCTTTTATGATTAATGTTGAAATCTATATTATCTAGAAAGTCGTTAATCACTAGGAAGACTTATCCCTATCGTAGAATAAATATTATTTATTTAAATAAATTAATATTTTAATTTATTTATTTAAATAAGATTAGAATTGTTCTAATTGATTTATTCACAACCGGTTTAATATGGAGAACCTAAAGGGTCACACCATAAAAGAAAGAATAATTATTTAAGAAGTTATTGGCATAATCGTAATAATAAATTGAGTATATTTAATTTAATCTATGGTGATAGAATAAATTAAATAACTTAATATTTATTATTTAATATTTTGGAAATATTAAATATAAATTAATAAGAGGAGTCTTATTATTAGTATTACTATTATTATTATTATTTAATTCCTAAAGAATTTTGGGAATTAATTAATAAAAGTACTCTCATATATCATAATAACATTAGGAGCCTAATTAATTAAAAGAGTTTAATTAATTATTTCTAATAAGATTGGGAGCATAATTAATTAAAGGAGTTTAATTAAATCAAAATAAAATTCAATTCCTTAATTGTTAAGGAGGGTTGTCTATATTTATAAATAAGAGGAGTCATATTATGGGTAAGGGTTGTTGTTGTTGATTTTTTCACAACGTACGTATTTCAAATAGTTGGGAGAGTAGACTTTTTTCTATGGGAGATAGAAAAACTAGGATTTTACCAAATACCCATCTTCTTGAATGTTTCTTCTTCCTTGGTGGATCACCTCTAGAGGTCAAACACTTGGGTGGCTAACATTGATCTAAAGGAAGGAACCAAACCCAGGGGATTCAAGTTGAATGCGAAAAAGATTGGAGGTAAACTTATACCTGAGGAAGCTCGAATTTTCACGGGTATGATTCTTGTTCTTTATCTTTCCGTTTAATTAATAATTGTGCATAAAGGATGATCCAGATATATGATTTGTAAAATTTTAAAACTCTATTTTATCACATTGTCGCTTAATTTGTGCAATTTTATTGCGTTAATGAATTTTACAAACCTAACAGTATCATCAGAGCCAAACCTTTGATGCGAATTATTAATTGTTTTAATTTGATATGTGTTCAGAACAATTTAATTGGGCATAATTTATTATATAAAATTTATTTAAAAAAAACATACGGAATCGCGAAATCACGCAAATCACAGATTTTTCAAAAGCTCAAATTGGGATCTCCTGTTAACTTTTATATGCATATAATAGTTAGTATATATATATATATATATATATATATATATATATATATATATATATATATATATAAAGATAATATATATAATATTATTTTAACCGTACGGTTACTATTATAATATATATATTATAATATTCTTACTTATTTTAATCTTAAAATAAAAAGTTTATTTTAATCTTAAAATTGGATTTCATGCTAACCAATTAGAGTTGGAATTGGATTCCATGATAACTAATTAGAGTTGACATTGGATTCCATGTTTCCTTAAATAAAGGAGTTTATTTAGATATGAAATAAGATTTAATATTATTCAAAATAAAGGAGTTTATTTGTGAATAGAAAAGAGAATCCGTATTTCCTTAAATAGAGAAGTTTTACTTAGATATGGAATAAGATTTCATATTATTCAAAACAAAGGTGTTTATTTGCGAATAGAAAAGAGAATCCGTGTTTCCTTTAATAAATGAGTTTTTTTTCCTTGGAATTGGATTCCATTATTGATTAAAATAAATGGGTTTATTTTGATGAAAGGATTTGATTAAAATAAAATAGTTTATTTTATTCAAAATTGGATAAATTAAAATAAAAGACGTTTATTTTTATTTAAATTTGGATTAAAATAAAAGAGTTAATTTTGATTCAAAATCAGATTTTATGCTAACTAAATATGTCCATTAAATGATACCATATATATATATATATATATATATATATATATATATATATATATATATATATATATATATATATATATATATATATATATATATCGAATGTTTAATATTTATGAGATGAATATAATTTATTGATGCATATGGTGATGTGTATGATAATAAATGGGATTGATTATGGACTATTGACCAATGCGATTGGATTTTATTTTAGTTGGATGCGTGAATGTATGAGTTTTATTAAATAGGGTCTGCGTACCTCGTCTTCTCTAATTTTTCTTAATGTAAATTCTATCTCCTTTCTATGTACTTCCCCTTGACTGCTGATCAAGGTTTCTATTTATTTTAAATAGTTTGGTAATAGGAATAGTTAGAATTAATTTTCAAGAATTGGAGATCAAGGAGCAAGGAGCGCTTGAAGACCCGTTTGTAATGGAGCCCAGGATTTAAATATAATAATTATATTTAAATTTAATTCTTGCACCTTAGGTTTGACCTTTTGGTTCACTTAGTGGCTCTAGTGAACCAATCTAAATAAAGTTCATAATCAATCCGGATAGAATATAGTATTCTATATGTGCAAGCTTATGCTATATATATTATATATTATGCAAACATGCTTCGCATTTTAATTAATATGACGCGTATTTTATATATATATGTGCATGCGGGCTAAACAAGATGAGACAAATTAATAACAAAATCTTTAAATATATTATATTAAGTTGTAACGTTTAAAGATATTTGAAATATCGAACGTCGCCTTCTAGCATGGTAAAACAATAGAGTATTAAATATTTAGTATGAGTTTGTTGTGCACACACAAGGCAAGTGTTAAATATTTAAGATGTTGTTTTATCACATTTAATGCTTATAAATAGACTGAACAATGCTGTTTTGTTGTGCACACACAAGGACAATATTTTTCTTTTGAATATATGGAGTGTTAGGTATGACTTAACTTAAATCATTTTGGTTCGGATGTGCACACCTTGACCAATATGATTTAAGAGACAAAATACAAGGAGTTACATAGTTGATGTAATTGACAAGAGTTGTCTACCTATTTATTTATATATAGTTTGTTGTGCACACACAAAATTATATACATTTGAAATAGGATCCTTATTCTCACTAGCATATCTTTAATTAGATATCGCCGAACTATATAAATTGAGGGTAATATAGTTTGACGAAAATAATGGGATATACAAATTTAAAACAAGACCTAATTTATTTTGGTAATTAATAATAGAATGTATGCTAAAATGTTGTTAAGAAAAAATTAATTTACAAAATTTTACAATGTCTAAATTACTATCACTGCGAAACATATTAGATGTTAATTAACCGGACCAAATTAAACGGATTGGTTAAGGATATTGAGAATAGTTCTAACAACTGAAAAGTTATCTTATGTCCTTAATACGCCTATCCCTACAATGGTTGCAGACATTGCCTTTGAGGAAGAGATTGCTATTTTTAGAAAGTGGCAAGATGATGCATAGTTAGATCAATGCATCATGCTCGCATCCATGGGCAACGAGCTTCAACGTCAGCATGAAACTATGGATTCTCCTACTGTACTCATGCACATCAAGAAGTTGATAGTGAGGAAAGTATGACTAATAGATATTAGATATCTTAGGAGCTCTTCTGATCTAGAATGACCGATGACACTACAGTACAGACAAAAAGGTATTAACATTATCAATTTGATTGAACAATTAGGATAACGAGTTTTGTCATGGATGGAGAGTTGAGCCAAGATTCGATCTTGCACTCACTCCCGGACTCCTTTCACAATTGTTGTGATTTTTTCATATGAACAAGCTAGATATCAACCTCGCTGATTTGCTTAACATGTTGAAAATGTTGAGAGTCACTTTCCAACCAAAAAAGACCAAGTCTTACCAGTAGGGGTCAAAGGATCTTCTGAAAAGAAGAACGATTCAAAGACGGTAAATAGAAAAGCAAAAACAAAGGACAATAAGAATAAAACTAATACAGATCAATATATGCGTGCAAGTATACACGGTCAACAAGTAATAAAGAGTAAGTAAAGTATCGTTCCAACGGATAATTAACTAACAAAGTTCACCAAGTACTAGCCCATAACCATTTTAGTCTTATTTAAACGAATGATTTGATATTTAATATTTAAACTATGAAATTAAATAAACCTAGCTATTCCTAGAGTGAGACTAGATAATGAAGTCCTGAGATCACAACTTCATCTATTGATTCATTCAAATCCACAAACTTCATGTTAAGCCAAATTTCTTATACTGGATTGCTAGTCGAGAACACAAAAGTAAAGTACAGCCATATCTCAATGTACCATACTCATATCACATATAATCCATAATTGATAGAATATACATGAACACCCACATTACCTAAACCACTATATGTCTATGTTATTTACAAATAATTAGGATTTAAGCCCAAGTTCTCAAATGACTACGAGCGGTGCTTCGGTATATGTCTATCCTAAGCACGAATCATACATCCTAATGCATTATAGAACATACAACCACACGCTAATAAGATCAGATCTAAACTCATACTTCTTCTCTCAAGTCCATATGGATTATCACAGTAATTGATGGCCAATCAACTAAGCAAATGGCATGAATCTAATTAGACAAGCCTAAAGCAATCAATAAGGCTAGCAATGAAATATATCAAAAATAACTAGTCCATAGAATCCATTCCAATCTCAAAATAGAGTTTAGATCATAGTTGAATCAAATCTATCATCCACATATAGAATAAACATCGTAAGATACAATTATAAATTAAAGAGAAAATAAGAATAAAGAATTGTAGTGCAAATCTTTTCTCCTGATCCGAGATGGAATCTCTGAAGCTTTCCAATTGCTTCTAGTATTCGATCTAATCAACTCTCGAAATCACTACTCTAATCTAATATCGAAATTAAAGAGAAGAAAACAATAATAGCTGTGTGATCCCCCAAGGGGTGGAATTACCTCTACATCATGAAAATACGTCTAATATATATGCCCTAATTGAACCCCCTCTCAGTTACACTTCAAATTTCACATTTTAAAAAAATAAGTCAACAACAGCTTCAGAGGACTCGCGCGGCCGTGCAAGGTCCCAATACAGAATGGGCGCGGTTGCGCGTGTATACGTTTCTAGCTTCTGCAGGTTGATGGCGCAGGCGCGCGTGTTCCAGCTTGTTTAGTCGTGCGGCCGTGCGGCTTATGTGTCCTGTATACTTATGTTCTGCTGCTGTTTCCTGTTATTCCACATGCTTGTTGCTTGCTCTTCCATTATTGCTCAGTTTTGTATATCCACTCAGTCCGTTTACCCAACCTTGGTTAGATCTATACCACAATGCCAACGTCGAATCATGCTATTTCCTGCATTTCCATACCAGAGGGATTCTAATTACAAGTAATGCAAATTAAACACAAAATGCACTTAAAACACACTAAAATGTACTAGATATGAGCATAATTCTCGTGAATTGAAATCTAATAAGTAGGTTAGTGGGCCATGAACTTCTTTGGGAAATACTTTAGGAAATTCACTAACAACAGAAATATCAATCAAATATGACGTATTTTGTTTAAATCCATGATATGGGCTAATAAAGCTTGACATCCGTTTTTTAATAAACGAATGGCTTTATGGCTTGATATGATAGTGATTGACTTTAGTGGTTTGGTTACTTGAATTTGCATAATATGTTGGTTAGGAATATGAAAACTAACAACCTTACGAAAATAATCAATTTTATCATCATAACTAATTAACCAATCAATTCCAAAAATCACATCAAATGCAAGTATTTTCAAAGATATAAGATCAACAGGTAATGTGATGGTGCCAACTTGAATCAAGCAAGATCTATAAACAGTAGATGTAATAAAGGTTTCTCCTAACGGAGTTTCAACAGATAAGTTAAAGTCTAATTTCTCATGAGTCAAGTTCAAACGTTGAGCACAAGCAGGAGAATAAAAGAATGGATAGAACTAGTATCTAATAAGGTATAGACTTTGCAAGAGTTTATAATTAGGTTACCCGTGACCACCTCGTTCGGGTTTCTCACATTTTGGGTAGTAGCGACAAACGCTCGTCTAGGAACCACCGACTTTGACTTGTTCGGGACAGCCTTTGGAGTCACCATCCCCACTAGACTTGGTTTCGCAACAGGATAATCTCAAGCTATATGACCTTCCTTTCCATAGTTATAACACACCTTAAATTGTTGTGGATAGTTTGGGCTGATGTGTCCCTCTTTCCCGAATTTATAACATACGACCAGTGGTCGTTCTCCTCCCCTGAAAATAGTTGATGTTGGTGTTGACGTCTTCACGTTGTCATTGTTGTACCTTCTCTTTTTGAAATCTCCCCCGACTTGCTTTTTCTACTATCATTACCACAATTACCACCAGAGTGGTTACCACTTTTGTCCGAATATTTTCCTCCCCGCTGGTTATCATTGCTCCGATGAGTGCTGCCACCAATACGACTCTGGTTGTTGTTCCTCAGTTGAACAGACTCATTATCTCACTCTAATAATTGATCCCTATTCACAACATCTAAATATAGAGAAAATTTGTGAGAAATGAGGTATTGACGTATTTCGGGTTTCAAACCTCTCAGAAACATCTGCATCATACGTTCCTCATTTTCTACCAAATGAGGTGCAGACCTGGATAACTCCGCGAAATTAGCCTCGTACTGGGACACAGTCATATTATTTTGTTCCAGACTGATAAACTCTACCTCTTTCATATGACGAATACTTTCAGGAAAGTACTTGTCGTTGAATAGTTTCTAGAATGCTTCCCAAGACATACTGAGTGCGGTAGGCTGGGTACGCTTCACAAATTTCCACCAGTAATCTGCCTCACCACGGAATATAAAGGTGGCGAATGGAACTTCTGTTCCTCCATGCATCCCAAGACATCAAATATATTGATAATTTGCTTAACCCATGTTTATGCCTTAATAGGATCTAGTTTTCCCAAAAAATCTAGTGGTGCCAACTTTTTAAATTGCTTGGTTGTGACAAGCCGCGCATTGCTATTATTTCTACCCATATTTTGCACACGAGTCTCCCTCGTCTGATTTTACACGAACTGTAAAAAGCTTCTAAACATCCCATCATTCATCATTTGATCTGTGGTGTTGTTTACAAGAGGAGTATTACCTTCCTGAAGCACATTATCCTAGTTGTTGTTTGCCGGTGTCTCAATAGTCTTATGTGCTCCATTGCTCATTTAAAAAATTTTAGATGTCATTCTAAAATACTGCCATAAAACAAGGGTTAATTAAAAAAATTGACATGCCACATAATATCCTTATATTTTTGACCGACCAAATAAATAAGCTTAGGTAGGACACGCTAGCGAAGGTTTTACTCGTCTCTCCCCTCCTATTTCTATTCCCCGATCTCAGCCAGAGACCATATCCCTAAGCTCTGGTACCAACCGTGACGCCCCCAAAATAGGCCCACATAACCCATTCTGAGTTTCCAAATACAAGGTACAGAAACTAAATACAAACTTCATTAATACAATTGTCGTGCAAAATATAATAACACATTTTGCTGTGAGTTTTAGTACAAATATTGTCTTCTAGACAATATCTAAACTCAAATAAAGTCCTCATTACATTTATTGATTCACTATTTTATAATATAGTTAGGACTGCTATAACAACTGTCTTGAACCATCACTCCACATCCCGACTAGTACCAGCTATATTCTCGCCTCTAGAGAAGAAAAATGGAACAAAAAGGAAAAGGATGGGCTCAACTAGCACAGTAAAGAATATTATGACTAAGATAATAAAAAATAAATTATCGTTAGCCTTTAATAAATCAAATAAAATATAATGGACAACAAGTTTTAGATCAATATTCGCAGTGGAAATAACAATTAATTAGAAGAGTTAGGTAGAGAATGAAGTTTATTATCTTTTATGATTTAAAACTCTATCATCAATATTTTATCCTTGTGACATCCATCAATATACATCACGAATCAAATATTCATCTTTGCACAATGGATCAAAAATATTCATTTGTATCACCAGTTGGTCATGTTCATCTCAACATCTGTCCATCTTTGCACTACGGGCCAAAGATATTCATCAGATAATCATTCATCTTTGCACTACAAGCCAAAGATATTCAGTTATATCACCATTTAGGACAGAGGATGATAAAAAAAATATTTTAAAGAAAACGAACCCAGTGAGATAAAAGGACAATCATTAGGGATTCATACTTTAGTTTATCCAAGTTAAAAAATACTCCATAATAATCAATTATGGAGCAAAATTCAAGAATGAATATCAAAACATGGATACAATCAAAGATAGTAACCATAATAGACAACTTAGACAAAGACAAGAAAATTTAATTTTTCTGTGAATAGTATCGTATACGTGAATAGTATTGTATACGTGAATAGTAACTCCAACACGAAAAGGTAAAAATTTCACAATAAAATTCGTATCAATATTTCGGTATAATGATATTAAAAGAAATAACATTATTTATGAAAAAAATAACATCTCTTACCTCAAAAGAATAGCCCTTCTGACTGGAATATCGGATATAATATAGAAGAAAACATGCACTGTGATGAGTGTGTTTTATATACACAAATTAGGTACTTTTGAGTTTGATAATTTGTAAATCCTAAGCTAGTTTGTTTGGTTTTTATGTGTTTTCATTGTATTGTTGTGTAATATAGTTTTATATTGCTTTTATGTATTTTTGTATTAGTTTTATGTGTTTTTACTTTGTTTTGTAGGAATTGGATGCAATGTCACTTGGGTCGATGGTTGGAATTGCCAAATTCGCATATTTTGTTTGCCATTGACATAGCAGTCCCGTGAAGCCCAGTTTTTCCCATGATCCGGCCATTATCTGTCCAAACTCCAAGAAAGAAAGTTGTAGATCAACGTCTCCTCTTTCCGGATCATCTTGAATCGCCTCAATCGGAGTTCGGATACGAGAGTAATGGCTATTTTCCCAACGGGTGTCAAATCTGGAAACTACCAACTACTATTTGCATAGCAGTCCCTTCAAGGCCAATTTGAGCATTGATCTAGCCATTATTTCGTAGAACTCAAAGAATGAAAGTTTTATATCTACTTCTCCTCTTTCCGGATCATCTTTAATCGCCTCAATCGGAGTTCATATGAAGAAGTTATGGCCATTTTCCCAACAGATATCCAAGCAGAAAATTAGCCGGCGCTGCAGCGCGACTTGCTAGTGTATTTTCGGCGCCGCAGCGCCACTTAGCAGTAGCCCAGCCCCCTCTCCGCGCTGCAGCGCCCCGTTCAAGCCAAATCATGGCGCTGTAGCGCCAGACACGAATTTTGAACAGTTTTCAGCTATTAAATGCTCAATCTAATGACCAAAAAACATAATCTTCTTTCATTTCTACTACCAACCTAGAGGAGAAAAAGAGAGAGGTGGCGGCTTGTAGAAGATGAAGGCCATGGCTCTTCGCCATGGTTCTTCAAGAGCTTCAAGGAGCATCAATGGTGGGAGCTTCAACAACATCAATGGAGGAGCTTCAACCAACAACTAAGGGAAGCCATCATTTCTTTCTTTTTTTTTCCTCTAGTGGCTAGAACTCATTCTTGGGGATCTAGTGCAAACATTTGTAACACCTATGGAGGCTAGGAATTGAATTAAACTTCTAGCTTTTCTTTGATACTTGTATGATCCATTGGATGATTACCTAATATTTGGAATAATTTAATTTATTTGTTATGAATTAAACTTCTATTTTGCTTTCCTTTTGATTGGTGTCATGCTAATTGGTTCTTTATGTGATTATGTATATGCATAATTTATGTATTACCAATCCATAGTGGCCGCCGTGATCATAAAGAGAGTTAAGAGATTTGAACAAAGTGATGCACGCCAAGTGTTTGACAAAATGCTTGTGTGTGGATATTGTGTTCTTAGCTCTTTATCTATCTATGTTTTGTTTTTCTGTTATTTTAATTAATTGTAATCATAATTTATCGCTTTAATTAATTGTTTAAATAAAATTGAGGCGATATAAAGTCAGTACTTGGTAGATATTAGTGACAATTCCTCGTGGGTTCGATAACTCTCTTATTATTATATTACTTGTTGACCGCGTATACTTGCGCGTGTTTATCGGTTGCGAAATCGTTCAACACGTTTTTGGCGTCGTTGCCGGGGAATTATTATTCTAATATTGTCCAATATCAACAAGTTTTTGTTTGATCTTTATTTACGCGTGTTTTTCGATTGCGATAAATAGGCTGACAAGACTGTATGTAAATGCAGCTCTTGTGCAAGACTTGGCGTAAGCTGGGGCCTTACGGTTCTATATTTTGTTATCGTTTATGAGAATGGATTGACAAGACTGTATGTAAATGCAGCTCTTGTACAAGACTTGGCGTAAGCTGGGGCCTTACAGTCCGATTTCGCATGACACATTTTTATTAAGTTTGTATTTCTATTTTAAATAAAGTCAGGCTGAAGACTATAAACCAAGCGCTTGTTGGGAGGCAACCCAAAGTGTAATGTTTTGTTTTAGTTACTTTCAGGTACCGAGTATCGCGCAACAAGTTTGGCACTCTCGACTTGGAGGACTTGGAGGATGATGTCGGTGACGATTAACATATTCTCAGGGAAGTCCTCTAGTTTTTATTTTATCTATCTTTACATTGAGGACAATGTTCTTCTTAAGTTTGGGGGTACTTGTGATATTCTTAGTACTTGAGTTGGTATTATATTATTATGTCATTTATTTTGATGTCTTTATGTTTAGTAGTGCATATTAGTTAAAATTTTTAAATTTTTTAAAAAATTTCAATTTTATGTTATATCTTAGCAACTAGTAGACGTCAATTGCGGAAGGCGACAACTGATGTCTTTATGTTTAGTAGTGCCAAAAACTTGTTGCACGATTTCGCAACCGCAAAACACGCGCAAGTATACGCGATCTTAACAAGTAATATAAGAAAGTAGAGTGTCGAACCCACGAGGACAAAGATTTAATCGGAAATAAATACTAAGGTAAAATCGTTACTAAACTTATTTAAACGATTGGAGGTAAAGGTTGGTTAAGCTATTTTAATAAGAAAACTAACTAAGAGACGTTGGTTGTGCTAGGAAGGTAAGATGGGATTACAGCTCCCCTAATGCTTCGCCTAATCTTCTAACTCTCCGCAATACAAACGAATCAAGGAATGGTCGACCTAGAACAATAATAGGCATAAACTTCTGTCGAAGGTAAAATGCACATCCCTAGAAAGCTAGAACACCATATGTCTATGGGTGGAACTAACTGGGTCGAGGTCATTAAGCACATTCACAAGGTCACACAAGGCAAATAAGGATATGTCTATCCTATTGGCACATTAAGCCCCACATTCAAATGTCAAGGTCATAATAGGTGTTGCTGCATTTAAAGACAAATAGTAATATCCATTTATGAATTTCCATTACTATCAGTACCTATTTCTTTATCAATAAATCAGACAAAATAAGCAAAATACAACAATAAAAACAAAAACAATCCTAAAATGGAGTTAGTTCCTAACTATGGGACTAACACAAATTTCTACTACACTATCCATTATCAGACAATTACAATAAAAACAATATTTGCAATAAGAAAAAACCCCTGTAGAAAGACGTTATCTTTTGCCAAATATTTTCTTCAAGCTTCTTCCTTCTCTCTTGTTATCTATTTTCTGGTATATGTCTGTTGTCTGTGTCTTCACTGCCGCCTCCTCCTTATCTGACATCCTTCCCCCCCTTTTTTCTAGGTCAAACAAAGTCCTTGTCTGCCTAGGAACCGGAGGTGGCGCCGCGGCGCGGGCCACCAAGTATTGAGCAGCGCTGCGGCGCAACATTATGAAATGGGACACGGAGATCGCGTTGCAGCGCGAGACAAAGGGGGATGTGTGGTGCCGTGGCGAGACTTACGCCAGCTGGGGGCAGGCCATGGAGCTGCGGCGCGGCCATTAAGCCTGGAGATGGCGCCGCGGCGCGAACATTGGCAAAATGACTGTTTTGCCCCTTTAAAGCTGTAAAAACACTGTGAAGCTCTGCAATGCAACGATTAAACGCACTAACACTATATTTCTATGATACTACATAAAAACTACGCATTCAGGTAAATATTTAAGCCATAAGGTATCCGATTCGCGGGTTTAAATCACACTCATCAAATACCCCCAAACTTAAGTCTTTGCTTGTCCTCGAGCAAACTATCTAACACAATAATAACAGTAGACACTAAGAATGCAAAAGGAAAATATATATAACAATCTTTAATAGCATCGTGGCTACGAAACTCTAAATAAGCTACTCCCCAAGAGTAAGTCAAACACGGTAATGAATAAGGGTTCATTATATTTCAAGCATAAGACCGTATTCGATCCAATCTAAGTGCGTGTGGGAATACCAACCGTCCTGACTAATCATAGCTCAACTACGTTTGTGCAGTCAAATGTTAAAACCAAGCAAACTCCGCAACTTAAACATTCAACAAGCATTAAGAACAAGGCGCAAATGCAGGAGAAGATCAAAAGGCTCTAGCATGCCGATAACAAAATTAGACTCAGACAGTACTCAATTACCTTAGGCTACAGAACTACCCATGAATGAGCTTTTGATCAGTGACTCCCAAGCCAGACGACTTTAGGGCACTAGGTGTAGAACACCCCTAAGAATCTAATAACTCGAGCAGTAAAGGCCACATAATCAACATAAGCCAAATGAGACTTCACAACAAGAACGAAGATTAATCAGCGAGTGCGTTTTACGCTCCATCTAGATATCGGCCCTGCGTTTATGGGCGAGTGCGTTTTACGCTCCATCTCGACCCACCGCTAAACTTTCGATATGCAACACTTTTTTTTTAACAAGCTAGAATCCAAGATCCAACACTACAAAAATACCTAAATCTTTTATTACCTTGTACAAATGAAAGTTTATAAGAGTGAACAAATTTTCAACACAAACTATACTCGAACAATAATTAGTTAACACAGTTGGGCGGTGCTTGCTAGAAGGACAGATCAATAACAGTCTAAACTTATCAACTAATAAACCCCTAACTCATGTCATGTTTGACACAACTCTACGAGAGACATACTCATTTGGCGCTACTAATAGCCACAATAAAAAAAATCAGCAATGATAAATATAACATTCTTGCTAAATAGCAGCTCAAAATAGGGTGAAAAGGCTATTTACATGGCACAAGCATATAAATCTGAATAAGCCCCAAAAAGATGGCTAGAAACCATAATCATGCTAATAAAATTGAAATAAAACCAAAAGCAGTTTATGGTATCCATAAAGATAAAAAAAATTCAACATAATCCCGTAGTTCAAAAGACTACACCACAATACTGATAACTACAAACGTAATAAAGATAGTAAGTCTGGCAATCCTAAAATGGCAGTAATGAGATAGACAGATAATGAGATAGACAGATAATAAGATAGAAAGATAAAGGCTAAAACACCCCCAAACTTGAAGTGAGCAATGCCCTCATTGCTAAACATAAAGCAATTAAATATAAGAGGGCTTCCCTGAAGATCGCTCACTCAGCAGCGGCATCGGTTTCGGCTTCTTCCTCGTCTGGCGCGTCCTGATCAGCTTCGGCAGGTGGTGATGGTGGAGGGTATGGTGGAAAAATAGGAGGGTTGGGAAACTGGTATGGCGTGAACTCAATGCCCTCGCCATAAAAGTCAGTGTAGATACTCTGCATTGTGTTCACCAACTCAGTCTGGTACTGCATTGCTATATCCTGCCTCTGAGCCACCGCTGCGATATGCCTCCGCTGCCTCTGTGCCTCAGCGTCCTGCTTCTGATGCAGCAGGGTGAGGGATGCCATGATGTCTGCTAAAAAACCCTGACTAGCTGGGCCTGCCTCAGGTGCTTGAGAGGGCTCTGGCTCTGGGCCGGCTGTTGGTGGTCCATATCATTCGCCCCTGACATGAGATTATGCCCCGTCCCAAATAGTGAAAAGCTTGATCGTTTGATGGTCGATGACAATCATGGGCAGCGAAGCTATCTCATCTGCACCCCCACTGTAACCCGCCCTGCCTGCACAAAAGCGTGATCACAGATGGATGGGGAAGTCCTGCAACGACTGTACTCTTGATAGCCTTGATGATCGAGTCGTGGATGAGAACTCCGATATCCACACTCAAACCCGTGACAATGGCAAAAAGCAGAATCGCCCTTTCTTTAGTCACATCGCTTAGGTGACGAGTCGGGAGCATGGTGGCACAAATGAAATTGTACCACGCCTTTCCATAGCGACTGAGCGCAGCAGCCGGGAAGCTAGTCTTTTCACCGGTATATATATTTTTCTTCCAGGCCGTCCCAGGCTTGCAGAGCCTTCGGATGACATCTTCCTGGTCATTGCCACGGAATCCTAGCTGCATATAATCATTTCCCGCATAGTTTGGTACCCCGAATAACGCATTAATGGATATACTGTCAAATGGCACGGACCTTCCCCTAACTTGAACCACAGCAGGACCCTCAGGACTGGCATTGGCATAGAATTCCCGAACCACCGGGACAACAGCTGATACTGGCGGTTTGATGAAGTTAAGCCACTTGCGCTCCATGATCATATTCATGATTTCCCCATCTTTTTGATCCGGCCGCAACCCTCGCTCGGGAATCAAATTGCGCTTGCCGAAAGAGTCTCTGTACCACTTGAAAGTTTCCTCACTGACAAACTTGGCGGGGTCCCAAGCCTGTGGTGGAGCCGCGGAAGATGAAGAAGAACCACCGACGCTAAGTCGTTGCCTTTTGGGTGCCATGATGTAATTTGTTGATGAGGTTCCCACAAACAACCCTAAACAGAGCCAATAATCTGAAGAGATGACTCCTGAAGCAATGCAAAATAAATCCCCAATACAAACCCAGCGAAAACAAGCCAAAACAGTTCAATTACTCCTTGAGGCAAATAAGCAAACACCTTGTGTGCGTTTTCCAAACTATACTTGGACAGCCCTTTGCTTGATGCTACTCTAACCAGATTTCCATCAGCGGAAATCACCCTAAATCAAACAAGAAGAAGAACACAGAGAAGCAATTAAACCAACAAAATCTCTGATAGAATGAAAACCCTCAAAAATACCTTAAGAATTAAACCCTTGCACTTGAGTGGGGTTGCCTTTGACAAACAATCGATGCTATGGTCTGACTTTTTAGGTTGAGAAGAGACACGATCGATGTTTGCTCAGATTTGTTGGGAGTGATACGGCTGATGGGTCGTATTCTTTTAGGCTGTCGAGAGAGAGAGCTGAGATTGTTGAGAGAAGTGAGGAGTCTTAGCCGAAAAGCCTGCTTATAACTGCACTTGGAATTTAACAACACGCTACTGGCGCCGCGGCGCGAGTGTTTGTTCACAACTCGGCGCTGCGGCGCGAGTTTTCAGTAATTGGCGCTTCTTGTGGCGCCGCGACGTGAGTTTTCAGTAACTGGCGCTTCATGTGACGCTGCGGCGTGAAAGGTAATGGAGTCGGCGCCTCTTGTGGCGCTGCGACACGAAAGACAGTTGTGGAGCCGGTGCCGCGGCGCGAGTGCTGAACTCTGCGAGTTTTTATTCCCCTGCTATCTGCACATACCAAAACAAGAACAACCACTATACTACACAAGCAAACATACACTGTTAAAAACATAGCAAACACTATTATTATATGAAGATTATCATACGAAACATGTTGCCCGTAAATGTGAGACACAAAACATAAAATCCATCAACTATGTTATATAATAAAATGAACAATCACTAAGTAAACTATAAATGAGTGAAGAAACATATAAAATTTATACCGAGATGGGGGTGCCTCCCCACCAAGCGCTTGTTTTATAGTCGTCTGCTTGACTATCATCCCGACAGAGATCGGGTCTCCAAGTGTAATGGAGGTATGTTGACGATCAACCTCGCCGCCCCAGTAGTTCTTTACACGTTGCCCATTCACCTTGAATGTTGAGTCGGAATTTGGGTCCTTAAGCTCTATTGCTCCATGCGGATAAACCTTGGCAATAATGAAAGGGCCCAACCATCGGGACTTTAGCTTCCCAGGAAATAACTTTAGCCGGGAGTTAAACAAAAGAACTTGCTGGCCCGGTTCAAAATGCCTTTCAAGGATATTCTTGTCATGCCATTTCTTGGTCCTTTCCTTGTACAACTTAGCGTTTTCATACGCCTACAGACGAAACTCATCTGCTTCATTTAGTTGTAACAGCCGCTTTTCTCCAGCTGCCTAAAGATCAAAGTTAAGCTTTTGAATCGCCCAGTAAGCGTTGTGCTCCAGTTCGACCGGGAGATGACATGCTTTACCATAAACTAGCCTGTATGGAGACATTCCGATGGGCGTTTTATAAGCTGTGCAGTAGGACCATAATGCATCATCCAGCTTCTTCGACCAATCCTTACGGGTTGGGTTAACAATCTTTTCCAAGATTCGCTTCACCTCTCGGTTCGAAATTTCAGCTTGGCCGCTGGTCTGAGGGTGGTAAGCAGTGGCTATTTTATGAGTTACCCCATACCTGGCTGGAAGGGCTTCAAAATACTTATTGCAAAAGTGCGACCCTTCATCACTAATTATGGCCCGAGGTGTGCCAAAACGGGTGAAAATATTCTTTTTGAGGAACTGAAGCACCACCATAGCATCATTTGTCGGCAAGGCAACTGCTTCCACCCACTTTGAGACATAATCCACTGCCACAAGGATGTAGAGATTGTTGAACGAAGACGGGAATAGTCCCATGAAATCTATGCCCCAGACATCAAACAACTCTACTTCCAAAATATTCTGCAGTGGTAATTCATGCCGCCTTGAAATAGTGCCCACCCGTTGACATCTGTCATAGTGCATCGCATAGGCGTGAGTATCTTTAAAAAGGGTGGGCCAATAAAATCCTGACTGTAACACTTTAGCAACAGTTCGCTGGCCTCCGAAATGACCTCCATAAATAGACGAATGGCAATGATGCAACACGCCTTCCATTTCTTCTTCAGGCAAACATCTACGCAAAATCTGATCCGAACACTGTTTGAATAAGAAGGGCTCATCCCATAGATATTGCTTGGCATCTTTAAGGAATTTCTTCCTTTGTTGGAAACTCAGGCCTTGAGGGATAACTTGGCAAGCGACGTAATTTGCGAAGTCCGCATACCACGGGACCTTGCCACTCACCACAAAGAGCTGCTCATCTGGAAAAAAATCATTTATAGCCTTGTCGGCTTCGCTCGAAGATGTGGTGTTTTCCAATCTACTTAAATGGTCGGCAATCTGATTCTCAGTTCCCTTCTTGTCTCTGATTTCTAAGTCAAATTCCTTTAGAAGCAGAACCCACCGTATCAATCTCGGCTTAGCATCCTTCTTTTCAATCAAATATTTGATCGCCGAGTGATCGGTGTATACGATCACCTTCGTCCCGATGAGGTAGGAACGGAACTTATCAAAAGCATATACCACCGCCAACAGCTCCTTCTCAGTAGTGGTGTAATTTAACTGAGCATCAGTCAATGTCTTACTGGCATAATAAATGGTATGGAAAACCTTCTCCCTTCTCTGGCCCAAAACTGCCCCTATAGCATAGTCACTGGCATCGCACATCAGCTCAAAAGGGTAGGCCCAGTCTGGAGCTACCACGATAGGTGCCGAGACAAGCCTTTTCTTTAATAACTCAAAAGCGCTCAGGCAGGCAGCATTGAACTGGAAAGGCATGTCCTTTTCCAAAAGAGTGCACAACGGTTTAGTGATCCGAGAGAAGTCCTGTATAAACCTTCTATAAAAACTGACGTGCCCGAGGAAACTCCTCACCCCTTTACTGAGGTGGGCGGTGGAAGGTTATTGATCACATCTATCTTAGCCTTGTCAACTTCAATTCCTCCTACAGAAACCCCGATGAACCAAAATAATGCCCTCTTCGACCATGAAGTGGCACTTCTCCCAATTTAACACCAAGTTTGTTTCAACACATCGATGGAGAACTACCGTCAGATTAGTCAAGCAATTTTCGAATGATCTCCCAAAGACTGAGAAGTCGTCTATGAAGACCTCCAAGGTCTTCTCAACCATGTTAGAGAATATTGACATCATACACCGCTGAAATGTGGCGGGAGCATTACATAACCCGAAGGACATTTTCCAGAAGGCAAAGGTCCCATAAGGACATGTAAATGTCGTCTTCTCCTGATCTTCTGGAGCAATAGAAATCTGATTGTACCCCGAATAGCCATCAAGCAAACAATAGTATTCGTGCCCAGCCAATCGGTCCAGCATCTGATCAATGAAAGGATGGGGAAAGTGATCTTTACAGGATGATTTGTTCAGCTTCCTGTAATCCATGCACACTCTCCACCCGGTCACCGTCCTGGTGGGAATCGGTTCGTTATTTTCGTTGGACACCACTGTCATCCCCCCCTTCTTTGGCACACATTGGATTGGGCTAACCCAAGGACTGTCTGAGATGGGGTAAATAATGCCCGCATCTAGCAACTTAATGATTTCTTTCCGGACAACCTCCTTCATAATAGGATTTAGCCGCCTCTGATGCTCTATAGATGGCTTCAATCCTTCCTCCAAAAGAATTTTGTGCATACAGAGGGTTGGGCTGATCCCTTTTATATCAGCGATAAACCATCCTAAGGCCGTTTTGTACTTCTTGAGCACAAGCAACAGCTTTTCTTCCTGACACTTGGTTAGAGATGCAGAAATTATCACAGGTAATGTAGATGAAATTCCTAAATAAGCATACCTCAAGTGAGTAGGCAAAGGTTTGAGCTCAAGGACAGGAGGTTTGATGATAGATGGCTGAGCTTTGGATGTAGAAGCCTTATTATCATTCAGAGATTCGAACTGTCGGTGGAATTGCTTTGATCTTTGAGGTTCATCGAGCCACACGGCATATTCCACATGCGAAGGATCTTCTGTAGTATTAGCCCTAGTTAATGAAGCTTCCAAGGGGTTTGGAATGCAAGTTTCTGAGAATACCCCCTCCACTGATTTATCCATAGTGCTAATCTGGAAACAATCCTCAGGGGTATTAGGATATTTCATGGATCGAAAGACATTGAACGTCACTTCCTGATCGTTAACTCTCATTGTCAACTCTCCCATTTGGACATCAATGAGGGTCCTCCCAGTTGTCAAGAACGGCCTTCCCAATATTATTGGGATTTCCCTATCCTCCTCAAAATCAAGGACTATGAAATCTGCCGGAAAAATGGACTTGTCAACTTTCACTAGCACATCCTCTACAATTCCCTTTGGGTATGTCAGAAATCTATCAGCTAATTGAAGGGTGACACTTGTTGGCTTGGCTTCATTTAGGCCCAACTTTTTATAAATTGAGAGGGGCATCAAGTTGATGCTGGCCCCTAAATCACAAAGAGCCTTCCCAATAAACTGGTCCCCAATGGAGCACAGGATTGTAAAACTTCCCGGGTCTTTGAGCTTCGGCGGAAGCTTGTTTTGAAGGATGGCACTACATTCTTCTGTCAGCGCCACCGTCTCATAATCCCCCATTTTTCGTTTCTTGAATAGAATATCCTTCATGAACTTGACATAACTAGGCATTCCCTCCAATGCCTCTGCAAATGGGATGTTTATGTGCAGTCTTTTGAACACCTCCAAGAATTTGGAAAACTGCTTATCCAACTTCTGTTTCTGCACCCTCTGGGGGAATGGTAACTGAGGGAGAGGCTGCATGACCACAGTCGTTGGAGGAGATGGTGATGAAGGGTTGTCTTTACCACTTTCCTTACCCCCACTAGTTTCAACATCCTCCTTCTCAAAAAATTCCTCGTCAGACACTGTCTCAACTGCCACAGGAATACCCTCTCCACCTTGCACATTAATGGTTCTCCCACTTCGTAGGGTAACTGATTTACACTGCTCCTTACCTTCCCTCTTTGGGTTGACATCAGTGTCGCTTGGCAGTGCGCCTGGTGGTCGACTATTCAAGGCAGTAGCCAACTGACCCATCTGTACTTCAAGATTCCTAATGGAGGCTTCTTGATTGTTACTTCTGGTTTTGTTCTGGGCTATATACCTCGACAGAAGATCTTCTAAACTGGGCTTCCTTTCCTGTTGTGGTTGAGGATGGTGAAAACTGATTCTGATTGCTCTGTGGATGTGGGTTGAACTGAGTCTGAGGTTGGAATCTAGGAGGATTAACATAATTTGGTCTGGTAGTGGAGGTTGTTGTGGATTGGGGTGGTTACTGTTGTTGTTGGAATTGTTGCCCCATGAAAAGTTTGGATGATTTCTTAACCCCGGGTGGTAATGAGTGGGAAGGTTAGAGTTTTGTTGCCACCCGTAGTTGGAAACAAATTGAACTGACTCAGGGCATATCGCACATAGATCCGTAGGGTGGCTCCCTTGGCATAGTTCACATTGAACTACGACACTTTACACATTCTAAACCGCTGAAGGTTCCTGGTTATCTAACCTTCTCGTTAGTGCTGCTACCTGAGCCGCTAACGCAGTGATATAGTCAACTTCATAAACCCCCGCTGGTCTTCTCGGGGCTTGTCAGTCATTTGGTCATTGGTAATTATTGGCCGCCATGGTCTCCACCAGCTCATATCCTGCTATGTGATGTTTGTCCATGAAGGCCCCTCCAGATGCGGCATCAATACTCGAACGAGTTGATTCTGCCAACCCATTGTAAAAAGTTTGGATGGGTAACCATTCGGGCAATCCATGGTGCGGGCATTTCCTTAGAAGATCCTTAAACTGCTCCCACGAGTCGTATAAGGATTCTGATTCGAACTGAATGAAGAACGTGATCTCATGCCTGAGCCTGGCTGTTTTAGCTGGAGGAAAGAACTTCGCCACAAATTTCTGTGCCATGTCAGTCCATGTGGTAATGGAGCCTGATGGTAATGAATGTAGCCAGCTCTTGGCTTTGTCCCTCAAGGTGAAAGGGAACAACCGGAGTCTGATGGCATCGTCAGACACTCCGTTGCATTTAAATGTGTCACAGATCTCTAGAAAATTGATTAAGTGATCATTAGCATCATCATTCGGTTGTCCCCCAAACTGAATATTGGTGCACATTTGAATGGTGCCCGACTTGATCTCAAAATTATTAGCTTGGATGGTGGGCCTAAGAATGCTCGCCTGGAGATCGTCTGTAACAGGCATAGCATGCTCCCTCAAGGACTTTTGCAGTGGTTCAGCCATAATGATAGATGCAGGTATGTCCCCGGATTTTTCTCTCCGTAGTCGTCTGAATGTTCTTTCAACCTCGGGATCGAGAGGAATTATATTTCGTCCCTTCCGAGGTGGCATAAACAATGAGGACTACCTGAAAAGGGAAATTAAACAGAAAATTCAGTTTAAAGTAAGATCGTAATTACTTAGTTTTAATAATGTAAAACAATTAATTCTAAATCCCCGGCAACAGTGCCAAAAACTTGTTGCACAATTTCGCAACCGCAAAACACACGCAAGTATACGCGGTCTTAACAAGTAATATAAGAAAGTAGAGTGTCGAACCCACGAGGACAAAGATTTAATCGGAAACAAATACTAAGGTAAAATCGTTACTAAACTTATTTAAACGATTGGAGGTAAAGGTTGGTTAAGTTATTTTAATAAGAAAACTAACTAAGAGACGTTGGTTGTGCTAGGAAGGTAAGATGGGATTACAACTCCCCTAATGCTTTGCCTAATCTTCTAACTCTCTGCAATACAAACGAATCAAGGAATGGTCGACCTAGAACAATAATAGGCATAAACTTCTGTCGAAGGTAAAATGCACATCCCTAGCAAGCTAGAACACCATATGTCTATGGGTGGAATTAACTGGGTCGAGGTCATTAAGCATATTCACAAGGTCACACAAGGCAAATAAGGATATGTCTATCATATTGGCACATTAAGCCCCACATTCAAATGTCAAGGTCATAACAGGTGTTGCTGCATTTAAAGACAAACAATAATATCCATTTATCAATTTCCATTACTATCAGTGCCTATTTCTTTATCAAGAAATCAGACAATATAAGCAAAATACAACAACCCATTCCAAAATGCTTCATTATATAAAACGAGAGAGAAAGTCGATTAAGCTATTCAAAAGGTTACATTGCAATCCTAAAATGGAGTTAGTTCATAACTATGGGACTAACACAAATTTCTACTGCACTATCCATTATCAGACAAATACAATAAAAACAACATTTACAATAAGAAAAACCCCTATAGAAAGAAGTTATCTTCAGCCAAATATTTTCTTCAAGCTTCTTCCTTCTCTCTTGTTATCTATTTTCTGGTATATGTCTGTTGTCTGTGTCTTCGCTGCCGCCTCCTCCTTCTCTAACATCTTTTTCGTCCTTTTTGCTAGGTCAAACAAAGTCCTTGTCTGCCTGGGAACCGGAGGTGGCGCCGCGGCGCTAGCCACCAAGTATTGAGCAGCGCTGCGGCGTAACATTATGAAATGGGACACGGAGATCGCACTGCAGCGCGAGACAAGGGGGGATGTGTGGTGCCGTGGCGCGGCTTACGCCAGCTGGGTGCAGGCCATGGAGCTGCGGCGCGGCCATTAAGCCTGGAGATGGCACCGCGGCGCGAACATTGGCAAAATGACTGTTTTGCCCCTTTAAAGCTGCAAAAACACTGTGAAGCTCTGCAATGCAACGATTAAACACACTAACACTATATTTCTATGATACTACATAAAAACTACGCATTCAGGCAAATATTTAAGTCATAAGGTATCCGATTCGTAGGTTTAAATCACACTCATCACACTACTTATCAACTCTCGAAGTATCTAAATACTCACAAAAATACGTTAGATATTATAGAGAGAGAAAACTTTTGATTCTGGTGTGATTTTCAATTCTAACTTAAGCACCCTATTTATAGGAAAATGTTAGAACACCAATGTTGACTAACCTTCTACCGGTGGCTTCCACCCTTTGCCATTCACGCACACCACACTTTGAAATTTCAGCCTTTTTCCACAAAAAACAAAAGTGTGGCCCACCCATGTTTTTAATAAAAATATTTATTTTTAAAACTTCAATAATTCATAATAAATAGCCCTTTTATCAAAAAAAATATGAACCTTATGTCCATTTCATATAAAATTTAATTCTCTACAACTTTGTAGATGAAAGTTTTTCCAAATTCCGAACGAAAAATGACCCAAGTTCACATAGAGATGATTTTTCCAAACCCCCACTCTGACAAAAAAAATATACTCATAGAGACCTCCGTATACCAACTTTGAAAAATCAACAATCAGCATTTTACAACAACAAGTGGGGCCCACCAACTCACAAAACATGTTTTTAGCATCTATTGTAACAAAATCAATTAGGACCCAATTTGCTCTCTTTCTTCTCATTTTATTCATATACCGTGAATTTAGTGTAATAATATCACCATTATTATATTATGACATTCTACATTTATAATGTAATATAATAATATATTTGAATGAATTATTTTATCAAAAAAGATAAATATCAATTTTCAACAATTGTCACTTTTCTAAAAATTCCTCTATTTATATACCATTGAATAAATATTTTCTTATCATTTTTATCAATAATGAATTATTCACAAATAATATTACAGAACCACAATATTGACAACCAGGTCGTTACTAGGAAAGAAGGGGCTTTTCGATAAGGTGTTCTCCTTATTGGCGCGCAATTAGGTGACCAAACCTCTTTCATAGATAAAACTTCCTTAGACATTGCCAATAATGATATCTAACAATATTATTTAAATAACATGAATTATTAATCTGATAATTTGAAATACTGTGCAATGACAATTATTGAATCAATAATATAAAATATCAACGTAGCAATTATTGAATCAATAAAGTAAAATATTGAACAGTAATTATTATAACAATTATTGAGTAGTGACTTCTTACGTAAGAATCAATAATTAGAATTATTGTGCAATACCGTCTGATATTGTCCAACAACGCGTATTACTTTACTTTACCCATCGGGTATTCCAACAGTTTTAACGGTAACCGTTACACCGTTATTATATAAAAAACTCTTTCATGTCGTTATCTTCATCCGGCGATTTTCCGTTATGGGGCCCATAAATAACTGCGCCGTCGTACTAATATTCCTCGACAACAAGAATATTCCACGACCAAACGAATATTTCCCAAAAATAATGAATATTTTATAACCACTTGCTTATTTAAAATATTTACACATTTTACCCATAACTAACCACATTAATCAAATCAACCTCTTACTATTTTAAAATAATAAATAGAGAAAATTTCATTTTATTCATACAATGTTGGGGTCTTACACCAACGCTAACAGCTATGTGACTCTTTCTAATGTTCCACTAAAAAGAGATTTAGTCATCTTACCCATGAGACATGATTCACAAGTTGGATATGATTCACAATCAGATTACTCTAAGAGTCTATCTTTATGCTACTTGAATAATCTTTTTTCATTGATATGACCGAGTCTACAATGTCACATATAGGTATAATTAATACCATCTCTTTTCCTTTTCTTTGTTTATTTAATTTGAAGTATATTTTCATGTAATTCATTAATTTACCAACACCATATAAAATATTATTATTATAAATGGAACAACAATTGTTCTTTATAATAATATCAAAAGCATTCATATCCAATACAGAAATTGAAATAATATTTCTATTGAGTGTTAGAAAAAAATAAAAATTATTTAAACTAATGAAATTGCCAATAGGCAATGCTAAACAATAAGTCCCTACAGCTAATGCAGCAACCTTTACCCTATCTCCCATTCGTAGGACGACCTCATCCTTATTCATCTTTCTACTTCTGACCAGTCCCTACATAGTATTACATATGTGAGAACCACAGTCGGTATACAATACCCATGTAGAATTTTGACTTTCAGAAAATTTAATTTCAATCACCAACAAACCTTGATTAGGAGTTGAAGCTTCTCCAATCTTCTTCTTCTTTTGTTCCGCGATAAACTTATCGTAGTTCATCTTCCAGTGACCCGACATGTTGCAATGGAAGCATATTACCCTTAGCCTTCTTATTTTTTGCAATATACCTTAGGTCTCTTCCTTTTCTTGGAAGATTCATCCACCAATAAGACTTGACCCTTCTTCGATGGGAAGTGACCTTCAGTAGTTTTCAACATGTTAAGTAATTCAGGTAAGCTGACATCCAACTTATTCATATGAAAATTCATAACAAATTTTGAGAAGGTGTCCAGGAGTGACTGCAAGATCGAATCTTAACTTAACTCCCCATCCATAACAAACCCTAGATGTCCAAGTTGTTCAATTAAATTAATTATATTGCTGACATGAGTCTCAAAGTTAGTATCCTCAATCAGACGAGATCGGAAGAGCTCCTTAGATATTTGTATATAGTAGCCATACTTTGATCACCATATAACTCTATGAGGTGCAGCAATATAGTAGGAGCATCTATAATTTTATGCTGACGCTGAAACTTGTAACTCATGGATGCGAGCATGATGTATTGAGCCACAGATGTATCATCTTACCACTTTCTAAAAGTAGCAATCTCTTCCTTAGAGGCTGAGTCTGCAACATTTACAAGGATATGCAATTTTAGGATATAAGAAAACTTTTTAGCACTGAGAACAATTCTCAGATTTCTTAACAGTCCGTGAAATTCAGTCCGGTCAGTTTGTTAGCATCAAGTATGCTATACAGTGAAATTTGTGAGTTTTGACATTTTCAAATTTCTACATGTAACAAAGATAACATTTTAGTATACATTCATTTAATTAATTACCAAAAAGAATTAGGTCTTGTTTTAAATTGGTTTCTTCCACTATTTTCTTCAAACTATATTACCCTTACTTATATAGTTCAATATAATCTAATTAAAGATTTGCTAGTGAGAATAAGGATCCCATTTCAAATGTATATAACTTTGTGTGTGCACTGTAGTAGCCCCAAATCCGGGTCCTAATCACCACAAATCTGGTATACTATTTCAATAACTAATTGCGGAAGATATAAACATAAATTATTTATACAATACACTTTACACACTATTTCCCAAAATTAAGTAACCTCAATATATACACAATTCATAAACCATCTAACATATAACACATTTATCAAACTATACTATTACAAACTAGTCGCACGTTTTATCCCAAGCTGAACTTGGCATTAACCTTTTCCTTGTATCCGACGCATTTGTCTTAATCTACAATGTTTATCATGATATAGCAAGGGTGAGCATGAAAGTTGCCCAGCAAGTTTAAATTCAATAATATAACGATATATCATGATTGAAAGAGTATGAACAATAAGCTGGCTATAATTCATCAATATAATTGAGAACTAGCACGAACAAACTTTTGACTGAACAAGTATTAAACTTGGACAAATATATATGAACCAACGGGTAATGAAGGTGGTCAGCCTTTTATACCTGACTTAAACATGTAATATGTACAAAGTACAATTCATGGCAACCAGCAATGATTAACATAAGTTTATCTAAATGAAACACTCTTAGTAGAGTTAAGTAAACACAAACTTGCCTAAACCGTTGATTACCGCTACACAATTTATATCGCTTTATCCGAAGACCTAATATTAGTAATATAGATCTTCAATATTAGAATAATATCATCACAATATAATACTATAATATATATATATATATATATATATATATATATATATATATATATATATATATATATACATACACACAGAATAACCTAAAGACATAACACATAACTCTATCAGTCTATAACACACATAAGACTCGGTATCAAGTCAAACTATTATAGTTTATATTGATTCCGACAAAATTCTAACGTCCCGACGGTCTAGTCGGACTTTTATCGAGTCTAAGTCCAATTAAACTCTGCCTAAACACTTAACAATTAACTCAAATAATTTTAATAACAGTCGAAATATTTTTCGCAAGCTCGTAATAATTTTTAAATAATTAATACTATTTATCGTCAATTTTCAATCATTACACTCGTATTTAAATGAATTAAATACCACTTAATCCCATTACCATTAATATTTATTTATTATCAAATATTAATGAACTACATATCATAATATTATAATATATTTATAATATCATAAAGTATTTTTAATACCTTAAATTCATTATTCTATAATTGCTTTTAATATTAAAATATTAATATTTTCATGACAAAATATCAAAAGTTATATTTTATAACTTAAAATATTTTTATAACACTTAAATCATTTTTATATGATTTTTAAATCATTTATTCTATTTTCTAACCGAACATTGACGTTCTTAATATATACTTTGGGTTTGTTACAGATATCATTTATCTGGCCAACCCTTGACACTTAACCACATCATGTACACATATCATGCCATATCCACAAAATATATTCACACAAGTCCTTGATCTTAAATAATTCACCTAAATCATTTCACAGAATTTTGAAATCCTCAAAATTCCATCTTTAAAATATCAAACGCATACACTTATTTTCTGTCTATGTTCTAATTTTGAACCTTAAATCAATTAATTAAAATTTTTTAAATTTTCTAAATTCTCGGGTTGTCACATTCACCCCTTCTTCTAAAAATTCCGTCCCCGAAATTTACCTTACACCCTACACCATACACCATACACAGCACCACATGTTATCTAATACATCTCTCACCAGAGTTAAAATTTTGAAATTGTGTTGAGGAGTCATATAGACCATGAACTACTGAGGTTTATAGGTATTACTACCTGCTACCTATTTCAATTGAGAAAAAGGTACTCTACCCCGTACAAAGGTTAACAGTATATTTACAATCACAAAAAGGTAAACTACCGATACGAGTACTTTAGATGATCAATCTATTATACCTTAGTAATCGGAACGACTATATGTGTTCTTAGATTGGAATATTTTATCCAATTAGTATTTCCCCATTTTCAGGGTTGTTCACCTCAGACTTATCATAGGATTCCACACTAAAACAATTTGGGTCGGGAAATTTATTTCAATGAACACTTAGAGTTTTCATAACATTAGTCTAGCTGAATCGAATAGCATAGACTCATATCAATAATTCAATTCAATCGAATTATTTAAGTGTAGCCAAACCCCGTTGGCAAATTAAACTTTTGAAAATATTTTTGAGAATGACGTCATGATGTCGTACTGTATTAACAGTCCGTTTGAGGATGCCGTCATCGTATGACTTTGTCAGAACACATCATACAATAGTGGAATAACGAATTTGGATCCATTCAACACTAAGTATTCATGTATTTACAACTCCATCACTTTTTATCATCTTTGCACCAGGTTACATGGTACATAAGTGATAAATAAAATAACTTTTGATATTTTAAATCATTTGCGTCTAGCTGAAATAAGTAGCATAGACTATACTTTAAACCGTTTCAAAAATGATTACGAGTCTACATATTTTTTCTTTTTTAAAGGCGCATAGTGCGTATTTAGCTTGATGTCAATCATTTGGAAGTCTAGCATAGCTAGGAGTTTCGAAAAACTTATGTCTCCACTAATAATCATTTTCTTAACAATCTATCTGTTCCTATTATCCTCAATATTCTGTTTACACACAACTATACCTAGTTCGTCAAACTACACTTATGAGTTCATTTACTTGCCACAATCATATGAGTTTAAGAACTTGTCCTAGTCAGACCTTTGGCGTCCATTCGCTGAGGGGTTCATAAACATTTCATATAACTATGAATCAAGAATGTCACATAAGTATGAGTTTTAAGAACTCGTACTTAACCTAATATTCTCTACCTATGACCTATCTATCTGTTATACACATGAGAAAGGAATCACCCTCTTAACATGCATATAGCAAATAGCGCGACACAAACATTTCATTGATTATCATTGCCATAACTAAGTAGTTTTTACACCAAGTACAATTCCCTACCCATACAAGGAATCATACAACTCAGCTGCTGACATGAGTCCTCAATTGAATCCCCACCTAACCTTAACACCCTTCTCAATACGGATTTCATTCAACTCGTATTCATAATCATTTCTTGAATCTGCACCAATTCATAGTACAACTGTCACCCAGCAAACTTACTGTAACTTTTTAATCAGTCGCTTGATCATTCTCCATACTATAACCTTATCTGATCACGGAGTTATCTTATCGTATACATTATGATTCATTTCTATATCTTGATCGTTTTGTTTTACGATCTCTTATCACTGTACTTCCAGTCTTTTAGATTCGATCTATTCATCACTACTATTCAACTTTATTATCAGAGTTAGGGAACTCTGTATCTTTTAACTCGTCGAGATTCGTCTTTGAATCTTACCCACAAACTAACTCTATGTGAGTTAGTACTTATCCTAATCACTACGGTAATTAGTCTCACATATTATTACTTAAGGTTCATAACCTACAGCTTTGATACCAACTGTAGTAGCCCTAAATCCGGGTCCTAATCACCACAGATCTGGTATACTATTTCTATAACTAATTGTGGAAGATATAAACATAAATTATTTATACAATACACTTTACACACTATTTCCCAAAATTGAGTAACCTTAACATATACACAATTCATAAAGTATCTAACATATAACACGTTTATCAAACTATACTATTACAAACTAGTCGCACGTTTTATCCTAAGCTGAACTTGGCATTAACCTTTTCCTTGTATCCGACGAATTCGTCTTAATCTACAATATTTATCATGATATAGCAAGGGTTAGCATGAAAGTTGCCCAGCAAGTTTAAATTCAATAATATAATGATATATCATGATTGAAAGAGTATGAACAATAAGCTGGCTATAATTCATCAATATAATTGAGAACTAGCACGAACAAACTTTTGACTGAACAAGTATTAAACATGGACAAATATATATGAACCAACGGGTAATGAAGGTGATCAGCCTTTCATACCTGACTTATACATGCAATATGTACAGAGTACAATTCATGGCAACCAGCAATGATTAACCATAAGTTTATCTAAATGAAACACTCTTAGTAGAGTTAAGTAAACACAAACTTGCCAGAACCGTTGATTACCGCTACACAATTTATATCGCTTTATCCGAAGACCTAATATTAGTAATATAGATCTTCAATATTAGAATAATATCATCACAATATAATACTATAATATATATATATATATATATATATATATATATATATATATATATATATATATATACACACAGAATAACCTAAAGACATAACACATAACTCTATCAGTCTATAACACACATAAGACTCGGTATCAAGTCAAACTATTATAGTTTATCTTGATTCCGACAAAATTCTAACGTCCCGACGGTCTAGTCGAACTTTTATCGAGTCTAAGTTCAATTAAATTCTGCCTAAACACTTAACAATTAACTCAAATAATTTTAATAACAGTTGAAATATTTTTCGTAAGCTCGTAATAATTTTTAAATAATTAGTACTATTTATCGTGAATTTTCAATCATTACACTCGTATTTAAATGAATTAAATACCACTTAATCCCATTATCATTAATATTTATTTATTATCAAATATTAATGAACTACATATCATAATATTATAATATATTTATAATATCACAAAGTATTTTTAATACCTTAAAATCATATTTATCTGATTTTTAAACACTTAAATTCATTATCCTATAATTGCTTTTAATATTAAAATATTAATATTTTCATGACAAAATATCAAAAGTTATATTTTATAACTTGAAATATTTTTATAACACTTAAATCATTTTCATATGATTTTTAAATCATTTATTCTATTTTTTCATAATTTATTTAATATTAAAAAAACTAATTATCATTAATATTTATTAATTAATAAAATTCATCACAAAATATTAAATGTCATTGAAAATAACTTAAAATATATTTTTTACCATAATATTATTTTTCATAATTTTTCATGTATTAAAATTATTTTTAAATCATTTATTTAATATTATAATTAAATAAATTAAATACCATTTATATTCCAAAAATATTAAATATTTATTTAATATACTCTAAATAATTTAAAATAATGTTTTAGAATTTATTTTATATTTTTAATAATAAAAATCTATTTTTTTATATTTTTAATTAATTTTTAGAAAATCAAAAATAAATTAAATAGAAACCGTCGCTAAAGGGCCCTCTAGCGACAGACCCGTCGCTATAGGTGTTCTTGAGCATGTTCTTGAGCTGCCCAGAAAAGCATGACAGTCATCAAGTTGGTATGTTTGACCAGTCCTAAATCATAGATTGTTATGCATCTGGGTACGGTTTCTGGGTCCATGTTATAGTATTGATGCAATACTACAACCTTAAACAAACAACATGGCCAACCTACACCAAATTCGTGAGATATAGTGCATCAAAGTATTGTCAGACACTGTTATTCAATTTCTGGTTCCCAGAAATTGAAGAACAGTCGAGGTGCTACCTAAGGGCCCTTGAATATTTGATGTTCAAGCTTGATTTGTGTAATATAAGGGTTCGAGCCTTTAGAAATACTGTTATATCACAAGTATCTATCATCATAACATAATAACATCACCACATGAGTAAGATCTGGCATGGTCAAGCCATGTCAGAAAACTTGCTCTTTATCTTTCTAGGTTTTCCATAAAGTTACCCCAAAATAGATGGTCAAAGCTATTTTGACCGCGATTTTCTTCCATTCCAGATATGATCTAAGTGATCTGGTGACTTTAATATATATATTATACATACCAAACTACAACAAACAAATAATAAATTGACTAATCCACTAACACACAGCACGATCTATGGCCTACTAAATATTGTCAGACGACTGCTGGGAAATCTGGGTTACCCAGATTCAAATTTTCGTGGTCGGTCAACGCCTTTTGATCGCTTGTAACTTACGATCTAAGTATGCTATAACCCTGATTCAAGTTGTAGAACAAAGACCACATGGCGTACTATAGATCTATAACATAAAACAACACTATCACCTAGCAGATAAAGATCTATGGCCTCTGACATATGGTTGTCAGGCCATTTTTCTAGCATTTCCCATATTTCTAAAAACTCAAATTTCGAGCATCAAAATGATATGGATCTGAGTTTTAGCAACCCAGATCATCAAATGACACCCTCTAACACATATCTAAACAACAAACAACATCAAATCACATGATTTATAAAATTAGGGTTTATACCTCATTCATGCTTGATTTTTGATTTCTGAGCTATGAATCTGTTTTTGGATTGCTAGAGCTTGATCATGGCTTCGTTTCTCACTATCTATCACTCCCCATTCCCGAATTTAAGAGAGAGAAGGTCTTGGGAGAAATGAGAAATAAAGTGGCTCTTTTCTCTCTCTTTAGTTTATATGAATGATGTGATTCAGTGTTTCTAGCACATCTAAATGGCTGATAATTGACACATAGCTAAGGCTAGGGTTAGGGTTTGGTCACCAACCCATTATCTTGGCAAGATCTACACTCCACCCATTAAAGAATACATAAAGGGCATTCTAATCATTTTCCATTTAATTTTAATGGCATTTTGGACATTTGATCAAACCCTTAGGGTTTAGGGTTTGGAAAACTTTAGGATTTAGGGTTTTTAAACCCTTAGGATTTACAAATTTAATTTTCTAAAAATTCCAATTTATGATTTAAAATTAGAAAATTAATATTTCTAACGTAAAATTAGAATTTTCTAATTATATAAAATTTCTTAATCATACTTTAAATCTTGCTAATTAGGATTAACATTTCCTAATTAAAATTGCTAATTACGCAATTAGGGTCAAAATCACGGATTAGAGTTTACAAACCACTAATTACGGTTTCTAATAGAAAAATAAATTTTCTAATTTAGAAATTAAATTTTCGTAATTAGAATAGGGTTTTCTAATTACTCATAACATTAAAATTAGGATTAATATTTCCTAATTAACATTAAATTACTAAATTAACACTTAGTTTTTTCTAACTATAAAATTAGGGTTTTTAATACCGAAATTAGGGTTTCAAATTAGGAATTAAGGTTTTTAACCAATTTGTTAAGATTAACCCTAATTAATCCTATAATTATTTACACTTACGCCATTAAGTATTAAGTTCCCGATTTAGGATTTCATGCACCGAATTAGGGTTTCGAATTCTCGGAATTAAAATTAGTGTTTCAAGAACCGGTTTTTAGGGTTTCTTGTTAAACGCTAGGGTTTTCTAACCGAACATTGACGTTCTTAATATATACTTAGGGTTTGTTACAGATATCGTTTATTTGGCCAACCCTTGGCACTTAACCACATCATGTACACAAATCATGCCATATCCACAGAATATATTCACACAAGTCCTTAATCCTGAATAATTCACCTAAATCATTTCACATAATTTTGAAATCCTCAAAATTCCATCTTAAAAATATCAAATGCATACACTTATTTTCTGTCTAGGTTCTAATTTTGAACCTTAAATCAATTAATTAAAATTTTTAAAATTTTCTAAATTCTCGGGTTGTCACATGCACAATAAACTATATATAAATAAATAGGTAGACTGTGACGCCCCCAAAATTAGGTATACATTACCCATCTTGGGTCGTCAGATACATAGCTGTGAGTTTGAATACAAATATTATCTTCTAGAGAGTATTCATACTCAAAAGGAGTCCTCATTAAATTTATTAACACACCATTATATAGAATAGTGAGGACTACTAACTAATACTATCATTCAGACCATCACTCCGTTCCCCGACTTGCCCCAGCTACGTTCTCATTTCCTGAAGAGAACAGTGAAAGAAAGGGTGAGCTCAACTAGCCCAGTAAGAAATATTATGACTAAGATAATGCAGAATAAATTAGCATTAGCCTTCAACAATGTTAAACTGATAAAATATAATAGACATCAAGTTTAACTGCAGCGGAACAAGCAATACATTAAAAGAGTCAAGTAGAAAATAAACTCTACTATCTTTTATGATTTAAAAGGTTTTTTCAACACTGTGATCGCTGGGACTCTGCTTAATAAAATAATTCACATCATCGAATCACCCATGCACTACGGCCAAGGATATTTGTGTATTCATTAATGGTCATGATCATCCCAACAACTGTCCATCAACGCACTACGGGCCAATGAGGACATTTACCATATCATTTGTAACATTACGGTCATGATTATACTGAATAATCACTGGTCATAATCATACCAAGTCCATCTATGCACTACAGGCCACAGATGACTTTTAACATTTTATAAACATGAGGATGATGACAATTATATAAGAATTCAATAAAACAAGTTCAAGAATTAATTTATCCAAGAATTAACAACGTCCAAATTGTCAACATGATACTGCTTTGTGGAGTAAAATTCAAGAATGCTTAGAAGAATATTTTCATGAAAAGATACTGGATGAAACACAATTATCAAGGATATTCCACAAATTTCATGGAGTATAGAAGTCAAAACTTAACCAACTGAGTATAATAAAGAATGGAATAACAAAAGAAATCACCATGCATGCGATAGACCGCACAGACAGGTTATTCCCACAGAATAATAAATAATGGAACCAGGTCCGATGTAAAACGCACAGATAGGATATTCCAACAGAACAATAATAAAGATGGAACCAGGTCCGGTGTAAAACACACAGACAGGATGTTCCAACAGAATAATAATAAAGACGGAACCAGGTCCGGTGTGAAACACACAGACAGGATGTTCCAACAGAATAGTAATAAAAACGGAACCAGGTCTGGTGTAAAACACACAGACATGATGTTCCAACAGAATAATAGAAGAATGTCACCAAGTATAGGGTAGACCGCGTATACAGGTTATTCCAACAGAATAATAAGAAATGGAATAACAACAGTTCTCTTCATGAATAAGAAAGAATAACACCCCTTACCGTTTTAAAGAAGAGCTGAAATAAGGAAGTAGTTAAGTAGCAGAATACTCTTCTTCTCTCTCTCTCTATAGTTTCTCTCTATAGTTTCTCTCTCTAGAGTTCAGTGAATTCGTAAGAAATAATGAAGGAATGAGCTGCTATTTATAGAAAAATAGAATGCATCGTAACTAATCCATGAACGGTCCAGATTGATTACTTTAATCTGACGGTCCATATTTAAAGAAAATTCTTTTAAATAAAATATAATATATTCTATTTATAGAATAACTTTAATAAAGTATTCTGTTTTATATAAAAAGATGTTTCTGTTTTATTACGTTAATAATACGAATAAAACAAAACGTCATTATCACTAAATAATTCATATTATTAACTGACAATAATTGAATCAAACTGAGTGACTTCTCACATAAGCATTAATAATGAATACCGTGTGCTACTATGCAACCACACGTATTACTGTACTTTTACTACCGAGTAGTTCAACAATATCAATGGTAAAACTTCCGCCGTTATTTTTAATAAAATATTTTTGTCATTTTCTCAATCCGATAATAATTCCGTTGTGGGGTCCACCAATGATTGTGCTGTTGTACGAATATTCCATGTTAAAATGAATATTCCCCGACCAATCGAATATTATATAACAACTTGCGTACTTTGCAAAATTTATAAGTATTACCCATAACTATAACATTATATCAAATTAACTCCATAATATTCAAAAATGATATTTATAGAAAATTCATCTTTATTTATAAAAGTTGGGGTCTTACAACCTCCCCTTCTTATGAAATTTCGCCCTCAAAATTAGGGTACGTACCTGGTATGCTGAAGAGGTAAGGATACATTGATTTCATTTTAGATTCTAACTCCCAAGTCATTTCCTTAACATCGTGGTTTCTCCACAAAACTTTGACTTGAGGTATAACCTTGGAGCGTAGAATATGTTCCTTCTTATCCAAGATTTGAAAATGAACTTCTTCATACGTCAAATCCTCCGCTATTTCATCCGGTTCTAACTATATAATGTGGTTCGGGTCTTCCACATATTTTCATAACATGGATATGTGAAAAACGTTATGAACACGAGACATACTTGGTGGTAAAGCGAGTCTATTAGCCACAGTTCCTACTCGATCGAGGATTAAAAATGGACCGATGAATCGAGGATTGAGCTTTCCTCTTTTTCCAAATCTCGTAACTCCTTTCCATGGAGCAACACGTAAGAACACATGATCTCCTATATCAAATTCCACGTCCTTTCGATGAAGATCAACATAACTCTTTTGTCGATCTTGTGAGGTTTTTATACGTTGTCGGATCGTTTGAATCTTTTCTGTAGTCATACGTACCAACTCCGGTCCCAACAACGTTGCTTCACCCACCTCATCCCAGCATACTGGAGAACGACATTTTCTTCCATACAATGCTTCGAATGGAGCTATGCCAATACTTGCTTGATAACTGTTGTTGTAGGAAAACTCCACCAATGGTAAGAACTTGTCCCAACTTCCCTTGAAGTCAAAGACACAGAGTCTTAATAAATCATCTAGAGTTTGAATAGTCCTCTCTGATTGTCCGTCCGTCGGAGGATGATATGCCGAACTAAATCGTAAATCTGTGCCCATAGCTTTTGGTAAACTAACCCAAAATCGTGAAGTGAATCTTGGGTCTCGATCAGAAACTATGGATACTGGCATACCATGCAGTCTTACAATCTCGTTTATATACATACGAGCAAGACGTTCAAGTGTATAAGTTTCTCGTATCGGTAAGAAATGAGCAGACTTGGTCAATCTATCAACAATGACCCAAATCGCATCTATACCTTGAGAAACCTTAGGAAGACCGGTAACGAAATCCATGTTAATGTGCTCCCACTTCCATTCTGGAATTTCAAGTGGTTGCAATGGACCTTTTGGTACTTGATGCTCCGCTTTGACTCGTTGACAAGTTAGACACCTTGAGATAAACAACGTTGTCTCTCTCTTCATATTGTTCCACCAACATGTATGATGAATATCATGATACATTTTGGTACTTCCAGAATGGATTGCAAACGGTGTGTTGTGCGCCTCCATCATGATTTCATACTTTAAATCAGGGTTGTTAGGAACACAAAGTCTGGAGTTGACTCGAAGTATTCCTTCTTCATCGATTCTTGCTTCTGGCATAGCACCTTCTTGCACTTTCTTCCTCATATGCATCAGCTCCAGGTCTGTAGGTTGAGCAGCTTTAACTTTATCGATTAAAGTTGGTTCTACTCGTATATTCGCCATCATCGCATGGGTCCCTGGAGTCTTTAACTATATCTCCATCCTTTGCAAGTCACACAAAATGGGCCTTTATGTTGACAATATTACACTCGTACTTGCATATGATCTTCTACTCAATGCGTCAGCTACCACGTTCGTTTTTCCAGGATGGTATTGAATGGTATGATCATAATCTTTCAACAGTTCAAGCCAACATCGTTGTCGCATGTTGAGTTCCTTTTGAGTAAAGAAATATTTGAGGCTTTTGTGATCCGTAAAGATCTCCACCTTCTCCCCATACAAGTAATGCCTCCAAATTTTAAGTGCAAAGACAACAGTTGCCAACTCTAGATCATGAGTAGGATAATTCATCTCATATTCCTTGAGTTGTCTTGATGCATAGGCTATGACTTTTCCATATTGCATGAGAACGCATCCCAACCCTTTGCTCGAAGCATCACTGTAGATGACAAATCCCTCCGAGCCAGATGGTATTGTTAGAACAGGTGCTGAAATGAGTCTCCTCTTGAGTTCTTGAAAACTCTGTTCACATTCTTCGCTCCAACAGAACTTTATATCTTTCTGAGTCAGCTGAGTTAATGGAGTAGCGATTCGAGAAAATCCTTCCACGAATCTCCGATAATAACCAGTTAAACCAAGAAAGCTACGTACTTCGGTCACTGATTTAGGTTGCTCCCAGCTTTGAATAGCTTCAATCTTTGCCGGGTCAACCGATATTCCACGACTTGATATTACGTGCCCAAGGAATGCTACCTCCTCCAGCCAGAACTCGCATTTCTTCAACTTGGCATAAAGATTGTATTCACGATGCTTTTGGAGTACCAGCCTCAAGTGTTGCTCATGATCTTCACGGCTTTTGGAATAAATAAGGATGTCATCAATAAAGACGACCACAAAGTGATCCAAATATTCCTTGAATACCTGGTTCATCATATCCATGAAGGCAGCAGGAGCATTAGTCAATCCAAAGGACATGACTAGGAATTCATAATGCTCGTACCGAGTTCTAAAAGCCGTCTTTGGAATATCCTCAGTTATAACCTTCAGCTGATGATATCCAGAACGAAGACCGATCTTTGAAAAGAATTGTGCTCCTTGCAACTGGTCAAACAGGTCATCAATACGTGGCAATGGGTACCTATTTTTGATGGTCACATGATTCAACTCCCGATAATCAATACAAAGTCGCATACTTCCATCTTTCTTCTTCACGAATAGCACAGGAGCACCTCAAGGAGAAGTACTAGGACGAATAAAGCCAATGTCTAACAATTCCTGCAGTTGGATCTTTAACTCCTGAAGTTCAATAGGAGCCATTCGATATGGGGCTTTGGAAATGGGTTTTGTACCGGGTTCAAGGTCGATACAAAATTTAATTTCATGCTCTGGGGTAGGCCAGGAAGTTCTTCAGGGAATACGTCAGGGAATTTATTAACAATAGAAATATCATTCAAAACTGACGTATTTTTGTTTAGATCCGTGACATGAGCTAAGAAAGCTTGACACCCGTTTTTCAATAAACGAATAGCTTTATGGCTTGAGATGACATCGATTGATTTTAATGGTTTGGTTGCTTGAATTCGCATAATAGGTCGATTAGGAATATGAAAGCTAACAACCTTACGAAAACAATCAATTTTTGCATGATGAGTAGTTAACCAATCAATCCCTAGAATCACGTCAAATGCAAGTATTTTTAATGAAATCAAATCGACAGGTAATGTGTGGGTACCAACTTGAACCAAACAAGACTTATAAACCGTGGATGTAATGAAGGTTTCTCCCAATAGAGTTTCAACAGATAAATCAAAGTCTAATTTCTCCGGAGTCAAATTTAATCGATGAGCGCAAGTAGGAGAAATAAAAGAATGGGTAGAACCGGTATCAAATAAAGTATAGACTTCGTTAGAGTTTATGATAAGCTTACCCGTGATGACCTCATTCGGGTTCTTTCCTTTCTGGGAGGTCATAACAAACGCTCTCCCTTGCACTACCGGTTTTGACTTTTCTGGGATGGCCTTTGGTGTCTCCATCTTGGCTGAACTTGTTTTTGGTAAACGACAAAATCGAGCTAAATGACCTTCTCTTCCACAATTATAACATGCTTTAGACGGCATCGCGCAGTTTGGACTGATGTGCCCCTCCCCTCCGCATTTGAAACATATGATAGGTGGTCGTTCTCCTTCCTTAACAACGGGTGCTGGTGCTGACGTCTTTCCATCATTATTGAATCTCCTCTTCTTGAAATGACCATTCTTATTGTTTTGGCCCTGATTACCACCGAAGTGGTTACCATTTCTAGCCTGTTGATTCCCTCCACGCTTGTTGTCACCGCTTCAGTGACTGCTCTCACTGGTATTATCATTTTGTCGACTGCTCTCTTTTGGTTGCGTTGACTCATTATCGCGCTCCACTAACTGAGCCCTATTCACAACATCTGAATACAAACACAGTTTATGAGAAATAAGATGTTAACGTATCTCAGGTTTCAAACCTCGCAAAAACATTCGCGTCATTCGCTCTTCATTATCCACCAAGTGGGACGCAAACCAGGACAACTTAGCAAATTTAGCCTCATACTGCGACACGGTCATATTATTCTGCTCTAATTTGATGAACTCCACCTCCTTCATGTGACGAACACTTTCGGGAAAGTATTTGTCATTGAACAGCTCTTGGAACTTCTCCCAAGACATCTTCAGTGCAGCAGGTTGAGTACGCTTAATCGATTCCCACTAGTAATATGCCTCTCCTCGCAACATAAAGGCGGCAAAGGGAACCTTTTGCTCCTCGGAGCATCCCAAGACATCAAATATCTTGGTAATCTGCTTTATCCATGTTTCCGCTATAAGCGGTTTGGCTCTCCCTTAAACTCTGGTGGTCCCAGCTCCTTGAACTGTTTAGCGGCGACCGTCAGAGAGTTTTTAGTGTTTCCACTTATATTTTGGACAGGAGCCACTCTCGCATGCTGTTGCATGAACTGCATAAAGTTTCTGAACATTCCATCATTCATTATCTGGTCAGTGTTGTTGTTTGCATGAGGATTGTCGCCTTCCTGATGCACATTATCCTGATTATTGATATGTGGTGAATCAACAGTCGCCTGTGCTCCATTGCTATTCTCAACATTCTCAGATGTCATTTTCAGATACTGCCACAAAATAAAAGTTAATTGATATGTCATATATTATCCTTATATTATGACCGACCAATTAAATACCATGCAAATAAACTTAGGTAGGTCATACCAGCAAAGGAATTCCCCGTCTCTCCCCTCCTAGTTCTATTCTCACATCTTAGCCAGGTATCATATCTCTAAGCTTTGATACCAACTGTATACATTACCCATCTTGGGTCATCAGATACATAGTACAGAATACAAATACAACTTACTAATACAACTGTCGTGTACAATACGACAAAACATAAACTGTGAGTTTGAATACAAATATTATCTTTTAGAGAGTATTCATACTCAAAAGGAGTCCTCATTACATTTATTAACACACCATTACATAGAATAGTGAGGACTACTAACTAATACTATCATTCGGACCATCACTCCGTTCTCCGACTTGCCCCAGCTACGTTCTCATTTCCTGAAGAGAACAATGAAAGAAAGGGTGAGCTCAACTAGCCCAGTAAGAAATATTATGACTAAGATAATGCAGAATAAATTATCATTAGCCTTCAACAATGTTAAACTGATAAAATATAATAGACATCAAGTTTAACTGCAGCGGAACAAGCAATCTATTAAAAGAGTCAAGTAGAAAATAAACTCTACTATCTTTTATGATTTAAAAGGTTTTTTCAAAACTGTGATCGCTGGGACTCTGCTTAATAAAATAATCCACATCATCGAATCACCCCTGCACTACGGCCAAGGATATTCGTGTATTCATTAATGGTCATGATCATGCCAACAACTGTCCATCAACGCACTACGGGCCAATGAGGACTTTTACCACATCATTTGTAACATTACGGTCATGATTATACTGAATAATCTCTGGTCATAATCATACCAAGTCCATCTATGCACTACAGGCCACAGATGACTTTTAACATTTTATAAACATGAGGATGATGACAATGATATAAGAATTCAACAAAACAAGTTCAAGAATTAATTTATCCAAGAATTAACAACGTCCAAATTGTCAACATGATACTGCTTTGTGGAGTAAAATTCAAGAATGCTTAGAAGAATATTTTCATGGAAAGATACTGGATGAAATGCAATTATCAAGGATATTCCACAAATTTTATGGAGTATAGAAGTCAAAACTTAACCAACTGAGTATAATAAAGAATGGAATAACAAAATAAATCACCATGCATGCGATAGACCGCACAGACAGGTTATTCCCACAGAATAATAATTAATGGAACCAGGTCCGGCGTAAAACGCACAGACAAGATATTCCAACAGAACAATAATAAAGACGGAACCAGGTCCGGTGTAAAACACACAGACAGGATGTTCCAACAGAATAATAATAAAGGCAGAACCAGGTCCGGTGTAAAACACATAGACAGGATGTTCCAACAGAATAATAATAAAAACGGAACCAGGTCCGGTATAAAACACACAGACATGATGTTCCAAAAGAATAATAGAAGAATGTCACCAAGTATAGGGTAGACCGCGTATATAGGTTATTCCAACAGAATAATAAGAAATGGAATAACAACAGTTTTCTTCGTGAATAAGAAAGAATAACACCCCTTACCGTTTTAAAGAAGAGCTGAAATAAGGAAATAGTTAAGTAGCAGAATACTCTTCTTTTCTCTCTCTCTCTATAGTTTCTCTCTATAGTTTCTCTCTCTAGAGTTCAGTGAATTCGTAAGAAATAATGAAGGAATGAGCTGCTATTTATAGAAAAATAGAATGCATCGTAACTAATCCATGAACGGTCCAGATTGATTATTTAATCTGATGGTCCATATTTAAAGAAAAATCTTTTAAATAAAATATAATATATTCTATTTATAGAATAACTTTAATAAAGTATTCTGTTTTATATAAAAAGATGTTTCTGTTTTATTACGTTAATAATACGAATAAAACAAAACGTCATTATCGCTAAATAATTCTTATTATTAACTGACAATAATTGAATCAAACTGAGTGACTTCTCACATAAGCATTAATAATCAATACCGTGTGCTACTATGCAACCACACGTATTACTGTACTTTTACTACCGAGTAGTTCAACAGTATCATGGTAAAACTTCCGCCGTTATTTTTAATAAAATATTTTTGACGTTTTCTCAATCCGACAATAATTCCGTTGTGGGGTCCACCAATGATTGTGCCGTTGTACGAATATTCCCTGTTAAAATGAATATTCCCCGACCAATCGAATATTATATAACAACTTGCGTACTTTGCAAAATTTATAAGTATTACCCACAACTATAACATTATATCAAATTAACTCCATAATATTCAGAAATGATATTTATAGAAAATTCATCTTTATTTATAAAAGTTGGGGTCTTACATCGATAACTCTTGTCAATTACATCACCATGTAACTCTTTTTATTTTGCCTCTTAGATTATAATGGTCAAGTGTGTACACATCCGAACTAAAATAATCTAAGTTACGTCATACCTAGCATTTTCATATTAGTGAAGAGAAAACTACAGTCCTTGTGTGTGCACAACAAATCGGTAATGTTTAATTCCTTATAAACATCATATGTAATAAAGTAGCATCTTAAATATTCAATACTCATCTTGTGTTTGCATAACAAACTCATATTAAATATTCAATACTCTATCACTTTACCATGCTAGAGGTGATCAACCAAGGAAGAATAAGAATTCAATAATTGTTCAAATTCATACCCTTATAGTCACCCAAGTGTTTGGCCTCTAGAAGTGATCTACCAGTGAAGAACAAGTATTCAAAAAGATGGGTGTTTGGCAAAACACTAGATTCTATCTCTATAGAATTATGTGTACTCTCCCAACTCTTAGAATTGTCATTTTTTGTTACCCTAATCTATAATAAAACTTTCTTATTTATAGATGTAGGCAACCCTCCTAAACTATTTAGGAATAAGGTTTTATTTTAATTAATTAAACTACTATAATTAATTAGGCTTCTAATCCAATTAGAAATTAGTTAGAGTACTTTTATTAATTAATTCCTAAACTAGTTTCAGAATTAAACTAATAATAATAATAAGACTCCCTTTATTAATTTATATTTAATATTTTTAAAATATTAAATAATAAATATTAAGCTATTTAATTGATTCTATCACTGTAGATTAAATTAAGTACACATAACTTATTATTACGATTATGTCATTTACTTCTTAAATAAATATTTTTCCTTTTAGTGTGTGACCCTTTAAGTTCTTCATATTAAACCGGTTGTAAATAAATTAATTAGAATAATTCTAATCTTATTTAAATAAATAAATTAAACGTTTTAATTTATTTAAATAAATAACATTTATTCTATAATAAGGATAAACTTCCTTAGAGATCAACGACTTTCCAGATAATATAGATTTCAACATTAATCATAAAAAAAACCATTGAGCAATTAGTTACCGTGAAATTTAATCCTTCTACCATACAATGTCCAAATAAAATACAAGACATGGAATTATTGTCAAGTCTTATTTAATTTAATTATATGTATTTTGATTCTCAAATGCATAACTCCAAAAAATACAAATTAGAAACTGATTTCTAATTTCATTCTTCATTGGCCAATAACTGCTGGGTTCTTATTTATCGAATAACATAAGATATTCTCTTCTTTTACTAGAAGTGGTAGATTCGTTGTTGATCATACAATATCTCCATGTACAACTTATTATACCCAAGCATACCTGTAGACACTCAAAATTTTTTACACACCTGTTACTGACATTACAGGAGGGTAGATTCATCTTTCAGACATAACCCTGGATGACAGCTCACATCTAGTCCGGATACTATCGGAATCTTAGTTTCAACCCCGGAACACACACTGGGAGCATCAGTTCGAACCTCGAAGATAACCCCGAGGCCTGCAGTTCCAATACCGAAAATTCCACCGAAGAAGGCCGATTCATCCTAGAGATAACCCCGAGATATTCAGTCTCAGTCCCAACACTGGGAATAGCAGATTCCAACCTTGGAGATAACCCCAAGGAAGGCAGTTGCAGTTCCGGAGATAACCACGAAAATGCTTGTTTCAAATGCATTCAATCAGCTTCAACCTCGGCGCTTATACCGAGGCACTCAGTACAAGACCTGACAATAACACCAGGAAGATAGGCACACCTCAGAGATGACACTGAGGACCTTAAACACTTGCAGCAGTCCAATATCAGAGATAACCCTGAGCAACGTCTGCTTTATCAGCCCAAACTGAAGATAACCCCGGTGAGGGGTAAAGTCATCATCTTGCCACCTTGACACCACATCACGCTGTCTCAATATTTTAGACATACATTTCTACACACCAATGTCCCACAAGAACCAAGGAAGTTCAATTCCGAGTGACTATTACGCAGGGTAACAGATATAATTTGAAGCTTGAAGACCGGAGGGCATAGTCTCATCTTCTTGACTTCGTAGAACCTCTAATCCCATGTCATTGCATAACTCTCAATAATAGCAATGCGTAAATAGGTCATATATACCTCAGTCGGATGCCTGAATTACAATTTTTAAAGTTTAAGCGGACATCACGCTGCACGCGTGTACGTACTTCGAGATGGTGGGACCCGCGAAGTATGGGGCACACCGGGCAGCTGCAGGGACACCAGCGGCTCCCCCCTCTATAAATAGAGGGCTTGGGGTGGCCATTTTGAAAAAAAATGAGACAAAGGCGAGGAAGCCCTGTCCAATTTGCTCTGTACACACCCTAAACTGAGTGCTTTCTCATTTTAAACACTTGTAAGCTCATATATAGCTACTTTTTACCGGCGGGAGCCGAGTGTTCATCCATTTCAAGCCATAAAAGTCTTCTTCAGTAGCCCACTGTAAGCCTTCTTATACACTTTAAAGTCTTTCTCTTCATCTTGGCACACACTATTCTTCACGTTGAGAGTCGTGTTGTGTGTGTATGCCCGAACTTCGGTCCATGGTTTCATTTCAGTTTGTATATATATATATATATATATATATATATATATATATGATAGATATATATATATATATATATATATATATATATATATATATATATATATATATATGAACTGTGTGTCGAACTCTGTTCGATGAGCCTAGACTTACATCTAGTGCGTTTAATTGCTTTTGTATATATATATATATATATATATATATATATATATATATATATATATATATATATGAACTGTGTGTCGAACTTTGTTCGATGAGCCTGGATTTTACATCCGGTGCGTTTACAGCTTTAATATATATACTTATATATATTAACTATTGTTGGACTTTATCCGACGAGCCTGGATTTCGTCCCGCCTGGAGTTTACTTCGTTGTGGTTGACCATTTTATTGCTTTCTGTACATTTTGTCCCGCCTGGAGTTTCCTCCGTGGTAGTTGATCGATTTTACAGCTTTATTTACATTTCCGATCCCCCATAGAGGTGCTTCATGGTGGTTGATCATGTCTGCATATATATATATATTTACAGCTTTTATATATATATATATACCTGCTTACTGTTTTTATATCAATTGCGGCTTCATGTGAGCCTAGGAATCATGTGATCACGGATTCAGTCTACTGAATCTAGATTCGGTTCCTGTGATGGACATTTTCAGCTGTAAGCAGCTTGTAAATTTATTCACGGTGTTCGGATTTCCTCCGATGGTTTCCATGCCCATGAGGAGTTCGGCACTGCTTTGTACATTATTTTCTTGAAGATGCTTTTCATCTCGAAAATAAAAGTAATCAAGCCGAATATTTAATAAAATAGAAGTATCAAAGGCCTCAATTACTGTTGAGCACAGGGTTTAAAAAACCTCTTTTAAAACATCACTCATATAGCTTGTTTAAAACTGAATTTTTACACAAATTCAAACCCTTTGTATATAGGTGCCAACGAGGCATAACACTACTTCAAAATAACAACACATTGACCCACACACACACATATTCATATAACAGTTTCTTGACAAGTGGCGGTCACCGCGGCAACACGAATGTCGGGGGGTGCCTAACACCTTCCCTTCGCATAAGCAAGTCCCCGGACCCTAATAATCTCGGTTTCACAGATCCGTTTAGCAGTGTCACATCATTGGGTTAATGTGCAAACCTTTTCTCGGTTGTGTTGGTACAACTAGTTAAAATACCAACTGGCGACTCATAACAGTCCATCCTCGACATTATACATGTCGAACCTTTTTCACTTGTTTTTTCAAACAAATCTCACGTAAAATGAGAACACCAATGAACAAGTAACGAAAAGGGACAGTTAAAAAAAACCCGACGTCGACAGGTGGCGACTCTGCTAGGGACTCCAGTACGAGGACTTAAGCCACTATTACAAGCTTTTCAAAACTATTATATGCTTGTTTGTGGATGTTGCATTTACATTTATGATGAATGTGTACGAATGTAATTTTTTACTGCACTGCAATATATCTGCTTATGATATTAGTGCTTCACACATGTCATCATTTTTATAAACGGTAAGACACGTTGTATGTGAATCTATGTTGTGTGGTTCCTCCACCAGGAGGCTATCTAGTCGTTGTTTAATTACTGGACTCGTAGGAAGACTAATTCCAACGAGGCTCAGGAAAGGCACCACCCAAATTCTCTCTAGTTGAAAGACCGGATTAACTTCCCGTTGAGTAAATTGCGATGATTTGGGAACCTTCATGCCAAAAAGCTGCGAGAGAAACCTAAGATAGGTCAGCCTCTAATAAACCAAACGCGGAGGAAAGTCTCTTCATGCTTTCTCATTTCAAATTACTCATAAAATCAATTACTTATAATTTACATTTCATATTCGTCTCCATGTAATGAGAAATATGAAGAAATATGTGTATATAGATATTTAAATTAACATGATATCCTGTATTACGAATAGCTAACATCCGTTTTGCAGGATCATAATCCTAAAACAGACACATCACATAGCATGTAAGCATCTACACAATCCCTAAAACTAAACTATGCAAGTTTTGTCGCAGGGAAGCATTCTGACCTATTACCCGGTCCAAGTCCAAAAAGGCCACGAGCCTATGGCCAATCATGTCTTCATCTGACCAGTCTAATCCAGTTTCTTACGAAGAATTTGACGAATTAAGTAAATAAATCACAGATTTGGTTGTTCTACTTAAAGAACTACATCAGTCTACTTAAGGTACGAAGATACCTATACATGCTAAAACCTCTGCACAAGGAGGAACTCAAGGTTCTAACAAAGCCATTACAGTACCTGAGCTCCAGTTGGATACAACCAACAAAAGTCATGATATCACCAATCTCAAAGGAGATCTAGATACCGGTGACATCAAGAAAAAGGTCCTTCAAATGGAAGAAACCCTTCGTTCTATCAAAGGAATTGGAGCACATGGGATTGTCTTCTATGCCGATCTTTGTATATTCCCTGGTGTTCATTATCCAGAGAAGTTCAAAACTCCTGAATTCAAAAAGTATGACGGGTTAGGAGATCCTTACACCCATTTGAAGGTGTTCATTGGAGAACTTGGATCTTATGCAGAGGACAAGAAGCTCATAATGCAGTTATTCCAAAAGAGTCTGACTGGAAAAGCCCGTTTGTGGTATACCAGATTAGACAATTCAAAGATCCATAGTTGGGAAGAACTAGCTCATGCCTTCCTTACACAATACAGCTTCCAGTCTCAAATGGCTCCTGACCGGTACCAGATTACCAAGGTCAAGAAACAGTCCAATGAGTCTTTCAGAGAGTATGCTCAAAGGTGGAGGCACCTTGCTGCTCAGGTGATTCCTTCTATGACAGAGTCAAAGATGGTCATGACCTCTATCGACATATAAGAAGCTCCTTTCTATGAAAGAGTCCTAGCTGGCATTGGTAAACAATTTTTTGAAATGACCAAACATTGAGAAATGGCTGAGATGGGATTGAAGTCAGGAAAGATTCAATACCTAGCCGCTCTTAAAGATGTTGATGAGCACATTCAATTTGGAAATTATAGAAATAACCCCCGGAGGGTCCAGAAAAGAAAGAGGAGGATGTTTCCCTGATACTACTGGGTCAAAAAGGTAATCAGAATATGCCTATTCAACGGAGAAATTACACTCCTTTACAAGCACAGTCTTCAAACCATCCATTGCCAAAAGGTGTAGAAGTTAAATGCCCTCGAGTGTTCACACCCTTAGGGGACTCATTCGAGAATATTCTCACTCTTCTGACAACTCAGAAGAAAATCACGCTTCTTCTTCCACCAGCCAGACCTAATGGGAGGGGTTTCAATGCTGCTCAGAAATGTGCTTATCATGCTGGGGATCCTGGACATGATACTTAAGATTGTTGGGCCTTGAAACACAAGATCCAAGATTTAATAGACAATGGTGAGATCGTGGTCACCAAACCAGATCAACCTCACATACAAGACAACCCTCTTACTCCACACAAAGAGGAAGAGGTCAACATGATTAATTGGAGCAGTGGAGAAAGTTCCAATTTTAACTATGAAGCATCCCAGATCATCAAAGATGGTGTTGACAAATGGGATTATGCAAAGTTCCAGTTTACGATGGAACGGAAGATTAAAGCTCTATATAAGCAAATTGAGCAATTGGCCGAACTGGTGACCTATCAGAATCAAGTCACACTTCAATTAATTAGCCAGGAGCATGCTAGTCTCCTCCCCTTGGTTATGAATACTCCCTCGCCACCTTCAAAATATTAAACATTGGAGGATAAAGTGACGAAGAGAGCAACTGCCAAAGCCTGTCGGGATTTTTCCAATAGAAGGGAATTTACATACCTGGGCCAACCTATAGAGGAGATACTTCAGATGCTAATCAATGAAGGAAGAATCACTTCCCTTCTACCTCCAATTATTCCCCCTTTAGGACGGTTCAATCCAGATGGAGTATGTCAATATCATTCCCATTCTCGCGCTCATAGTACGGAAGAATGCTGGGCACTCCGCCACCTTATTTAGAATCTAATCGATAGTGGTGTCCTGCAACTGGTAGACAATGATACCATGCTATTTGAGAGTGAAAATATTTGTCCTACCAAATGGAAGGGACTGGTAGCAGTTATATCCACTGAGGCTGATGGGACTGTTAAACCATTCACAATTCAACTCAAGGGACTTAACAACCCTTTGAAAGTGGCTGCTCCAGAGCCAATCATTTTTCCATTCAGACCACAATATCCTATTGTCAGCTTATAGAAAGTTCCCTGAAATTATGGAGAAGCTGAAGGATCCACATCTCATACAACTGCTGCAGTGTCGAAGGAAAGTCCACTTTATCTTTCCCAACGGGTGATGAAGCCTGCTATTAAATCAAAGGGGAAAATTCCCACGGAGAAGATTGAAAAATTCCTCCGGGCTATGGGTCATAATGAAGCCAAGGTGGTTCTAAGCTTAAGATAAGCTCCACATCAAATTTCAATATTAAACTTGGTTTTAACTTCCGAAGATCACAGGAAGATTCTACTAATGGTTTTGGAAGAAGCCTACTTGCCGAAATCAGTGGATGTGGAAAAATTTCAACAACTAGTTGATCACATTTTCAACAACAATGTGATCTCTTTCACTGATGATGACATAGCGCCCGAAGGGACCGGTCATTCCAAGAAGTTACACATTACGGTTTTGTCCTCCATATATATGATAGTTGGAGTCTTGGTAGATGGAGTTTCGTCTTTAAATATCTGTCCTTATGCTACATTACTAAAGATGAATGTCAATCTTAAGAGGATCCGAAGTAGCCATATGATCATCAATGCTTTTGATGGATCCCACCAGAATTCAGTAGGAGAGATTGAGCTGCCAATTGAGATTGGTCGCCATACATTTTGTGTATCTTTTCACGTGCTTAAAATAGATACAAAAGACAACCTACTTATGGGAGACCGTGGATTCATATGGCCGGGGCAGTCCCCTCCACTCTTCATCAGCAACTTAAATACATTATCAACAATAGCCTAGTCATAGTCAACGCTGAACCGAAATATCCTCAGCATGGTGACCTTCCACTCATCAATGTCAATTCAGAGGTTGAGCCGGTCAGTTTTCACGCTTTGGAAGTAAGCAACACTCAATACCATTTTATTGGGATGCCATTTCCCGTACCCAAGATTTACGCCGAAGTTATTGTAATTACTCAAGAAATGATGTCATTGGGACACCAGCCGGGACAAGGGCTGGGTAAAGAGCATCAGGGTATTAATCACCCGATTCAAGTGTCCAGTCAAGCTGGGACAGCCGGACTAGACTATTCTGCCAGTTCTAGTAACAGGAATCCACATAAGTATAAGCAGATTCCTTCCACTTCAGCCACACGGTGATTATCTTCACCTGTAAATCCAGAGTCCGCACAATCTCCGATAAAGGTGTCAGCCTACATAATGGCTATGTTATTTTCTAAGGCGATATCTGTAAAGGAAAAGGAAGTCTTTGTTCAAGATCCCAAGGTGGAAGAAAAGGGACGGAGAATTAAGCAGGACATCATCAGAATGATGTCATGAATACGCATCATTGTCCATGATGAACATACAAACAGATACACCCCATGTAACGCCCCAAAATTCGGTCTATCTTCACAACCGAATTCCGTACGCCACGGTCCCACTTCTTACCAAATATACATCATTATATACCGAAATATAACAATATACACTCTTAAATCTCAGGTTCTGTAAACCTTATAATCTTTTTCATTACAAATAATGAAAAATACATTATTCATTTCATCTTACAATAGTGACTTTTATCCGCCACCAATGATACATAACAGTTCATTAACTAGTCTATCGTTCAGTTTCATCTTTCTACATTACAAGTCTTCACTTGATCTTCTCGCTCATTCACATTCTGAATGACACTTTATCTGGATACCGTCAGCTTGATCTTTACGGGATCCTTAAGTTCTTCTAACATCATTCACTAAAAAATGTTTTTTATTTAAAGCAAATGTGAGCATTCAATTGCCCAGCAAGTCATAACAGTTGAACAAATAACTTCAAGAGTTTAAACATTTCTTTAGAACTTCGATAACCGAACAAAGGTTATGAAGCAGCTTGAATAATAGGAATAGTCTCGATTCCTATCATCTTAAAACATCAGTCACTTTCACTTTGAAATACTTTCATTCCTCTGCCATTTTCATACACATCCTGTCTGGCTAGAATCATTAGCACAGACTTAACAATAACGATTCATGTATAAACAGAACATACTTATATTGAACAGCTCAATCACAGAACATTTCATATCATAGAAACACCGAAATACTTAAATTGTGGCTCAAGGCTTGATATGTTCTACCACCTTGAACAAATATAGCAAATTCGCACATATACCGAACTTCTCAAGTTCAACATCTGAGAAGTTTAAGAAACTAGGATTCATTTAGAATATGAATGAAGTTAGGAAACTTGCCTTACGCACAGCTACAGCTTACGCTGAACTGCTCATTCTAATTACTATATAACACATAAAGAGAAAACATAAACACCAATTAGACATATACTTAACTTACGCATTGGTTTAATTAACTTTAATTCTTAGGGTTCACGTTCTTGCAATATAAGTTTACGTGACTAACTTCCTTTACCAGTTTACGGCTTAATGACATACGGAGATGTCTTACTCAAAACGTTCATCATCTTTGCTGATTTGCATTCTTATCTTCTTCTTAAAACTTCTCTAGGATTCAGCACACATCGCTTCTCGGCTAGTAGTCCATATGGTACTCTGAGTGGTTTCCTACAAACAACCAACAAACAAATTCACGTCTCATCTACACTGTTATCACAGTGAGTTAGATCGGTTGCCAGTTTCGTATATACCTTCGCTCTCAGAAGGAATTATTTAGCTTAGCTCCCATATGTCAACCATCAGAGGTTACGATTGTACCATTACTTACTCTTATCTTAACTTATCCGAATTATTAAACTTAATGTTCGTTTAAATCAATTTCTTATTCCTTACGGCTTTCTGGCAACTAAATGTCATACCTCAGGATTCATTCCTTATCGTCCAAGTCATACAGTATTTTGTATACTCAGAGCGATCATTTAAGCTAATCATTAACTCGCCTTCGATTTGTTAATGTCATTGCCTTTAATTTCTTTCTTTACCATTCATGGTTTAATCATAGATCTTCATTATCTTACGGTCAAACCATACACGGGGTGTAGGTTCTATCCGTTTAGTATTTGCGTACACTCAACCTTCACGCCGGTTAAAGTGTTCAATGCTTACATTTTATTCTATCATTCTTCATCTGAATCACGATCGGCTGCCATTAATCTTCTTACTGTTCGCTACGACTTTCTTAATACCATTCATTATTCTTCCTTAATGTCGAAGACATACAGTTCATTGTATGCTAAGACCGGTCATTCATCGTAACAACATTACGCTCACAGCGTCTATACGCTTTACACTTATCCCTCATTACCACATCCATAACATCAAAATGTTATTCCTTACCTTCATCACTCAACGTCTAAGGAATCATAATCATAGCAATCCCTCACGTTCATTCATCGCGACTACGGTCCCTGGATATCGGTTTTGTAACTCGTACCTAAAATCTTTATCTTTTAATCTTATTTAATCTTTCCGTTCAACCTTTACTATAGGTTTAATTCACTTGATTAAGTGTTACATTAATTGGACATTATGTTCTTTATCGTCCCTTACGTTTCCCCCAAGAGCTGAGCAGTTAAAACCTCATCTCTGGTTTTTTCTCTACACTGGCGCTGCGGCTCCACTCTCTCCTTTAACTCTCACACCGCGACACGAGTTAGCAATACCTGGCTCCCCGATCTGGTGCTGTAGCGCCACATAACAAGGCATGGCCGGCGCCGTGGCGCCAAGCCTTAACCCTATAAAATTTTTCTAAGTGTTAAATCCAATTTGAGACGCTTACTTATCGATCTCATAACTTCTTCGTTATAACTCGGAACGATGTCATTCCAAAGCCATTCTCTTCCTTCTCTTACGTATTTCTATACCCATTAGACAGAACTTCATTCTGAATCTATTAAAGTGCCATTCAATTGGTTTGATCTTCACCCTTTGTTCATTTTTACGTTTTTAACGCTCTTCGTTCGTTCGTTCGTAATTCGCTCATCCGAACTCGGAACTCGTTCGTTCTTAAGTTCATAACTCACGTTTTCTACATTCTCTTACTTTCTTATGAAACCCTACACGTTCGGGATTCATTTACTAACTTTCTAATTCTCGTTCGTCTTTTACGAAATTTTTTTCATAAATTTATTTTAGCTAAGTTTTAATCTGTTCTTCATGAATGTTTCTGCCACTCCTAACCAAGCAATAAGCAACTAACTTATACGTGATGCTTTTAAACTTGTCCATCAACAACAATTATACTACGATGGTTTTAAATTTGTCCATCAACAACGTTCTTCGTTTTCTTCGCGTGTTCTTCGTTCGTTCTTCATTTTTTAATCGATATTTTGGATTATGATTTCACTTTTTATTGGAATTTTATGTTATAAAACACCATTCCTTACTTATTTCATCTACTCATTCATATAATCCACTCGGATCGTTCTAATTCATTACGAATCTTATACTTCCTTAAGAAATTTATAAACTAAACTTCAAATTCTTATTTCTTCTTTTCTGAATGATTTCAACCATATGAAATCATTCCTTACATTATTTAATTCTTATTCTCATTAAGTTATGTTTTTGAACATAGAACTTAAAGAAAAATTATACGAGACTCGGTTTCGAATTACCTTATTCATTTAATCTCTTTCCGTCGGACAAATATTGCTCACGAGTAAGCTTTTCCTCTTCTTCTTTCCTCCCATTTGAACTCTCCCTCTCTCTCTCTCTCTCAAGTGTTATAGGATTTTCAAAATCCCAAAATAATGAACTAAGCTTCCTATTTATACATTTTCAAAGCTAGGGGTATTTTAATCATTTTGCCTCCTAACCTCCTTACTATTCACACCTCCATACTATTCCCACCTCCTTAATACACCTCCTTACTATTCACGTAACTTTCCTTAGAAGTTTCGTGGTTCCGTCTTTCGGGTTTCGTCCGACAGTTTTAAAAACTGTGATTCTCAGAATTCAAATATTTTTGGATATTTCGTCTTTCCTTTACCGATTAACTTTTACGTATTCTTCAGATTTCTAAAAAAATGAAAAACACTTTTTGGCGTTAAGCGTTTTCCTCCACGTTTTCCCCTAATGTAGCTAAACGAGTGATAAGTACATAGTAGTACTTTTCGTTATTTTTATTTCGTCCAATTTCTGCACGTTTTTTGAGAAAAACTTTTATCGGCTTACTTAACTTTTCACAATATATTATCGTCAAATCTTTCGACGGAATGTCATTTTGACATACTGAACTCTCGAAAAGGCTTAGGTTATTTAAACCCTAACCCCTAAGATTTTGTCGGGTGAATAGTGCCTATTTCGTCTTTTTCTCCAGGAATATTTTTGTTCCCGAAAATTTTTTATTTGTGTCTTAAAAATTCTTATTCGTTCAGTCTAGCTCGTAGCCAGAATCCTCCCGACTTATAATCATCCTAGGTTCTAGAACGATTAATAAACACATAACACATAATATTATTAATAAAAATTCCTTTTATTAATAACTAATTCTTTAAACTTAAATTCTGAACAACCCGAATTTCTGGGTCGTTACACTCTTCCCCCCTTATAAAAATTTTGTCCTCAAAATTTCTTAAAACCACACCCTTACCCGGGTCATCATATTCACCCCTACTTCACAGAAATTTCTTCCTTGAAATTTTAACTTACTCTACTTCTCAACTTCTCTTCAAAGGAGTACTAATCTTTCAAACATCTCCCCTCCCCCACCTTCATAACTTATTATGAATATAGAGTAGAAGGAATAAAGAGGAATATATAAAAATTCCTTCAAAATATTTCATACTTTTGCTGAGGGGTCAAATCGACCATGAACTCTTAAAAGGTTAAACAATATTTCTCTATAAACCCTTCTTTAACGGTCAGTTTACAATCACAAAGAAAGTAAACTACTTCTTCCATGTTCTCCTCAACTTAATCATTAGATTCCACACCAAAATAATTTGGTTTGGCACAACTTCTTCAAAGAAAGCTCAATTTTCTTTTAAATATGACATACCATTAGTCTTAGCCAGAACAATTAGCTTAGACCATACCAATAAATTGAACATCAACTTGAAACATTCGTCTAGTTAACCCAATTGACATCGACTACTTCTTTAAATTCTTTTCGCAATACATCAAAAATTTTATGACGTCATGATACCGTACTTTTCAAAGTACATTGAGGACTTCGTCAGTATGTGACTTCGTCATTATACATCATACTATAGCGGGTTGTTGATCCGAAGATCACATCCAACACCAGGTTCAATTGCATTAATAACTCCATCCTTGCATCAGATGCACGGATGATATAAAATTTATTTTGATTTTTTAAATCAATTTCTGTCTAGCCGAAACAATTGGCATAGACATACCAAGAATAGCTCTTTTAAAATCTGATGGTTCCAAAAATTGAACCAGTCCTTTCCTTTTCAAACGCACAAATAAGCATGATTTCAATAAAGTTCGAAATCTAGCATAGCTAGATGACTTGGAACATCCTATTCTCCATATTCTTTCATTGTCTTACTGCGATAATACTTAATCTTCTCTAGCACCTTCAAGGCTAATTCTACTAAAAATAACGTGTTTTCAGTCTAAACATTCCTATACCTTAGTACAGTCCATCAACTTACCACACATTATGAGTTCATTAACTTTCCACAATAATATGAGTTTAAGAACTGTCCAGACAGACCATAGGCGTCCATTCGCTGAGACGTTCAAAAACATACCATATTATTATGAGTCACTAACTTATCATAAGTATGACTTTCAAGAATTCGCACCTACCTTATCGTTCTCTACCTATCAAGTATATGCATGAGAAAAGATTCACCTTCTCGCCATATACATATTGATAGTGTGACCAATCCCAATGATTATCATTGTAATAAGCTAAGCAGTTGTTACACCAAGCACAAACCTCTGCCCATAACAAAGATTCATACAACTCAGCTATCACATGAGTCCTCAATTGAAATTTTACAACTTCTAACTTTCCCTTTTCTTAATACGAATTTTCTTTAATTCGTATGCTATCCTTCTCAACTCAATCTGAGTTCTTCTTTCCGTACTACGTCGTAGTACCATTCATTCATAGCATTAGCAATAAATCATTCATTGGTTAATAGCTCATCTGTTACTACGATTCACTGTGATCACGTAGTGATCTTCTTATCATTCTCTCTACGATTATAGTCTTATGTACTCTTACCTAAGGTTTATAACCTATCAGCTTTGATACCACTTGTAACGCCCCAAAATTCGGTCTATCTTCACACCCGAATTTCGTATGCCACGGTCCCACTTCTTACTAAACATACATCATTATATACTGAAATATAACAATATACACTCTCAAATCCCAGGTTCTAGAAACCTTATAATCTCTTTTATTACAAATAATGATAAATACATTATTCATTTCATCTTACAAGAGTGACTTTTATCCGCCACCAAGGATACATAACAGTTCATTAAACTAGTCTATCGTTCAGTTTCATTTTTCTACATTACAAGTCTTCACTTGATCTTCTCGCTCATTCACATTCTAAATGACACTTCATCTAGATACCGTCAGCTTGATCTTTACGAGATCCTTAAGTTCTTTTAACATCGTTCACTAAAAAATGTTTTTCATTTAAAGCAAGTATGAGCATTCAATTACCCAGTAAGTCATAACAGTTGAACAAACAACTTCAAGAGTTTAAACATTTCTTTAGAACTTCGATAACCGAAAAAATATTATAAAGCAACTTGAATAATAGGAATAGTCTCAATTCCTATCATCTTAAAACATCAGTCACTTTCACTTTGAAATACTTTCATTCCTCTGCCTTTTTCATACACATCCTATTTGGCTAGAATCATTAACACAGAGTTAACAAAAATGGTTCATGTATAAACAGAACATACTTGTATTAAACAGCTCAATCACAGAACAATTCATATCATAAAAACACCGAAGTGCTCAAATTATGGCTCAAGGCCTCATACGTTCTACCACCTTGTACAAATATAGCACATTCGCACATTGACCGAACTTCTCAAGTTCAGCATCTAAGAAGTTTAAGAAACTAGCATTCATTTAGAATATGAATGAAGTTAGGAAACTTGCCTTACGCACAGCTACAGCTTACGCTGAACTAGTCATTCCAATTCCTATATAACACATAAGGAGAAAACATAAACACCAATTAGTCATATACTTGACTTACGCATTGGTTTAGTTAACTTTAATTCTTAGGGTTCGCGTTCTTGCAATATAAGTTTACGCGACTAACTTCCTTTACCAGTTACCGGCTTAATGACATATAGAGATGTCTTACTCAAAATGTTCATCATCTTTGCTGATTTGCATTCTTATCTTCTCCTTATAACTTCTCTAAGATTCGGCACACATCACTTCTCTACTAGTAGTCCATATGGTACTCTCAGTGGTTTCCCACAAACAACCAATAAACAAGTTCTCGTCTCATCTACACTTCCATCACAGTGAGTTAGATCGGTTGTCAGTTTCGTATATACCTTCGCTCTCTGAAGGAATTGTTTAGCTAAATTCTCATATATCAACCATCAAAGGTTACAATTGTACCACAACCTACACTTATCTTAACTTATCTCCGAACCATTAAACTTAATGTTTGTTTAAATTAATTTCTTATTCCTTACGGCTTTCTGGCAACTAAATGCCATACCTCAGGATTCATTCCTTATCGTCCAAGTCATACAGTCTTTTGTATACTCAGAGCGATCATTTAAGCTAATCATTAACTCACCTTCTTTTTGTTAACGTCATTGTCTTTAATTTCGTTCTTTACCATTCATGGTTTAATCATAGATCTTCATTATCTTACGGTCAAACCATACACGAGGTGTAGGTTCTATCTGTTTAGTATTTACGTACACTCAACCTTCACACCGGTTAATGTGTTTAACACTTACATTTTATTCTATCATTCTCCATCTGAATCACGATCCGATGTCATTAATCTTCTTACTTTCGCTACGGCTTTCTTAATACCATTCATTATTCTTCCTTAATGTCGAAGCCATACAGTTCATTGTATGTTAAGACCGGTCGTTCATCGTAACAACATTGCGTTCATAGCAATCCCTCACGTTCATTCATCGCGACTACGGTCCCCGAATATCGGTTCCGTAACCAGTACCTAAAATCTCTGTCTTTTAATCTTATTTAATCTTTTCGTTCAACTTTTACTATAGATTTAATTCACTTGATTAATTGTTACATTAATTGGACATTATGTTCTTTATCATCCCTTACGTTTCCCCTAAGAGCTGAGCAGTTTAAAGCTCACCTCTGGCTTTTTCTCTACACTGGCGCTGCGACGCCACTCTCTCCTTTAACTCTCGCGCCGCAGTGCAAGTTAGTAGTACCTGGCTCCCCGGTCTGGCGCTACAGCGCCACATAACATGGCATGGCTGGTGCCGCGGCGCCAAGCCTTAACCCTAGAAAATTTCTCTAAGTATTAAATCCAATTTGAGACGCTTACTTCCCGATCTCATAACTTCTTCATTATAACTCGGAATGAGGTTGTTCTAAAGCCATTCTCTTCATTATCTTACATATTTCTATACCCCTCAAACAGAACTTCATTCTGAATCTGTTAACGTGCCATTCGATTGGCTTGATCTTCACCCTTTGTTCATTTTTACATTTTTAACGCTCTTCGTTCGTTCGTCCGTAATTCGGTTATCCGAACTCAAAACTCGTTCGTTCTTAGGTCCACAACTCACGTTTTCTACATTCTCTTACCTTCTTATGAAACCCTACATGTTTGGGTTCATTTACTAACTTTCTAATTCTCGTTCGTCTTTTACGAATTTTTTGCCATAACTTCGTTATAGCAAAGTTTTAATCTGTTCTTCATGAATGTTTCTACCATTCATAACCAAGGAATAAGCAACTAACTTATACGCGATGGTTTTAAACTTGTCCATCAATAACAATTATCCTACGGTGGTTTTAAATTTGTCCATCAACAACGTTCTTCGTGTTCTTCGTGTTCTTCGCGTGTTCTTCATGTTCTTCGTTTGTTCTTCATTTTTTAATCGATATTTTGAATTACGATTTCACTTTTTATTGGAATTTGATGTTATAAAATTTCATTCCTTACTTATTTCACCTACTCATTCATATAATCCACTCGGATCGTTCTAATTCATTACCAATCTAATACTTCCTTAATAAATTTATAAACTAAACTTTAAATTCTTATTTCTTCTTTTCAAAATGATTTCAACCATATGAAATCATTCCTAACATTATTTACTTCTTATTCTCATTAAGTTATGTTTTTGAACATAGAACTTAAAGACAAATTATATGAGACTCGATTTCGGATTACCTTCCTCCTTTAATCTCTTTCCGTCGGAGAAAGATTGCTCACGAGCAAGATTTTCCTCCCATCCAAACTCTCTCTCTCTCTCTCAAGTGTTATAGGATTTTAAAAATCCCAAAACAATGAACTAAGCTTCCTATTTATAGATTTTCAAAGCTAGGGGTATTTTAGTCATTTTGCCCCCTAACCTCCTTACTATTCACACCTCCATACTACTCCTACCTCCTCAATACACCTCCTTACTATTCACGTAACTTCCCTTAGAAGTTTCGTGATTTCGTCCGATAGTTTTCAAAACAGCGATTCTCGGAATCCAAATATTTTTTGATATTTCGTCTTTCCTTTACCGATTAACTTTTACGTATTCTTCGAATTTCCGAAAAACTGAAAAACACTTTTTGGCATTAAGCGTTTTTCTCCACATTTTCCCCTAATATAGCTAAACGAGTGAAAAGTATATAGTAGTACTTTTCGTCATTATTATTTCGTCCGATTTCTGAACATTTTTCGAGAAATACTTTTATCGGCTTACTTAACTTTTCACAATATATTATCGTCAAATCTTTCGACAAAATATCATTTTGACATATCAAACTCTTGGAAAGGCTTAGGTTATTCAAACCCTAACCCTTAGGGTTTCGTTTGGTGAATAGTGCCTATTTCGTCTTTTTTCCCGGAAATATTTTTGTTCCTGGAAAAATTTTATTTTTGTCTTAAAAATTCTTAATCGTTCAGTCTAGGTCGTAGCCAGAATCCTCCCGAATTATAATCATCCTAGGTTCTAGAACGATTAATATACACATAACACATAATGTTATTAATAAAAATTCCTTTTATTAATAACTAATTCTTTAAATTTTAATTATGAACAACCCAAATTTCCAGGTCGTTACACCCCAGACGATGATTGTCCAGATGTAATGGTCATCATTCGGGAGAAGGAGGACAATGATAGCCCTTCCATCACTGCAGTCCACCAGGACTTTACCCTTGCCAATTGGAGCAGTACTCCTTGTATGGGTCGAAAAGGGTAAAATGGGCAGGACTTCTTTTTGCCCTGTAGATATCATAACTGCTTACTTTTATGTACAATATTAGCAGTTATTTTGTCCGTACATGCTAACACTTTGAATGATTAAACAGTTTCATATATATTAAGTGAAAGAATATTTTGTTTCAGGACTCTGAACTTATATGTGCCTGTACTTGCTGATAAGATGCCTCTTCTCCACAAGGATTGTAACTTTGATGAAAAGTTGGACTCAGACTTAATGGAAATACAAGAGGACATTGAGGTGCCTCCGAAGATCAAAGAATGGGTCGAAGATAAACCTAAACCCAACCTTGATCAAACCATCTCTTCCAATCTCGGAACCTTAGAAAACCATAAGTTAATCCAGATTGGTTCAGACCTTACCCCAAACCAGAGGAATGACATGGTTACATTACTAACCCAGTTCTAGGATTTGTTTGCATGGTCTCATGATGATATGGTGGGTTTGTCCACTGACATTCTCCTTCGTCACCTTCTCATCAAGGAGGGATTCAAGCCAGTCAAGCAGAAACTTAGGCGATTGTAACATGAGTGGAGTTTAAAGGTGAAAGAAGAAATTGTGAAACAATTTCAAGCTGGTATTATCATGGTGTCCACATATCCTGAATGGATATCCAACATCGTCCCTATCCCTAAGCCTAGAGGAAAGGTGTTAGTTTGCGTGGATTATCGGGATCTGAATAAAGCTTGCCTTAAAGATAGCTTTCCCGTGCCAGTTATCCACATTCTCATTGACAATACTGCTCAATACAGCATGTACTCCTTCGCTGATTGCTTTGCGGGGTACCATCAAATCATGGTTGTTGAGGAGGATCATGAGAAAACTGCTTTCATCACGCCTTGGGGAACCTTTTGCTATAGACAGTTGCCTTTCGGCCTAATTAATGCCGGAGCTACCTACCAAAGAGCTATGATGGCTCTTTTCCATGACTTAATGCACAAAGAGATAGTGATCTACGTGGATGATATCATTGTCAAATCCCGAAGGGAGGAAGACCACCTAGACCATCTCAAAAAGCTTTTCAACAGGTTGCGTAAGTACAACTTGAAGTTGAATCCAGCCAAGTGCGCATTTGGCGTTAAATCAGGCAAGTTGCTAGGATTTCTAGTCAGCCATAAAGGGATTGAGCTGGATCCCACCAAAATCCAGGCCATTATGCAAATGCCCATTCCTCAGACAGAGAAGGAAATACGGGGATTTTTGGGAAGAGTCAACTTCATTAGTAGGTTCATTTCTCAACTCACAGTAACCTGTGTGCACATCTTCAAGCTGTTAAGGAAGAACTCCTCCATGAAATGGAATGATGAGTGTCAGAAGGCCTTCCTTACAATCAAAGAGTAGTTAGTCAAATCTCATATCTTGGTACCACCCAGGGATGATGTTTCCCTGTTCATGTACCTATCTATAAGTGATAATGCCATGGGCTGCATACGATAGAGGCCGAGAACGAGCTGTCTATTACCTCGGCAAAAGATTCAGCAGCAGTGAACACAAGTACACTCTGATTGAGAAGACTTGTTGTGCTTTAGCATGGGCTACCATGAGCTTACAAACATTACCTCCATGGGCACACAACCCATCTCATATCCCACGTGGATCCTCTCAAGTATGTGTTAAGTAAGCCCATACTGAATTGTCGATTATCTAAATGGCAGCTGATTTTGAAACAATTTGACACTGTTTACATGACACAAAAGTCCATTAAAGGTCAAGGAATCATGGATCAACTAGCCGCTACACCTTCAGGGGATTTTAAACCCTTGGAAACATACTTCCCTGATGAAGGGGTAATGACAATTCAGCAACACCATCAGTACGATACACATCAAACATGGAACATGTATTTTGGTGGAGCTGTTAATATGGAAGGTTCTAGAGCTGGAGAAGTTCTAGACACTCGAAATTTTCTACACACCTGTTACTGACATTGTAGGAAGGCAGATTCGTCTTTCAGACATAACCCAGGAAGACAGCTTACATCCAGTCTAATACTACCGAAATCTCAGTTTCAACCCCGGAACACACATCGGGAGCATAAGTTCCAACCTAGGAGATAACCCCGACGCCTGCAGTTCCAATACTGGAAATTCCACCGGAGAAGGCCGATTCATCCTGGAGATAACCCCAAGATATTCAGTCTCAGCCCCAACACTGGGAATAGCAGATTCCAACCTTGGAGATAACCCCAAGGAAGGCAGTTGCAGTTCCGGAGATAACCCCGAAAATGCTTGTTTCAAATGCATGCAATCATCTTCAACTCCGGTACTTACACCGAGGCACTCAGTACAAGACCTGACAATAACACCAGGAAGACATGCACACCTCAGAGATGACACTGAGGACCTTAAACACTTGCAGTAGTCTAATCTCAGAGATAACCCTGAGCAACGTCTTCTTTATCAGCCCAAACTGAAGATAACCCCGATGAGGGGTAAAGTCATCATCTTGCCACCTTGACACCACATCACGCCATCTTAATATTTCAGACATACATTTCTATACAACAATGTCCCACAAGAACCAAGAAAGTTCAATCCCGAGTGACTATTACGCAGGGTAACGGATAGAATTTGAAGCTTGAAGACCAGAGGGCATAGTCCTATCTTCTTAACTTCGTACAACCTCTAATCTCGTGTCATTGCGTAACTCTCGACAACAGCAATCTGCAAATAGGTCTTATATACCTCAATCGGATGCCCGAATTACAATTTTGAAAGTTTGAGCGAACATCACGTTGCACGCGTGCACGTACTTCGAGACAGTGGGACCTGCGAAGTACGGGGCACCCCGGGCAGCCACAGGTAAACCTGCGGCTCTCCCGTCTATAAATAGAGGGCTTGGGGTGGCCATTTTGAAAAAAAATGTGAAAAAGGCGAGGAAGCCCTGTCTAATTTACTCTATACACACCCTAAACTGAGTACTTTCTCATTTTAAACACTTGTAAGCTCATATATAGCTACTTTTTACCGGCGCGAGCCGAGTGTTCATTCATTTCAAGCCATAGAAGTCTTCTTTAGTAGCCCACTATAAGCCTTCTTATACACTTTAAAGCCTTTCTCTTCATCTTGGCACACACTATTCTTCACGTTAAGAGTCGTGTTGTGTATGTATGCCCGAACTTCGGTCCATGGTTTCATTTTAGTTTGTATATATATATATATATATATATATATATATATATATATATATATATATATATATATATATATATATATATATACGAAAGTAATTAAACGCTCCAGACATAAGTCTAGGCTCAATCGAGGCATAATTCGATAATGTTAGTCCATATATATATATATATATATATATATATATATATATATATATATATATATATTGCTTTACGGAAAGCAAAAGCTGAGATGATGGCGTGGGCCATCACCTGTCGGTGACTGAAGATGCCTCTGGCTTCTTCTGTTGACTGACCGGCGGCTTCTTCGGTTGACTGATTCGTCTCCTCCGGTGCCGGATGGAACTGCTGATCGTCTAGCGGATAAGTTTTATAAAGAAAAACTTAAACAAAAAAAGAAAAGATTAAGAAGATGACCGGTGAATCGGTAAAACGTAATCTCTTTCTTTTATTTATAAACAGTTGAGGAAGGATTACATTAATTCCTAGACTAACTGTTTGAGGAAGATCGAAGTATGAAAGAACTTCGACTTCATCTTCTAACTAAGAAGATCGAAGCTAAAAGCTTCGTCTCCGGCTAACTCTAGAGAGAAGGGAGAGAGCGGACCTCAGGTGAGGTTTTCTTACAAAAGAAAAGCATGAAGAACTCTAACACTTCGAGTTCTTTAAATAGAAAACTGAAAAGTAAATTACTATTTGATTCACGCAGGAATCACTATTACAATGACTGGAAGTAAAAGTAAAACGTAAGAAACATTTTACTTTACTTTTACATTTTTACTTAAAGTAAAAAACATTTAACTTAAGTAAAAGCAAAAGTTATTCTTTTACTTTTACTTTTACAATTTACTAAAAGTAAAAGACTTTTGCTTTAAATAAATGCAAAAGCTGAGATGATGGCTGGGCCATCACCTGTCGGTGACTGAAGATGCCTCTGGCGTCTTCTTCGTTGACTGGTCCGTCTCCTATGGATGCCGGAAGGTGCTGTTGATCATCTTCTCCGATGAGTCACCATCCCCATACATTTCCCCCTCAAAATTTTTATCTAGGAAATAACCCTTTCACCCCCAAAAATTTGTTTACAAAAGAGGGAGAGAAAAATTTCTTCACCGAAAAATTGGTCAAAATCTTCAAAATAAGACGATCAGCAGTTCCATCCGGCACCGGAGGAGACGGATCAGTCAACCGAAGAAGCCGCCGGAGAAGACGACGCAACAGTCGCCGCCGGTCAGTCAACAGAAGATGCCAGAGGCATCTTCAGTCACCGACAGGGGATGTCCCACGCCATCATCTCAGCTTTTGCTTTTACTTAAAGCAAAAGTCTTTTACTTTTAGTAAATTGTAAAAGTAAAAGTAAAAGAATAACTTTTGCTGTGACAACCCCAAAACAGGTCCATTCCATCCAACCTATTCTGAGTCGCCAAATACATGGTACAGAAAACAACTACAACTTTATTACAACAATTGTCGTATAAAATACAACAACACATATGTTGTGAGTTTGGATACAAATATATACCAAATGTGACTCATGTTCCAACCGTGGACATCACCTCACAATGACACCTTACATAAAGGTATAGTCAAAAACTGTTTTAGAAATTAGAATCTTTGGGAAGTGCTCAAGGAAACATTCGTACATGGGAGGCCACGCGTCTAGGTTATGATAGATATCATATGGCTGCAGAATTATCTTTGGTTGACCCAATAGACCCAAAAAAAAATGAGAAGATTACTATCATATTCTTCCCAATGGTGAGTCTTCTCTTGACTTATCATTATCTCCACTGTCTTTAATCGTGAATTATACTTCAAACAAACACCAAGATTATATAGGTAGTGCCCATAGATATACTCAGCAAGTGGATGAGCACATCCCTGTCTTATGATGACACGAGGTTGTATGTCATTAGACATCTTGTATGATAGTGACAAAACACCCTTCCAACGTTGGGTTCGCCTCACCCTATTTTCTTCACCGAATATAACTACTAAATGATGACCACCGTTCTATTCCATTGTTACCCCCGCTCGACCCAGCTACACTCTTATTACCTGAAAGGAATTATGAAGCAAAAGGGTGAGCACAACTAGCTCAGTAAAGAATATCATGACTAAGGATAATTAAATTATCAATAGCCTTCATCAATAATAAATCAGAGATTTAGAAAATATGGTAAATGATAAAAATTTCAACCATAGTTACAGCGGAACGAGCAATCCATTAGAAGAGTCAAATAGACTATAAAGTCTATTATCTTCTCCATGTTAAAAATCCACCAACAATATTTTATCCCTGTAACATCAATCAACAGTTCTGGTCCACAATCATATAAAAAACTCATAATCATTATTATGATTCTAAATTTTTCTTCGCACCCACGACGAAGAATATTTTCATCACCTGTCTTTACCTGAAACATCAAAGATCATGGTTATACCAAATCACAGTTCCTGTTCATAATCATACTAATAAATCCATCTTTGCACTACGGCCAAAGATATTCAACAACAGTTCATCTTTGCACTACAGGCCAAAGATATTCATCAACAGACCATCTTTGAACTACAGGCCAAAGATATTCAACAACAGTTCATCTTTGCACTACGGGCCAAAGATATTCAACAAAAATTCATATTTGCACTACAGTCCAAATATATTCATATCTCAAAGAAATATATAATCATTTCAGAATTTATATAAACAATAATTATAACCATGTTGATCAATTCACGTTTGCACTTAAGCTTAAGATATTCAATTATAAATTCAATGGTCATGATCATACCAGTCACAATTCAACTTTGCACTACAGGCCAAAGAGAACCCTAGTCATGATCATACCAATAATCTACCCATCTTTACACTCCAGTGAAAGAGAATTTCAACATCAGGGTTATAAAAATGTTATATATGATAATAAAATCAATATAATCAATACATGGTTTTAATCTCAAGAGTAATATTCATAACTCAACTATAATTTGGTCAGAAAAAGAAATCAATTTTGTCGTGAATAGTAACTCGTGAATAGTAACTCGTGAATAGTATCTCATGAATAGTAAACTCGACACAAAAAGGTAGAAATTCTACAATAAAATCCATACCAATATTTTTGTATAATGATATTGAAAGAATAACATTTCTTAAATTTATAAACAATTTATTTTAATTGTTTATACTTTACAAAAATAATGCATTTAATCATTCCAAAATGCCAAACTCATAAGATTTCATTACCAATAACCAAAATCCTCATCAAAAATCTTCATATACCTTATATAGGATTCTCAAGTCATAAAATCCTATTTTTCAATTTTCTTACTTCACATAACATATTTAATTCATTTACTCATAACTAGACTATTTTCATGAAAAATACCAAATCAGTTCCAAAAATATTTCTTTTCTGGGATTTAGCATAATATAGTCCCATAGTGAACATATATTTTTCTCAGAATTTTTAAAAGTCATTTACTATTTTTCATATGGCCAAAATAGCCGAATATTTAGACATTTATCAAAAATTATACTTTTATCTAAAAATTCTGAAATTCATAGAGTATACTCCTATCATATACATGTACTCCCAATAAAATTTTCATCAATTTTGGAGTTAACCACAAGGAATTATAAGCGGTTACTTTTAAAATAGTCTTTTCTCATAAAATTCATAACTCTTAATCTATACATCCAAAAATCACCATTTTTGGACACAATCAAGAAAACTCATCAAAATATCATTTCCAATTTTTCCAAAATTTTTGAAGTTCAGAAAAATTACGAAACTGAAAATCATAACAACCCTTAAAATCTCTTATTATCCCTTACTATCCTTTACCTCAAAAGTGCAGTATTTCTGACTGGAATGCAAAGCCGAAGGAAACTTGCACTGAATAGCAACTCTTAAAGTATCTAAATACTCACAAAATATGTTTCATATTATAGAGAGAGAAAGAGAGAAAGCTTATGTTTCTGGTGTGATTTTCAATTCTAACTTAGCCCTCTATTTATAGGAAAATTTTAGCAGACTTGACCTACAACCTGATGGCTTTACCTGCTACTATTCCCACCCACCACATTTGAAATAAAATTCAGCACATTTCTTCACCAACCACAAGTGGGGTCCACTCAATTCTAGAATTTTCTACCAAAATCATTAACTCCGAAAATTCAACAATTTCTGAACCAGTCACCTCGCAAAATTCATAACGAATTATACGTTCATTTTTAACGGTTCGAAATTTGTGGACATACACTCAACTTTTATATGTATAACATATCCAAAAATTACCACGATCCAACGGTCGGATTAAAAATTGTAACCCCCGCAAAATATCTCAAAAACCCTAATTTGATTTTCAATACCTCCGTTTTGATAAAAATACAGATAAAACACCTCAACATTAACTCCTTCATTTTTAACCACAAAAATATATCCCTTATTTATATCCTCATGAAATAAATATTTCCCTATCATACGAATCAATAATTAATTATTCACAAATAATATTACAGAATCACATTTATGACAACCAGGCCGTTCCCAGGAAAGAGGGGGCTTTCCAATAAGAATTATTCCTTACTGGCGCGCAATTAGGTGACCAAACCTCTCCTTAGACAGAACTTTCTAGACATTGCCAATAATGTTATCTAATAATATTATTCAAATAATATGAATTATTGATCTGATAATGGGAAATACTATGCAATGACAATTATTGAACAACAATAATATAAAATTTCAACGTAGCAATTATTGAATCAATAAAATAAAATATCGAACAGTAATTACTGTAACAATTATTGAGTAGTGCCTTCTTACGTATGAATCAATAATTTCAAAAATACTATGCAATACCGTGTGCTACTGTGCAATAACGCGTATTACTGTATTTTAACCACCGGGTATTCCAACAGTGTTAACGGTAACAACTACGCCGTTATTTGTAAAAACTCAAATTTGTCGTTTTCTTCACCCGACAGTTATTCGTTATGGGGCCCACAAATAGCTGCGCCGTCGTACGAATATTTCTCGACAGAAAGAATATTCCACGACCAAACGAATATTCCCCGACAACAATGATTATTTTATAACCACTTGCTTATTTTGAAAAAAATTTATATTTCACCCATAACTTTAAACTTTTATCAATTTAACCATTTACTGAATAGTAATTATAAGAAAAATTGAATACTTTTATTTCATAAAATTCGGGGTCTTACATTTGCTTTTACTTAAGTTAAATGTTTTTTACTTAAAATAAAAATGTAAAAGTAAAGTAAAATGTTTCTTACGTTTTACTTTTACTTTAGTAAATTACTTTTACATCCAGTCATTGTAATAGTGATTCCTGCGTGAATCAAATAGTAATTTACTTTTCAGTTTTCTATTTAAAGAACTCGAAGTGTTAGAGTTCTTCAGGCTTTTCTTTTGTAAGAAAACCTCACCTGAGGTCCCCTCTCTCCCTTCTCTCTAGAGTTAACCGGAGACGAAGCTTTCAACTTCGATCTTCTTAGTTAGAAGATGAAGTCGAAGTTCTTTCATACTTCGATCTTCTTCTAACAGTTACTCTAGGAATTAATGTAATCCTTCCTCAACTGTTTATAAATAAAAGAAAGAGATTACGTTTTACCGATTCACCGGTCATCTTTCTTAATCTTTTCTTTTTCTGTTTAAGTTTTTCTTTATAAAATTTATCCGCTGTTATATGGTATCAGAGCCATATATATATATATATATATATATATATATATATATATATATATATATATATGTATATATATATATATATATATATATATATATATACATACTTATATATATGAATTGTGTGTTGAACTTTATTCGATGAGCCTGGATTTTACATCCGGTGCGTTTACTGCTTTAATATATATATACTTATATATATTAACTGTTGTTGGACTTTGTCCGATGAGCCTGGATTTTATATCCGGTGCGTTTACATGCTTTTATATGTATATATACTAGCGATAACTGCCTGAAGGCACTGTATAATTCAAAAATAAATAAAAATAAATCATGAACACAAAAAAATGAAGTACTGAATATAAACACACATTAAACTTAAAGCCTAAATTAATTCTTAACACACCCACACTTTTTGTGGCGCCCCCGGAATAGGTATACAACACCCATTCTGAGTCGCCAAATACATGGTACAGAAAGCAAACTACAACTTCAATAATACAATTGTCGTGCAAAATACGACAACACATACTGTGAGTTTAAATACAAATATTGTCTTCTAGACAATATTCACACCCAAATAAATCCTCATTACAATTATTCAAACACTATTTTACAGAAATAGTGAGGACTGTTAATACATCTTTCTAGAACCATCACTCCATACCCCGACTAGATCCTGCTATGTTCTCACCTCCTGAGAAGAAAAATGGAACAAAAAGGAAAAGGGTGAGCTCAACTAGCCCAGTAAAGAATATTATGACTAAGATAATATACAACAAATTATCGTTAGTCTTCAACAGGGAAAAATCTGATAAAATATAATCGACAACAAGTTTTAGATCAACAACTGCAGCGGAAACAGCAAACCATTAGAAGAGTCAAGTAGAGAAAGAATTCTACTATCTTCTAAGATTTAAAAGTCCATCATCAATATTTTATCCCTGTAACATCAATTAATAATCATCTTTAACCAAATATTCATCTTTGCACTACAGGCCAAAGATATTCATTTGTATCATCAGTCGGTCATGTTCATCTCAACACCTGTTCATCTTTGCACTACAGGCCAAAGATATTCATCAAGTAATTATACATCTTTGCACTACAGGCCAAAGATATTCAGTAATATCATCATTTAGGACTGAGGATGATGAAAAATATCTTAAAGAGAACGAATCCAATGAGACAGAAGGACAAATAGTAGGGATTCGTATAACAGTTTATCCAAGATCAATAATACTTCATAATAATCAATTGTGAAGCAGAATTCAAAAATAAAGATCAAAACATGGATACAATCAAAGATAGTAACCATAATAGACATCTTGGACAAAAAGGGAAAATTTTATTTTTCGGTGAATAGTGCCGTATTCGTGAATAGTGTCGTATACGTGAATAGTGTCGTATACGTGAATAGTAACCCCCGACACAAAAAGTTCCAAATTTGATAAAAACTCATATCAATATTTCAGCATAATGATATTGAAGAAAATAATATCATTAAGAAGAAAATAATATCCCTTACCTCAAAATATCAGTACTTCTGGTCGGAATACCGGTATAAGGCTGAAAGAAACTTGCTCTGATGAATAGAAACTCTCAAAGTATCTAAATACTCACAAAATACACTCAATAATCTAGAGAGAGAAAGAGAGAAAACTTGTTTCTGGTGTGATTTTCAATTCTAACTTAGCCCTCTATTTATAGGAAAATTTTGGTAGGTTTGACCTGCAACCTGATGGCTTTACCTGCTACTATTCCCACCCACCACATTTGAAATATAATTCAGCACATTTCTTCACCAACCACAAGTGGGGCCCACCAATTCTAGAATTTTCCACCAAAATGATAAACTCCGAAAATTCAACAATTTCTGAACCAGTCATCTCGTAAAATTCATAATAAATCATACGTTCATTTTTAACGGTTCAAAATTTGTGGACATATACTCAACTTATATATGTATAACATATCCAAAAATTACCACGATCCAACGGTCGGATTAAAAATTATAACACCCGCAATATTTCTCAAAAACCCTGATTTTTAATACCTCCATTCCGACAAAAATACTGACAAAAACCTCAACATTAACTCCTTCATTTTTAACCACAAAAATATATCCCTCATTTATATCCACATAAAATAAATATTTCCTTATCATATGAATCAATAATTAATTATTCACAAATAATATTACAGAATCACATTTATGACAACCAGGCCGTTCCCAGGAAAGAAGGGGCTTTCCAATAAGGATTTCTCCTTACTGGCGCGCAATTAGATGACCAAACCTCTCCTTAGACAGAACTTTCTAGACATTGCCAATAATGTTATCTAATAATATTATTCAAATAATATGAATTATTGATCTGATAAATGAAAATACTGTGCAACAACAATTATTGAAACAACAATAATATAAAATATCAACGCAGCAATTATTGAATCAATAAAATAAAATATTGAATAATAACTACTGTAACAATTATTGAGTAGTGCCTTCTTACGTAAGAATCAATAATTGGTGCAATACCGTGTGCTACTGTATTTTAACCACCGGGTATTCCAACAGTATTAACGGTAACAACTACGCCGTTATTTATAAACAACTTATACTTGTCGTTTTCTTCATCCAATCGCTTTCCGTTATGGGGCCCACACAAGGCTGCGTCGTCGTACGAATATTCCCCGACAGCAAGAATATTCCACGACCAACCGAATATTCACCGACCAAAAATAAATATTTTATAACCACTTGCTTATTTTGCAAAATTTGCACATTTCACCCATAACCAAAGTATTATATCAAATTAACCCCTTATTATTCACAATAATATTTAGAGAAAATTTGATTTTATTCATTAATAAGTTGGGGTCTTACAACCTCCCCTCCTTATGAAATTTCGTCCTCGAAATTGACGTACGTACCTGATGTTTCAAAAAGGTGAGGATACCTCGCTTTCATTTCTGATTCCAACTCCCAGGTCATTTCTTCAATAGCATGGTTTCTCCACAAAACCTTAACTTGTGGTATAACCTTCGTGCGTAGGACATGCTCTTTCCTATCCAAGATCTTAACAGGTACCTCCTCGTACGTTAAATCTTCAGCTATCTCGTCTGGTTCTAACTCAATAATGTGGTTCGGGTCTTTAACATATTTACGAAGCATAGATATGTGAAAAACATTATGAACACGAGACATGCTTGGAGGTAATGCGAGTCTATATGCCACATTTCCTATTCGCTCAAGAATCTCAAATGGACCAACAAATCTTGGATTGAGCTTTCCTCTCTTCCCAAATCTTGTAACTCCCTTCCATGGTGCAACACGTAACAATACATGATCCCCAATATTAAATTCCACGTCCTTCCGATGAAGATCCGCATAACTCTTTTGTCGATCCTGTGCCGTTTGTATACGTTGTCGAATCGTTTGGATCTTCTCTGTAGTAATGCGTACCAATTCTGGTCCCAACAATGTTGCTTCACCCACCTCGTCCCAGCATACTGGAGAACGACATTTTCTTCCATACAACGCCTCAAATGGAGCCATACCTATGCTCGCCTGATAACTGTTGTTGTAGGAGAATTCCACCAATGGTAGGTACTTATCCCAACTCCCTTTGAGATCTAGGACACAAAGTCTTAATAGATCTTCAAGAGTTTGAATAGTCCTCTCTGATTGTCCGTCCGTTTGAGGATGGTATGCCGAACTGAATCGTAAATCCGTGCCCATAGCTTTCTGCAAGCTAACCCAAAATCGTGAAGTGAATCTTGGGTCACGATCCGAAACTATGGATACTGGCATGCCATGCAATCTCACAATCTCGTTCACGTACATACTAGCAAGACGTTCAAGGGAATAAGTCTCACGTATCGGCAAGAAATGAGCGGACTTGGTTAATCTATCAACAATAACCCAAATCGCATCTATGCCTTGAGAAACCTTGGGAAGACCTGTAACAAAATCCATAGTAATGTGTTCCCACTTCCATTTCGGAATCTCAAGTGGTTGCAATGGACCCTTTGGTACTTGATGCTCCGCTTTTACACGTTGACAAGTTAAACATCTCGAGATAAACTCCGCGATCTCTCTTTTCATATTGCTCCACCAAAATGTATGTCGAAGATCGTGATACATTTTGGTACTCCCAGGATGGATTGCAAACGGTGTGTTGTGTGCCTCCATCATTATTCTATGCTTCAAGTCAAAATCGTTAGGAACACAAAGTCTGGAGTTGACTCGAAGTATTCCTTCTTCATCGATTCTTGCTTCTGGAATAGCACCTTCTTGCACTTTCTTCTTCATACGCATCAGCTCTATATCCGTAGCTTGAGCAGCTTTAACTTTATCGATTAAAGTCGGTTCTACTCGTATATTTGATATCATCATGTGGGTACTTGGAGCCTTCATCTCTATCTCCATCCTTTGCAAGTCATACAAAATGGGCCTTTGTGTTAACAACATTGCACTCGTACCCGCATATGATCTTCTACTCAATGCGTCAGCTACTACGTTTGCTTTTCCAGGATGATATTGGATGGTATGATCGTAATCTTTCAACAGCTCGAGCCAACGTCGCTGCCGCATGTTGAGTTCCTTTTGGGTGAAGAAATATTTGAGGCTTTTATGATCTGTATAGATCTCCACTTTCTCCCCATACAGGTAGTGTCTCCAGATCTTCAACGCAAAAACGACTGCTGCCAACTCCAAATCATGAGTAGGATAATTCCTCTCATATTCTTTGAGTTGTCGTGAGGCATAGGCTATGACTTTCCCATGTTGCATGAGAACACATCCTAACCCTTTGCCTGAAGCATCGCTGTAGATAACAAATCCATCCGAACCAGATGGTATTGTCAAAACAGGTGCCGAAATGAGTCTCCTCTTGAGTTCTTGGAAACTCTTCTCGCATTCCTCACTCCATACGAATTTTGTATCTTTCCGAGTCAGCTGAGTTAACGGAGTAGCGATTCGAGAAAATCCTTCCACAAATCTCCGATAATAACCAGCTAAGCCCAGAAAGCTACGTACTTCGGTTACCGACTTCGGTTGCTCCCAACTTTGTATGGCTTCAATCTTCGCCGGGTCGACAGATACTCCATGTTTTGACACCACGTGCCCAAGGAATGCTACTTCCTCAAGCCAGAACTCGCATTTCTTCAGTTTGGCATATAGCTTGTTTTCACGAAGCCTTTGCAGTACCAGCTTCAAATGGCGCTCATGATCTTCACGGCTTTTGGAATAGATGAGGATGTCATCAATAAAGACAACAACGAACTGATCCAAATATTCTTTGAATACACGGTTCATCATATCCATGAAGGCAGCAGGAGCATTAGTCAATCCAAAAGACATTACTAAGAATTCATAATGCCCGTACCGAGTTCTGAAGGCAGTCTTTGGAATATCCTCAGTTTTAATCTTCAGCTGATGATATCCAGAACGAAGATCGATCTTTGAAAAGAATTGTGCTCCTTGCAACTGGTCAAACAGGTCATCAATGCGAGGTAGCGGATACCTATTCTTGATGGTGACATGGTTCAATTCTCGATAGTCAATACAAAGTCGCATACTCCCGTCTTTCTTCTTTACGAATAAAACAGGAGCACCCCAAGGAGACGTACTAGGACGAATAAAACCGATGTCCAACAACTCCTGTAGTTGGACTTTTAACTCTTGAAGTTCAATAGGAGCCATTCGATATGGGGTTTTAGAAATGGGCTTTGTACCGGGTTCAAGGTCAATAAAGAATTCAATTTCTCGTTCCGGGGGTAGACCGGGAAGTTCTTCAGGAAATACATCGGAAAATTCTCTAACAATAGAAATATTATTCAAATCTGACTTGTCTTTGTTCAAATCCATAACATGGGCTAAGAAAGCTTGACATCCGTTTTTCAATAAACGAATAGCTTTGTGGCTTGATATGACAGTGACTGATTTTAGTGGTTTAGTAGTTTGAATTCGTATGACAGGTTGGTTAGGAATATGAAAACTAACAACCTTACGAAAACAATCAATTTTAGCATGATGAGTGGTTAACCAATCAATTCCTAAAATCACATCAAAAGCAAGTATCTTTAAAGAGATAAGATCAACAGGTAATGTGATAGTGCCAACTTGGATCATGCAAGATTTATAAACTGTAGATGTAACGAAGGTTTCACCCAACGGAGTTTCAACAGATAAGTTAAAGTCCAATTTCTCCGGAGTCAAGTTTAAACGTTGAGCACAAGCAGGAGAGATAAAAGAATGGGTAGAACCGGTATCTAGTAAAGTATAAACTTCGCAAGAATTCAAGATTAGCTTACCCGTGATCACCTCGTTCGGGTTTCTCGCGTTTTGGCCAGTAACGACAAACGCCCTTCCAGGAACCGCTGATTTCGACTTATCCGGGACAGCTTTTGGAGTCACCATCCCCGCTGAACTTGGTTTTGCTACAGAACACTCTCGAGCTATATGACCCTCCTTTCCACAGTTATAACATACCTTGGATTGTTGTGGGCAGTTTGGGCTGATATGTCCCTCTTTCCCACATTTGTAACATACGACCGGTGGTCGTTCTCCTCCCCTAGAAACAGTTGATGTTTGTGCTGACGTCTTCACGTTATCATTGTTGTACCTTCTCTTCTTGAAATCTCCTCCCGACTCGCTCCTTCTATTATCACGACCACGATTACCACCAGAGTGGTTACCGCTTTTGTCCGAATGTTTTCCTCCCTGCTGGTTTTCATTGCTTCGATGACTGCCGCCACCGGTATGACCCTGGTTGTGGTCCCTCGGTTGCACATACTCATTATCTCGCTCTAATAATTGAGCCCTGTTTACAACATCTGAATATAAAGAAAATTTATGAGAGATAAGATATTGCCGAATCTCGGGTTTTAGACCTCTCAGAAACATCCTTGTCATTCGTTCCTCATTTTCGACCAAATGAGGTGCAAACCTGGATAACTCTGCAAACTTCGCCTCGTACTGGGACACCGTCATGTTGTTTTGTTCCAGTCTAATAAACTCAACCTCCTTCATATGACGAATACTTTCAGGAAAGTACTTGTCATTGAACAGTTTTTGAAATGTTTCCCAGGACATGTTGAGTGCGTCAGGCTGGGTACGCTTCACAGACTCCCACCAGTAGTCTGCCTCACCGCGGAACATAAATGTGGCGAATGGAACCTTCTGTTCCTTGCATCCCAAGACATCAAATATCTTGGTAATTTGCTTGACCCACGTTTCCGCCATGATCGGATCCGGCTTTCCCTTAAATTCTGGTGGTCCCAATTCTTTGAACTGCTTAGCTGTGACAAACCGCGCGTTGTTATCATTTCCACCCGTATTCTGCACACGAGTCTCCCTCGTCTGATTTTGCATGAACTGCAAAAAGCTCCTAAACATTCCATCATTCATCGTTTGCTCGGTAACGTTGTTTACAGGAGGAATATTGCCTTCCTGTTGCACGTTCCCCTGGGTAGTGATCAAAGGTGTCTCCACGGTCTGATTTACTCCATTATTAACGTTCTCAGCTGCCATTCTTAAATACTGCCATAAAACAAGGGTTAATAGTCATGTCATATATTATCCCTATACTCTGACCGACCAAATAAACACCAAATAAACTTAGTCAGGTCATACTAGCGAAGGAATTCCCCGTCTCTCCCCTCCTAGTTCTTGTCTCACATCTCAGCCAGGGATCATATCCCTAAGCTCTGATACCAACTGTGACGCCCCCAGAATAGGTATACAACACCCATTCTGAGTCGCCAAATACATGGTACAGAAAGCAAACTACAACTTCAATAATACAATTGTCGTGCAAAATACGACAACACATACTGTGAGTTTAAATACAAATATTGTCTTCTAGACAATATCCACACTCAAATAAATCCTCATTACAATTATTCAAACACTATTTTACAGAAATAGTGAGGACTGCTAATACATCTTTCTAGAACCATCACTCCATACCCCGACTAGATCCTGCTATGTTCTCACCTCCTGAGAAGAAAAATGGAACAAAAAGGAAAAGGGTGAGCTCAACTAGCCCAGTAAAGAATATTATGACTAAGATAATATACAACAAATTATCGTTAGTCTTCAACAGGGAAAAATCTGATAAAATATAATCGACAACAAGTTTTAGATCAACAACTGCAGCGGAAACAGCAAACCATTAGAAGAGTCAAGTAGAGAAAGAATTCTACTATCTTCTAAGATTTAAAAGTCCATCATCAATATTTTATCCCTGTAACATCAATTAATAATCATCTTTAACCAAATATTCATCTTTGCACTACAGGCCAAAGATATTCATTTGTATCATCAGTCGGTCATGTTCATCTCAACACCTGTTCATCTTTGCACTACAGGCCAAAGATATTCATCAAGTAATTATACATCTTTGCACTACAGGCCAAAGATATTCAGTAATATCATCATTTAGGACTGAGGATGATGAAAAATATCTTAAAGAGAACGAATCCAATGAGACAGAAGGACAAATAGTAGGGATTCGTATAACAGTTTATCCAAGATCAATAATACTTCATAATAATCAATTGTGAAGCAGAATTCAAAAATAAAGATCAAAACATGGATACAATCAAAGATAGTAACCATAATAGACATCTTGGACAAAAAGGGAAAATTTTATTTTTCGGTGAATAGTGCCGTATTCGTGAATAGTGCCGTATACGTGAATAGTGCCGTATACGTGAATAGTAACCCCCGACACAAAAAGTTCCAAATTTGATAAAAACTCATATCAATATTTCAGCATAATGATATTGAAGAAAATAATATCATTAAGAAGAAAATAATATCCCTTACCTCAAAATATCAGTACTTCTGGTCGGAATACCGGTATAAGGCTGAAAGAAACTTGCTCTGATGAATAGAAACTCTCAAAGTATCTAAATACTCACAAAATACACTCAATAATCTAGAGAGAGAAAGAGAGAAAACTTGTTTCTGGTGTGATTTTCAATTCTAACTTAGCCCTCTATTTATAGGAAAATTTTGGTAGGTTTGACCTGCAACCTGATGGCTTTACCTGCTACTATTCCCACCCACCACATTTGAAATATAATTCAGCACATTTCTTCACCAACCACAAGTGGGGCCCACCAATTCTAGAATTTTCCACCAAAATGATAAACTCCGAAAATTCAACAATTTCTGAACCAGTCATCTCGTAAAATTCATAATAAATCATACGTTCATTTTTAACGGTTCAAAATTTGTGGACATATACTCAACTTATATATGTATAACATATCCAAAAATTACCACGATCCAACGGTCGGATTAAAAATTATAACACCCGCAATATTTCTCAAAAACCCTGATTTTTAATACCTCCATTCCGACAAAAATACTGACAAAAACCTCAACATTAACTCCTTCATTTTTAACCACAAAAATATATCCCTCATTTATATCCACATAAAATAAATATTTCCTTATCATATGAATCAATAATTAATTATTCACAAATAATATTACAGAATCACATTTATGACAACCAGGCCGTTCCCAGGAAAGAGGGGGCTTTCCAATAAGGATTTCTCCTTACTGGCGCGCAATTAGATGACCAAACCTCTCCTTAGACAGAACTTTCTAGACATTGCCAATAATGTTATCTAATAATATTATTCAAATAATATGAATTATTGATCTGATAAATGAAAATACTGTGCAACAACAATTATTGAAACAACAATAATATAAAATATCAACGCAGCAATTATTGAATCAATAAAATAAAATATTGAATAATAACTACTGTAACAATTATTGAGTAGTGCCTTCTTACGTAAGAATCAATAATTGGTGCAATACCGTGTGCTACTGTATTTTAACCACCGGGTATTCCAACAGTATTAACGGTAACAACTACGCCGTTATTTATAAACAACTTATACTTGTCGTTTTCTTCATCCAATCGCTTTCCGATATGGGGCCCACACAAGGCTGCGTCGTCGTACGAATATTCTCCGACAGCAAGAATATTCTACGACCAACCGAATATTCACCGACCAAAAATAAATATTTTATAACCACTTGCTTATTTTGCAAAAATTTGCACATTTCACCCATAACCAAAGTATTATATCAAATTAACCCCTTATTATTCACAATAATATTTAGAGAAAATTTGATTTTATTCATTAATAAGTTGGGGTCTTACACTTTTCATACATACTCTACAAAGCATTTAAATGAAAATTCTTATAAAGACAAATTTCAATGAATAAATAATGAATATCCAACTTTAATAGTCAAATTTTCATAAGTTTAACTATATTTCAAGATTTATTTTTTATTATTTATAAGCCTTTTTGATTGATTGTAACTTTTTAAATAGTAACTTGATAATTAAAAATTATTGTTTGCATGTTATAACAACTCTTTTTTTGTCGCACGTAGATGGGTATACAACTTCACAGAGCCGTAACTTGATACAAAAACTGATTGCAGGCTGGTATATAAATTTAGGATTAGCTCAGCAACGAAGTTTAAAAATGAATAACCAATACAAATAAGAGAGAGAGGTCAAACAAATAAGGTGACGAATGACTAATGGTTAAGTTATATGGTCAATTTTAATGTAACAGATTGCAGGATCAAATCTTCGTGAATTTTCAACCATATATATATATATATGGATGACCCATGTAGCTTTCTTCATTAGATCAATCAAATAATGGTAAACAACTATAAAAGGACATGTAGAAATAAAACTTTTTAAAACAACCAAAGAAAAAACACATTTATCCAAAAGGAAGGCACAAGAGCACACAGTGAGGTCAACAAATGAGGTCACCCACAAAAAACTTTTCCAAATAAGGGAAATAGGAAGTAGGATGAAGGAACGTAAACCTGTAGTCTTATTTTGACCATTCAGGCAAAATGACAAGGGCTCTAACAAGGACATGTCAATAAAAGCAAATAATCTCAAGCCAAAGAATTTTAATAACAATTGTTCTCCTCCAACCCAGGTCAAAAAATACAGAAGATGGAAAACAACAAGAATTTATAATTTCAAATCACATGTATTCAAACAAATTAAAAAAAAAGGGTAAATTCCAGCTGGCTCAATTACTCGATATAATTGAAGTAACAGTAAAATAAGAAACATCAAGCAAACATAAATTTTGTTAGCTTAAGAATATGAGCAATAAAAGTAATAACAATATAAAAAAGCTTAAATTTTTTTCATGCCTTGAGACACCAGAGAAAACAACACATCCACCAAAGGAGGCATAACACAGCCTTTTGACTCTAAGCTGTGATTTTGTTTCTTTCATTCTTTCTTGGGAAGTCAGAATCAATATAATGACTACACCCAACAATCAATATAGTTCTATTTATTGTTTTAAAAATAATGAACACCCATAAATCCATTTATCAAAATAAGAAAAACTGAACAAAAAACCATAACCACCAAAAAGGGGATAAGAAAGGACTCAAAACTTTTCAATCAAATTTATGCTAGTTTATTCTACTTTCTTAGTTACCAAACAAGTCCAAAGTTTCAATTAGAATTTTTAATTAAATACATATAATAAAGTGCCTTCAGGCAACATGCTATATTTATTAATTTATGATAATTATATCAAAGATATTTGAATTATTATAATAATAATAATTAATTATTACTTGGTAGAAATAAATTAGTGTAGATAATAAACACACAAATATTTTATATTAACATTGAAATTTTGTAAATTAGGTAGTGTAAAGTTGGTTGTAGTTTAGCAAAAAAAAATCTTCATTTTTAAATTTAATTTTAAAATTAAAGATAAATTTTAAATAATATTTTTTAATTAAAAATTTAATAATGATAATGTGATACACTAAAAAGGTTAAGAATTTTATGCTACGTTGTAATATTAAAATAAAATATTATAATCAAATTTAAAATTCGAATGACTTTTTCTATCTATTTGCGCGTCTAACTTAGGAAGGCTATGGAATATGGAATATGAAATATGAAATATGGAATATAGAATGTGGAATATGGAATATGGAATATGGAATATGGAATATGGAATATGGAATATGGAATATAGAATATGGAATAATGGAAGATTGGATTCACCGTCTTAAACACTATACGTACGTCATTGGAATACATCCTACATTATAGTAAGTTAAGTTATGAAAAATGTTACTTTCACACTAATTTTATAATTCCTTGTATTTAAATATAATTCCCTATTTTTAAGAATAATAAAAAATATTACGCTACTTTTGTGAATTTATTTTCAGTGATTTTAGAGTTTATTATACACTCTTGTCAATTTTCTATTAAGGGTTAAAACTATCTCTTTCAAAGTTTCACATAAAATTACTTTTAACTTTAAAGTATCACTTTTCTCAATGTTGATTAATTTTTTTTTTATAAAACTAATTCATTTTAAGTGTGTGTGTTCAAATAATGATATTTTTTGGGAAGTGAGAGAGTAAGATGATGGATGTGAGTTTGAATTTTTGAGAGATACATTTTTGGTTGTCGGATGTTGAAGCCCCAAATAATTTTAGATCGTTGGATGTTGAAGCCTAAATTGGTTTGAGGTTGTTGGTTATTGAAGCCTTGGAATTTGAGTCGTTCTAGATATATAGTTGGACATGGTACTAAATACTTCCTCATTTCAGGTCATATTATTATCACAGATTAATAGTCACATGTCTATTTTAAAAATCAAACAACAGATTTGTGATTAATAATCAAATCTCAAGTATAATCCTTATAATAAAATATAGCCTAAGGATATAGTTTTTTCTATAAACAATAATTAATTAGTTATTTGATTGGTACGATAAAATGATAATAAAATTAAGATAACAAATTTAAGAATATTTGTCTTTATATTACTATCAATAAAACAAAAAATATAAAAAAAACTCTTTTATGTGACAGAAATGTTAATAAATAAAATTCTTTTTATTAACAGTGAGAGTACATAATTATATCTTTAATTTTAGACAAACTATAAAAAAAATGTATCTATGATGTTACCATGGAGAGAATTACAATCATTTTTTGCCTCTTTTTTTTAGTATGAGAAAAATACTTATTTATTACATTTTTTTAATAAGATTTTTTAAAAATTTCTTCATAAAACATAGTTAATGTATAGTATGAAAATCGAAAATTAATCAAAATTACTTGGCTTATTTAAGCAATTAATTGATTGTTCAAACTAATCAAATTTCTTCCATAACGACAAATAATTAAAGATATTGTTAACGACAAAGAATCGGAAAATCTAATAAAATAGATAATCATTTCATTATATATAAATAATGTGAAAAAGCTTCTATAACTTAATCACAAAATCTAAACCCATTTTTTACTAAGGAGGACAGTTGGACCCACTAATTAATTGGTTATGTAAGCCTTTCGTTTCAGAGTTACTTATTAATTAATTTAAAAAAGTAGCTACAATATTATATTTTATCAAAGTGCAATGGCTTGAGTTTCAAATAATGTCTCAAATATCGTCACATTATCACATTGATCAGGTGTATTTATTGTGATTATATTTTATAAAGGCAAATGATATTAGCAAACTTGAGCCGGTTAAAAAGTTTATGAATAGGCAAGCATAATAGGCAGCCAGTTAATATTATAAATATTATAAATGTGTGTGTGTTTAAATAATGGTGTTTTTTTGGGAAGTAAAAGAGTGAGAGAGTGAGATGATGGATGTGGGTTTGAATTTTTGAAAGATAAATTCTTGGTCATTGGATGTTGAAGCCCCAAATGATTTGAGACCGTTGGATGTTGAAGCCTTGGAATTTGGGCCGCTCTATATTATTATTATTATATATATATATATATATATATATATATATATATATATATATATATATATATATATATATATATTTACATTTCGTCTCGCCTATAGTTTACTTTGTGGTGGTTGACCATTTTTACTGCTTTCTGTACATTTTGTCCCGCCTGGAGTTTCCTCCGTGGCAGTTGATCTCTTTTACAACTTTATTTACATTTTCGATCCCCCATGGAGGTGCCTCATGGTGGTTGATCATGTCTGTATATATATATATATATATATATATATATACCTGCTTACTGCTTTTATATCAATTACAACTTCATATGAGCCTAGGAATCATGTGATCACAGATTTAGTCTATTGAATCTTGATTCGGTTCCCGTGTTGGACATTTTCAGTTGTAAGTAGCTTGTAAATTTATTCACGGTGTTCGGATTTCCTCCGATGATTTCCATGCCCATGAGGAGTTCGGCACTGCTTTGTACATTATTTTCTCGAAGATGCTTTGCATCTCAAAAATAAAAGTAATCAAGTCGAACATTTAATAAAATGGAAGTATCAAAGACCTCAATTACTATTGAGCACAGGGTTTGAAAAACCTTTTTTAAAACATCACTACTATATCTTGTTTAAAACTGAATTTTTACACAAATTCAAACCCTTTGTATATAGGTGCCAACGAGGCATAACACTACTTCCAAATAACAACACATTGACCCACACACACACATATTCAATTAACAGTTTCTTGAAAAGTGGCGGTCACCGTGCAACACGAATGTCAGGGGGTGCCTAACACCTTCCCTCCGCAAAAGCAAGTCCCCGGATTCTAATGAATCTCGGTTTCACAGACCCGTTTAGCAGTGTCACATCACTGGTTTAATGTGCAAACCTTTTCTCGGTTGTGTTGGTATAACCAGTTAAAAAACTAACTGGCGACTCATAACAGTCCATCGCTGACATTATACATGTCGAACCTTTTTCACTTGTTTTTGAAAACAAATCTCACTTAAAATGAGAACACCAAAGAACAAGTAATGAAAAGGGATAGCTAAATAAAACCCCGACGTCGACAAGTGGCGACTCTACTGGGGACTCCAGTAAGAGGACTTAAGCCGCTATTACAAGCTTTTCAAAACTGTTATATGCTTGTGTTTGGATGTTGCATTTACATTTATGATGAATGTGTACGAATGCATTTTTGTACTGCACTACAATATATCTGCTTATGATATTAGTGCTTCGCACATGTCATCATTTTCATAAACGGTGAGACACGTTGTATGTGAATGTATGTTGTATGGTTCCTCCACCAGGAGGCTATCTTGTTGTTGTTTGATTACTGGACTCGTAGGAAGACTAATTCCAACGAGGCTCAGGAAAGGCACCACCCAAATTCGCTCCAGTTGAAAGACCGTATTAACTTTCCGTTGAGATGATTTAGGAACCTTCATGCCAAAGAGCCACGAGAGAAACCTAAGGTAGGTCAATCTTTGATAAACCGAACGCGGAGAAAAGTCTCTTCATGCTTTCTCATTTCAAATTACTCATAAAATTAATTACTTGTAATTTACATTTCATATTCATCTCCATGTAATGAGAAATATGAAGAAATATGTGTATATACATATTTAAATTAACATGTTATCCTGTATTACGAATAGCTAACATCCGTTTTGCAGGATCATAATCCTAAAACGAACACATCACATAGCATATAAGCATTTACACAATCCCTAAATCTAAACTATGCATGTTTTGTCGGAGGGAAGCATTCGGACCTATTACCCGGTCAAAGTCCAAAAAGGCCACGAGCCTACAACCAATCATATCTTCATCTGACCAGTCTAATCAAGTTTCTCGCGAAGAATTTGACGAATTAAGTAAACAAATCATAGATTTGGTTGTTCTTCTTAAAGAACTACACCAGTCTACTCAAGGTACGAAGATACCTATACATGCTGAATCCTCCACACAAGGAGGAACTCAAGGTTCTGACAAATCGATTACAGTACTTGAGCTCCAGTTGGATACAACCAACAAAAGTTATGATACCAACCATCTCAAAGGAGATCTAGACACCGGTGACATCTAGAAAAAGGTCCTTCAAATGGAAGAAACCCTTCGTTCTATCAAAGGAATTGGAGCACATGAGATTGTCTCCTATGTCGATCTTTGTATATTCCCTGGTGTTCATTATCCAAAGTAGTTCAAAACTCCTGACTTCAAAAAGTATGACGAGTTAGGAGATCCTTACACCCATTTGAAGGTATTCATTGGAAAGCTTAGATCTTATGTAGAGGATGAGAAGCTCAGAATGCAGCTGTTCCAAAAGAGTCTGACTGGAGAAGCCCGTTTATGGTATACCAGATTAGACAATTCAAAGATCCATAATTAGAAAGAACTAGCTCATGCCTTCCTTACACAATACAACTTCCAGTCTCAAATGGCTCCTGACTGGTACCAGATTACCAAGGTCAAGAAAAAGTCCAATGAGTCTTTCAGAGAGTATGCTCAAAGGTGGAGGCACCTTGCTGCTCAGGTGATTCCTTCTATGACAGAGTCAGAGATGGCCATGACCTTTATCGACATACAAGAAGCTCCTTTCTATGAAAGAGTCTTAGCAGGCATTGGTAAATAATTTTCTAAAATGATCAAACATGGAGAAATGGCTGAGATGGGATTGAAGTCAGGAAAGATTCAAAACCTAGCCGCTCTCAAAGCTGTTGATGAGCACATCCAATCTAGAAATTACGGAAACAACCCCCGGAGGGTTCAGAAAAAGAAAGAGGAGGATGTTTCCTAGATACTACTGGGTCAAAAAGGTAATCAGAGTATGCCTATCCAACAGAGAAATTACACTCCCTTTAAAGCACAGTCTTCAAACCCTCCAATGCCAAAAGGTGTAGAAGTCAAATGCCCTCGAGTGTTCACACCCTTAGAGGACTCATTCGAGAATATTCTCACACTTCTGACAACTCAGAAGAAAATCACGCATCTTTTTCCACCAGCCAACCCTAATGGGAGGGGTTTCAATGCTGCTCAAAAATGTGCTTATCATGCTGGGGCTCCTGGACATGATACTCAAGATTGTTGGGCCTTGAAACACAAGATCCAAGATATAATATACAACGGTGAGATCGTGGTCACCAAACCAGATCAACCTCATATACAAGACAACCCCTTCCTTCACACAAAGAGGAAGAGGTCAACATAATTAATTGGAGCAGTGGAGAAAGTTCCAATTTTGACTGTAAAGCATCCCAGATCATCAAAGATGGTGTTGACAAATGGGATTATACAAAATTCTAGTTTACGATAGAACGAAAGATTAAAGCTCTATGTAAGCAAATTGAGCAATTGGCCAAACTGGTGACCTATCAGCATCAAGTCACACGTCAATTAATTAGCCAGGAGCATGCTAGTCTCCTTCCCTTGGTTATGAATACTCACTCGTCACCTTCAAATATGAAACATTGGAGGATAAAGTGACGAAGAGAGCAACTGCCAAAGACCGTCGGGATTTTGCCAATAGAAGGGAATTTACATATATGGGCCAACCTATGGAGGAGATACTAAAGATGTTAATCAATGAAGGAAGAATCACTTCTCTTCTACCTCCAATTATTCCCCGTTCAGGACGGTTCAATCCTTATGGAGTATGTCAATATCACTCCCATTCTCGCGCTCACAGTACGAAAAAATGTTGGGCACTCCACCACCTTATTTAGAATCTAATCGATAGTGGTGTCCTGCAACTGGCAGACAACGATACCGTGCTATTTGAGAGTGAAAATATTTTTCCTACCAAATGGAAAGGACTGGTAGCAGTTATATCCACTGAGGCTGATGGGACTGTTAAACAATTCATAATTCAACTCAAGGGACTTAACAAAACTTTGAAAGTGGCTGCTCCAGAGCCAATCATTTTTCCATTCAGACCACAATATCATATTGTCAGCTTACAAAAAGTTTCCTAGAATTATGTAGAAGTTAAAGGATCCACATCTCATACAACTGCTGCAGTGTCGAAGGAAAATCCACTTTATCTTCCCCAACGGGTGATGAAGCATGCTATTAAATTGAAGGGGAAAATTCCCTATAGAGAAGATTGAAAATTTCTTCCGGGCTATGGATCATAATGAAGCCAAGGTGGTTCTAAGATTAAGAGAAGCTCCACATCAAATTTCAATATTAGACTTGGTTTTAACTTCTGAAGATCACAGGAAGATTCTACTAAAGGTTTTGGAAGAAGCCTACTTGTCGAAATCAGTGGATGTTGAAAAATTTCAACATCTGGTTGATCACATTTTCAACAACAATGTGATCTCTTTCACTGATGATGATATACCGCCCGAAGGGACAGGTCATTGCAAGTCGTTACACATTACGGTTTTGTCCTCTAGATATATAATATTCGAAGTCTTGGTAGACAGAGTTTCGTCTCTAAATATATGTCCTTATGCTACATTACTAAAGATGAATGTCAATCTCAAGCGGATCCGAAGTAGCCATACGATCATCAAAGCTTTTGATGGATCCCGCCAAAATTCAGTCGGAGGGATTGAGCTGTCAATTGAGATTGGTCGCCATACATTTTGTGCATCTTTTCACGTGCTCAAAATAGATACAGGATACAACCTGCTTCTTGGGAGACCGTGGATTCATATGGCCTGGGCAATCCCCTCCACTATTCATCTGCAACTTAAATACATTGTCAACAATAGCCTAGTCACGATCAACGCTGAACCGGAATGTCCTCAACATGGTTACCTTCCACTCATCAATGTCAATTCAGAGGTTGAGCCGGTTAGTTTCCACGCTTCAGAAGTAAGCAACACTCAATACCATTCTATTGGGATGCCATTTCCCGTAACTAAGATTTATGTCGAAGTTATGGCAGCTACTCAAGAAATGATGTCATTGGGACACCAACCGGGACAAGGGCTGGGTAAAGAGTACGAGGGTATTAATCATCCGATTCAAGTTTCCAGTCAAGCTCGGACAACCGGACTAGGCTATTCTGCCAGTTCTAGTCAGAGGAATCCACATATGCATAAGCAGATTCCATCCACTTCAACCACCACACGTCGATTATCTTCACCTGTAAATCCAGAGTCCGTACAAGCTCCGGTAAAGGTGCCAACCAACATAATGGCTATGTTATTTCCTAAGCCGATACCGGTAAAGGAAAAGGAAGTCTTTGTTCCAGATCCCAAGGTGGAAGAAGAGGGACAGAGAATTAAGCAGGAAATCATCCGAATGATGTCAGGAATATGCATTATTGTCCACGATGAACATACAAACAGATACACCCTATGTAACGCCTCGAAATTCGGTCTATCTTCACGCCCGAATTTCGTACGCCACGGTCCCACTTCTTACCAAACATACATCATTATATACCGAAATATAACAATATACACTCTTAAATCCCAGGTTCTGGAAACCTTATAATCTTTTTTCATTACAAATAATGATAAATACATTATTCATTTCATCTTACAAGAGTGACTTTTATCCACCACCAATGATACATAACAGTTCATTAACTAGTCTATCGTTCCGTTTCATCTTTCTACATTACAAGTCTTCACTTGATCTTCTAGCTCATTCACATTTTGAATGACACTTCTTCTGGATACTGTCAGCTTGATCTTTATGGTACCCTTAAGTTCTTTTAACATCGTTCGCTGAAAAATATTTTTCATTTAAAGCAAGGGTGAGCATTCAATTTCCCAGCAAGTCATAACAGTTGAACAAACAACTTCAAGAGTTTAAACATTTCTTTAGAACTTCGATAACCGAACAAAGGTTATGAAGCAGCTTGAATAATAGGAATAGTCTCGATTCCTATCATCTTAAAACATCAGTCACTTTCACTTTGAAATACTTTTATTCCTCTGCCTTTTTCATATACATCATGTCTGGCTCGAATCATTAGCACATACTTAATAATAATGATTCATGTATAAACAGAACATACTTGTATTGAATAGCTCAATCACAGAGCAGTTCATATCATATAAACACCGAAATGCTCAAATTATGGCTCAAGGCTTCATACGTTCTGCCACCTTGAACAAATATAGCACATTCGCAAATGGACCGAACTTCTCAAGTTCAACATCTGAGAAGTTTAAGAAACTAGAATTCATTTAGAATATGAATGAAGTTAGGAAACTTGCCTTACGCACAGCTACAGCTTACGTTAAACTGCTCATTCCAATTCCTATATAACACATAAGGAGAAAACATAAACACCAATTAGTCATATACTTGACTTACGCATTGGTTTAGCTAACTTTAATTCTTAGGGTTCGCGCTCTTGCAATATAAGTTTATGCGACTAACTTTCTTTACCAATTTACAGCTTAATGACATACAGAGATGTCTTACTCAAAACATTCTTCATCTTTAATGATTTGCATTCTTATCTTCTTCTAATAACTTCTCTGGGATTCAGCACACATCGCTTCTCTGCTAGTAGTCCATATGGTACTCTGAGTGGTTTCCCACAAACAACCAACAAACAAGTTCCCGTCTAATCTACACTGCCATCACAGTGAGTTAGATCGGTTGCCAGTTTCGTACATACCTTCGCTCTTTGAAGGAATTGTATAGCTCAGCTCCCATATGTCAACCATTAAAGGTTATGATTGTACCACAACCTACACTTATCTTAACTTTTCCGAATCATTAAACTTAATGTTCGTTTAAATCAATTTCTTATTCCTTATGGTTTTCTGGCAACTTAATGTCATACCTAAGGATTCATTCCTTATCGTCTAAGTCATACAGTCTTTTGTATACTCAGAGCGATCATTTAAGCTAATCATTAACTCACCTTCGTTTTGTTAATGTCATTGTCTTTAATTTCATTCTTCACCAATCATGGTTTAATCATAGATCTTCATTATCTTGCGGTCAAACCATACACGGGGTGTAGGCTCTATCCGTTTAGTACTTGCGTACACTCAACCTTCACGCTGGTTAATGTGTTCAACGCTTACATTTTATTCTATCATTCTCTATCTGAATCACGACCGACTGCCATTAATCTTTTTACTGTTCGCTACGGCTTTCTTAATACCATTCGTTATTCTTCCTTAATGTCGAAGCCATACAGTTCATTGTATGCTAAGACCGGTCGTTCATCGTAACAACGTTACGTTCAAAGCATCTATACGGTTTACACTTATCCCTCACTACCACAGCCATAACATCGAAATGTTATTCCTTACCTTCATCAATCAACGTCTAAAGAATCACAATCATAGCAATCCCTCACGTTCGTTCATCGAGACTACAGTCCCCGGATATTAGTTCCGTAACTCGTACCTAAAATCTTTGTCTTTTGATCTTGTTTAATCTTTCCGTTCAACCTTTAATACAGGTTTAATTCACTTTATTAAGTGTTACATTAATTGGAAATTATGTTCTTTATCGTCCCTTACGTTTCCCCCAAGAGTTGAGCAGTTAAAAGCTCATCTCTGGCTTTTTTTCTACACTGGCGCTGCGGTGCCACTCTCTCCTTTAACTCTCGCGTAGCGGCGCGAGTTAGCATTACCTGGCTCCCCGATCTGGCATTGCAGTGCCACATAACAAGGCATGACTGGCGCCGCGGCGCCAAGCCTTAACCCTAGAAAATTTCTCTACGTGTTAAATCCAATTTGAGACGCTTACTTCTCGATCTCATAACTTATTCATTATAACTCGGAACGAGGTCGTTCCAAAGCTATTCTCTTCCTTATCTTACGTATTTCCATACCCCTCAAATAGAACTTCATTCTGATTCTGTTAAAGCACCATCGATTGGTTTGATCTTCACCCTTTGTTCATTTTTATGTTTTTAACGCTCTTCGTTCGTTTGTTCGTAATTCGCTCATCCGAACTCAGAACTCGTTCTTTCTTGAGTTCATGACTCACGTTTTCTACATTCTCTTACTTTCTTATGAAACCCTATACGTTCGGGTTAATTTACTAACTTTCTAATTCTCGTTCGTCTTTTACGAAATTTTTGCCATAACTTCATTATAGCTAAGTTTTAATCTGTTATTCATGAATGTTTCTACCACTCCTAACCAAGCAATAAGCAAATAACTTATAAGTGATGGTTTTCAACTTATCCATCAAAAACAATTATACTACGATGGTTTTAAATTTGTCCATCAACAGCGTTCTTCGTGTTCTTCGCGTGTTCTCCGTGTTCTTCGTTCGTAATTCATTTTTTAATCGATATTTTAGATTACGATTTCACTTTTTATTGGAATTTTATGTTATAAAACACCATTTCTTACTTATTTCACCTACTCATTCATATAATCCACTCAGATCGTTCTAATTCATTACGAATCTTATACTTCCTTAAGAAATTTACAAACTAAACTTCAAATTCTTACATCTTCTTTTCTGAATGATTTCAACCATATGAAATCATAACTAACATTATTTAATTCTTATTCTCATTAAGTTATGTTTTGAACATATGACTTAAAGAAAAATTATACGAGAATCGATTACGGATTTCCTTCCTCCTTTAATCTCTTTCTGTCGGACAAATATTGCTTACGAGCAAGCTTTTCCTCTTCCTCTTTCCTCCCATCTGAACTCTCTCTCTCTCTCTCTCAAGTGTTATAGGATTTTCAAAATCCCAAAACAATGAACTAAGTTTCCTATTTATAGATTTTCAAAGCTAGGGGTATTTTAGTCATTTCGCCCCCCTAACCTCCTTACTATTCACACCTCCATACTATTCCCACCTCTTTAATACACCTCCTTACTATTCACGCAACTTTCCTTGGAGGTTTCGTGGTTCCATCTTTCGGGTTTCGTCCGATAGTTTTAAAAACAGCGATTCTCAGAATCCAAATATTTTTGGATATTTCGTCTTTCCTTTACCGATTAACTTTTACGTATTCTTCGGATTTCTAAAAAGCTGAAAAACACTTTTTGGCGTTAAGCATTTTCCTCCACGTTGTCCCATAACGTAGCTAAATGAGTAAATAGTACATAGTAATACTTTTCGTCATTTTTATTTCGTCCGATTTCTGCACGTTTTTCGAGAAAAACTTTTATCGGCTTATTTAACTTTTCACAATATATTATCATCAAATCTTTCGACGGAATGTCATTTTGACATACTGAACTCTCGAAAAGGCTTAGGTTATTCAAACCCTAACCCCTAGGGTTTCATCAGGTGAATAGTGCCTATTTCGTCTTTTTCCCTGGAAATATTTTTGTTCCCGTAAAAATTTTATTTTTGTCTTAAAAATTCTTACTCGTTCAGTCTAGCTCGTAGCCAGAATCCTCCCGACTTATAATCATCCTAGGTTCTAGAACGATTAATAAACACATAACACATAATATTATTAATAAAAATTTGTTTTATTAATAACTAATTCTTTAAATTTAAATTCTGAACAACCCGAATTTTTGGGTCATTACACTCTTTCCCCCTTATAAAAATTTCGTCCTCGGAATTTCTTAAAAACACACCCTTACCCGGGTCATCACATTTACCCCTACTTCACAGAAATTTCGTCCTCAAAATTTTAACTTACTCTACTTCTCAACTTCTCTTCAAAGGAGTACTAATCTTTCAAACATCTCCCCTCCCCCACCTTCATAACTTATTATGAATATAGAGTAGAAGGAATAAAGAGGAATATATAAAAATTCCTTTAAAACATTTCATACTTTTGCTGAGGGGTCAAATCGACCATGAACTCTTACAAGGTTAAACAACACTTCGCCATAAACCCTTCTTTAACGGTCAGTTTACAATCACAAAGAAAGTAAACTACCTCTTCCATCCTCATACTTAATCATTAGATTCCACACCAAAACAATTTGGTTTGACAAAACTTCTTCAAAGAAAGCTCGATTTTCTTTTAAATATGACATATCATTAGTCTTAGCCAGAACAATTAGCTTAGACCATACCAATAAATTGGACATCAACTTGAAACATTCGTCTAGTCAACTCAATTGACATCGACTACTTCTTTAAATTCTTTTCGCAATATGTGACGCCCCCAAAATTAGGTATACATCACCCATCTTGAGTCGCCAGATACATGGTATAGAATTCAAATACAACTTAATAATACAACTGTCGTGTACAATACGACAGAACATAAACTGAGAGTTTGAATATTGTCTTCTAGAGAGTATCCATACTCAAAAGGAGTCCTCATTACAATTATTATCACACTATTACATAGAATAGTGAGGACTACTAATGCTATCATCTAGGACCATCACTCTGTTTCCCGACTAGTCCCAGCTACCTTCTCATTTCCTGAAGAGAACAGTGAAAGAAAGGGTGAGCTCAACTAGCTCAGTAAGAAATATTATGACTAAGATAATGCAGAATAAATTATCGTTAGTCTTCAACAATGTTAAACTGATTAAATACAATAGACATCAAGTTTAACTGCAGCGGAACCAACAATCCATTAAAAGAGTCAAGTAGAGAATAAAATCTACTATTTTTTATGATTTAAAAGGTTTTTCATGACTTTTATCGCTGAGACTCAGCTAAAAAAATAATCCACATAATCGAATCACCCCTGCACTATGGCCAAGGATATTCTTTAGTATCACGACCATGAATTATCCATGCACTACGGGCCAAAGATAATCGTGTTTTCATCAACAGTCCTGATCATGCCATAAAATAATTCATCTTCGCACTACGGCTAAAGAGAATCCATAGTCATAATCATACCAAAAACTGTCCATCAATGCACTACGGGCCAATGAGGACTTTTACCACATCATTTGTAACCTTACGGTCATGACTATACCGAATAATCCCTGGTCATAAGCATACCAAGTCCATCTATGCAATACAGCCCACAGATGACTTTTAACATTTTATAAACACGAGGATGATGACAATGATATAAGAATTCAATAAAATAAGTTCAACAATTAATTTATCCAAGAATTAACAACGTCCAAATTATCAATATGATATTGCTTTGTGGAGTAAAATTCAAGAATTCTTAGAAAAATATTTTCATGAAAAGATACTAGATGAAGCGTAAATATCAAAGATATTCCACTAATTTCATGGAGTATAGAAGTCAAAGTTTTAACCAACTAAGTATAATAAAGAATGGAATAACAAAAGAAATCACCATGCATTCGATAGACCGCACAGACAGGTTATTCTAACAGAATAATAAATAATGGAACCAGGTCCAGCGTAAAATGCACAGACAGGATATTCCAACAGAATAATAATAAAGACGGAACCAGGTCCGGTGTAAAACACACAGACAGGATGTTCCAACAGAATAATAATAAAGATGGAACCAGGTCCGGTGTAAAACACATAGACAGGATGTTCCAACAGAATAATAATAAAGACGGAACCAGGTCCGGTGTAAAACACACAGACATGATGTTCCAACAGAATAATAATAAAGACGGAACCAGGTTCGGTGTAAAACACACAGACAGGATGTTCCAACCGAATAATAGAAGAATGTCACAAAGTATAGGGTAGACCGCGTATACAGGTTATTACAACAGAATAATAAATAATATAATAACAGAAGTTCTCATCATGAATACAAAAGAAATAATACCCCTTACCATTTTAAAGAAGAACTGAAATAAAGAAGTAGTTAAGTAGCAGAATACTTTTCTTATTTCTCTCTATAGTTTCTCTCTCTAGAGTTCTGTGAATTCGTAAAAAAATAATGAAGGAATGAGCTTCTATTTATACGAAAATGGAATGCATAGTAACTAATCCATGAACGGTCCAGATTGATTTACTTTAATCTGACGGTCCATATTTAAAGAAAAATCTTTTAAATAAAATATAATATATTCTATTTATAGAATAACTTTAATAAAGTATTCTGTTTTATATAAAAAGATGTTTCTGTTTTATTACGTTAATAATACGAATAAAACAAAACTTCATTATCGCTAAAAAATTCATATTATTAATTGACAATAATTGAATCAAACTGAGTGACTTCTCACATAAGCATTAATAATCAATACCGTGTGCTACTATGCAACCACACGTATTACTGTACTTTTACTACCGAGTAATTCAACAGTATCAACGGTAAAACTTCCGCCGTTATTTTTATTAAAATATTTTTGTCGTTTTCCCAATCCGATAATAATTCCGTTGTGGGATCCACCAATAATTGTGCCGTCCTACGAATATTACCCGAAAAAAATAATATTCCCCGACCAATCGAATATAATACAACAACTTGCATACTTTGCAAAATTCATAAATACTACCCGCAACTATAACATTATCTCAAATTCACACCACAATATTTAAAAAATATTTTGAAAAAATTAAATCTTTATTCATAAAATCTGGGGTTTCACAATCTCTCCTCCTTATGAAATTTTGCCCTCGAAATTTACGTACGTACCTGGTATGCCGAACAAGTGAGGATACCTCGACTTAATTTCAAATTCTAACTCTTGAGGTATAACATTTGAGTGTTGAATACGATTCTTCTTATCCAAGATTTTAACACATATCTCATCAAACGTTAAATCATTCGCTATCTCGTCCGATTCTACATTAATAATGTGGTTCGGGTCGTCAACATATTTTCGTAACATCGATACGTTAAGAACACGCGATATTCTTGGCGGTAAAACGAGTCTATAAGCTACAGTTCCTACTCAACCGAGGATTTCAAATGGGCCAATTAAATCGAGGGTTGAGATTTCCTCTCTTCAGCAACTCTTGCTTTTAAAATAACGCCCTCTTGAACCTTTTTCTTCACATTCATCAGCTCCGGGTATGTAGCTTGAGTGGCTTTAACTTTATCGATTAAAGTCGATTCTAATCGTATATTTGTTATCTTCACGTGGGTCCCTAGAGTCTTTAACTCTGTCTTCATCAGTTGTAAGTTATACGAAATGGGTCTTTGTGTTAACCATATCGCACTCGCATACGATCTTCTACTCAACGCGTCAGCTACCACATTCGCTTTTTCACGATGATATCGAATGGTACGATCGTAATCTTCAACAGCTCGAGTCAACGTCTTTGGCGTATTATACGTTCGTTTTGGTTAAAGAAATATTTGAGGGTTTAAGAAATGGGTTTTGTACTGGGGTCAATACAAAATTCAATTTTAAGCTCTAAGGGTAGGCTAAGAAGTCTTCAAGAATACGTCAAGAAATTTATTAACGATAGAAATATCATTCAAAACTGTGACTCTCATCCAAGACTTGGATAAAACGTCACATTGATACCTATCAAATTGCCATCTTCATTCACGATGTCGCCTACAAAAAGTCTGGCTTCGGTGCATTCCACACAAGAAAGTCAACAACGAAAGGATTGGGGCTCTTTATTTATGGCTTGATATGACAATGATTGACTTTAGTGGTTTGGTTACTTTGAATTCGCATAACAGGTTGGTTAGGAGTATGAAAGCTAACAACCTTACGAAAATCATGATGAGTAGTTAACCAATTGATTTCAAAAAATTCACATCAAAGGAAACTACTTTCAAAGAGATAAGATCGACACGTAACGTGAAAGTGTTGATTTGAACAAGATTTATAAATAGTGGAGGTAACGAAAGTTTCTCCCAACTGAGTTTAAACAGATATATCAAAGTATAACTTCTCCGAAGTTAAGTTCAAACATTGAACACAACTAGGTGAAATAAAAGAGTGAGTAGAACCGGTATCTAACACGGTATAGACTTCGCAAGAGTTTATGACTAACATACCCGTGATAATTTTATTCAAGTTCCTCGTTACGAAAAAAAATGCTCTCTCTTAAACTACCGGCTTTGGCTTGTCTGGGACATCCTTTGGAATCACTATCCCAGCTGGACTTGACTTCACCATACGATAAAATTGAGCTAGGTGATCTTCTCTTTCGCAATTAAAACACGCTTTGGATTGCTGCGTACAGTTTGGACGGATGTGTCCCTCCTGTCCGCATTTGAAACATACGACCGGTGGTCGTTCTTCTTCCTTTGAAACGGGTGCTGGTACCGACGTCTTCACGTCATTGTTGAACCTTCTCTTCTTGAAATGTCCATTCTTATTGTTTTGGCCATGATTACCACCGAAGTGGTTACCATTTCTGGCATGTTGATTCCCTCCATGCTTATTGTAACCGCTTTGATGACTGTTATCACCAGTATTATCATTTTGTCGACTGCTCTCTTTTGGTTTCGTTGACTCGTTATCGCGCTCTACTAACTGAGCCCTATTTACCACATCTGAATACAAACACACTTTATGAGGAATCAGATATTGACGTATCTCCGGCTTCAAACTTCTTAAAAATATATGCGTCATTCTTTCTTCATTATCAACCAAGTGGGACGCAAATCGGGACAACTCGGCAAACTTGGCTTCGTACTGCGACACAGTCTTGTTGTTTTGCTCCAACTTGATAAATTCCACCTCCTTCATGTGACGAATGCTTTCGGGAAAGTACTTTTCGTTGAACAACTCCTGGAATTTCTCTCAAGACATCTTGAGTGCGTCAGGCTAGGTACGTTCTATAGATTCCCACCAGTGATCTGCCTCTTCACGCAACATAAAGGTGGTAAAGGGAACCTTTTGCTCCTCGAAGCATCCAAATATATCAAATATCTTGGTGATCTGCTTTAACCACGTCTCTGCCTTAAGTGGTTCTGGCTATCCCAAAAACTCAGGTGCTCCCAGCTCCTTCAATTGCTTAGCAGTGACCAACCGTGGGTTGCAATTGTTTCCTCTTGCATTATGAATAGGAGTCACCTTCGCCTGATGTTGCATGAATTCTAAAAAGCTCTTAAACGTACCGTCGTTCGTCAATTGATTAGTGTTGTTGTTTATAGGAGGATTATCGACATCCTGTTGCACATTGTCCTGATTATTGATTTGTGGAGACTCAACGATCTTCTGTGCTCCATTGCTTATCTCAACATTTTTAGATGCCATTTTCAAATACTATTACAAAATAAGGGTTAATTAACATATCACATATTATCTCTATACTCTGACCGACCAATTAAATAACATGTAAACTTAGGTAGGTCATACTAGCGAAGGAATTCCCCATCTCTCCTCTCCTAGTTCTATTCTCACATCCTAGCAAGGGATCATATCCCTAAGCTCTGATACCAACTGTGACGCCCCCAAAATTATGTATACATCACCCATCTTGAGTCGCCAGATACATGGTACAGAATTTAAATACAACTTAATAATACAACTGTCGTGTACAATACGACAGAACATAAACTGTGAGTTTGAATACAAATATTATCTTCTAAAGAGTATTCATACTCAAAAGGAGTCCTTATTACAATTACTATCACACTATTACATAGAATTGTGAGGACTACTAATGCTATTATCTAGGACCATCACTCTGTTTCCCGACTAGTCCCAGCTACGTTCTCATTTCCTGAAGAGAACAGTGAAAGAAAGGGTGAGCTCAACTAGCCCAATAAGAAATATTATGACTAAGATAATGCAGAATAAATTATCATTAGTCTTCAACAATGTTAAACTGATAAAATACAACAGACATCAAGTTTAACTGTAGCGGAACCAACAATCCATTAAAAGAGTCAAGTAGAGAATAAAATCTACTATCATTTATGATTTAAAAGGTTTTTATGACTTTTATCGCTGAGACTCAGCTAAAAAAATAATCCACATAATCGAATCACCCCTGCATTACAGCTAAGGATATTCTTTAGTATCACGACCACGAATTATCTATGCACTACGGGCCAAAGATAATCGTGTTTTCATCAACGGTCCTGATCATGCCATAAAATAATTCATCTTTGCACTATGGCTAAAGAGAATCCATAGTCATAATCATACCAAAAACTGTCCATCAATGCACTGCGGGCCAATGAGGACTTTTACCACATCATTTGTAACCTTACGGTCATGACTATACCGAATAATCCCTGGTCATAATCATACCAAGTCCATCTATGCACTACAGGCCACAGATGACTTTCAACATTTTATAAACATGAGGATGGCGACAATGATATAAGAATTCAATAAAACAAGTTCAAGAATTAATTTATCCAAGAATTAACAACGTCTAAATTGTCAATATGATACTGCTTTGTGGAGTAAAATTCAAGAATTCTTAGAAGAATATTTCCGTGAAAAGATACTAGATGAAGCGCAAATATCAAAGATATTTCACTAATTTCATGGAGTATAGAAGTCAAAGTTTTAACCAACTGAGTATAATAAAGAATGGAATAACAAAAGAAATCACCATGCATTCAATAGACCGCACAAACAGGTTATTTCAACAGAATAATAAATAATGGAACCAGGTCCGGCGTAAAACGCACATACAGGATATTCCAACAGAATAATAATAAAGACGGAACCAGGTCCGGTGTAAAACAGATATACAGAATGTTCCAACAGAATAATAATAAAGACGGAACCAGGTCCGGTGTAAAACAGATATACAGAATGTTCCAACAGAATAATAATAAAGACGGAACCAGGTCCGGTGTAAAACACACTGACAGGATGTTCCAACAGAATAATAATAAAGACGGAACCAGGTCCGGTGTAAAATACACAGACAGGATGTTCCAACAGAATAGTAATAAAAACGGAACCAGGTCCGGTGTAAAACACACAGACATGATGTTCCAACAGAATAATAGAAGAATGTCACCAAGTATAGGGTAGACCGCGTATATAGGTTATTCCAATAGAATAATAAGAAATGGAATTACAACAGTTCTCTACATGAATAAGAAAGAATAACATCCCTTACTATTTTAAAGAAGAGCTGAAATAAGGAAGTAGTTAAGTAGCAGAATACTCTTATTCTCTCTCTCTGTAGTTTCTCTCTCTAGAGTTCAGTGAATTCGTAAGAAAATAATGAAGGAATGAGCTTCTATTTATAGGAAAATGGAATGCATAGTAACTAATCCATGAACGGTCCAGATTGATTTACTTTAATTTGACGGTCCATATTTAAAGAAAAATCTTTTAAATAAAATATAATATATTCTATTTATAGAATAACTTTAATAAAGTATTCTGTTTTATATAAAAAGATGTTTCTGTTTTATTACGTTAATAATACGAATAAAACAAAATTTCATTATCGCTAAATAATTCATATTATTAATTGACAATAATTGAATCAAACTGAGTGACTTCTCACATAAGCATTAATAATCAATACCGTGTGCTACTATGCAACCACACGTATTACTGTACTTTTACTACCGAGTAGTTCAACAGTATCAATGGTAAAACTTCCGCCGTTATTTTTAATAAAATATTTTTGTCGTTTACTCAATCCGACAATAATTCCGTTGTGGGGTCCACCAATAATTGTACCGTCGTACGAATATTCCCTGACAAAAATAATATTTCCCGACCAATCGAATATAATACAACAACTTGCATACTTTGCAAAATTTATAAATACTACCCACAACTATAACATTATCTTAAATTCACACCATAATATTTAAAAAATATTTCGAAAAAATTAAATATTTATTCATAAAATCTGGGGTTTCACACAATACATCAAAACGTTTTATGACGTCATGCTACCGTACTTTTCACATTACGTTGAAGACTTCATCAGTATGTGACTTCGTCATTATACATCATACCATAACGGGTTATTGATCCTAAGATCACATCCAACACCAGGTTTAATTGCATTAATAACTCCATCCTTGCATCAAATGCACGGATGATATAAAATTCATTTTAATTTTTTAAATCAATTTCTGTCTAGCCGAAACAATTAGCATAGACATACCAAGAATAGCTCTTTTAAAATTCGATGGTTCCAAAAATTGAATCAGTCCTTTCCTTTTCAAACGCACACATAAGCACGATTTCAATAAAGTTTGAAATCTAGCATAGCTAGATGACTTGGAACATCCTATTCCCCATCTTCCTTCATTGTCTTACTGCGATAATACTTAATCTTCTCTAGCACCTTCAATGCTAATTCTACTGAAAATAACGTGTTTTCAGTCTAAACATTCCGATACCTTAGTACAGTCCATCAACTTACCACACATTATGAGTTCTTGAACTTTCCACAATAATATGAGTTTAAGAACTGTCCAAACAGTCCATAGGCGTCCATTTGCTGAGACGTTCAAAAACATACCATATTATTATAAGTCACTAACTTACCATAAGTATGAGTTTCAAGAACTCGCACCTACCTTATCGTTCTCTACCTATCAAGTATATACATGAGAAAAGATTCAACTTCTTGTCATATACATATTGATAGCGCGACCAATCCCAATGATTTTCATTGTAATAAGCTAAGCAGTTGTTACACCAAGCACAAACCTCTGCCCATAACAAAGATTCATACAACTCAGCTATCACATGAGTCCTCAATTGAAATTTTACAACTTCTAACTTTCCCTTTTCTTAATACGAATTTTCTTTAATTCGTATGCTATCCTTCTCAACTCAATCTGAGTTCTTCTTCCCGTACTACCTCGTAGTACCATTCATTCATAGCATTAGCTATAAATCATTCATCGCTTAACAGCTCATCTGTTACTACGATTCACTATGATCACGTAGTGATCTTCTTATCCTTCTCTCTACGATTATAGTCTTAGGTACTCCTACCTAAGGTTTATAACCTATCAGCTTTGATACCACTTGTAATGCCCCAAAATTCGGTTTATCTTCACACCCAGATTTCATACGCCACGGTCCCACTTCTTACCAAACATACATCATTATATACTGAAATATAACAATATACACTCTCAAATCTCAGGTTCTGAAAACCTTATAATCTCTTTTATTACAAATAATGATAAATGAATTATTCATTTCATCTTACAAGAGAGGCTTTTATCCACCACCAAGGATACATAACAGTTCATTAAACTAGTTTATCGTTCAGTTTCATTTTTATACATTATAAGTCTTCACTTGATCTTCTCGCTCATTCACATTCTGAATGACACTTCATCTGGGTACCGTCAGCTTGATCTTTACAGGATCCTTAAGTTCTTTTAACATCTTTCGCAGAAAAATGTTTTTCATTTAAAGCAAGTGTGAGCATTCAATTGTCCAGCAAGTCATAACAGTTGAACAAATAACTTCAAGAGTTTAAACATTTCTTTAGAACTTCGATAACCGAACAAAGGTTATGAAGCAGTTTGAATAATAGGAATAGTCTCGACTGCTATCATCTTAAAACATCAGTCACTTTCACTTTGAAATACTTTCATTCCTCAACCTTTTTCATGCACATCTTGTCTGGCTAGAATCATTAGCACAGACTTAACAATAACGGTTCATGTATAAACAGAACATACTTGTATTGAACAGCTCAATCATAGAACAATTCATATCATAGAAACACCGAAGTGCTCAAATTGTGGCTCAAGGCCTCATACGTTCTACCACCTTGTACAAATATAGCACATTCACACATAGACCGAACTTCTCAAGTTCAACATATGAGAAGTTTAAGAAACTTAATGTTAAGAATATGAATGAAGTTAAGAAACTTGCCTTACACACAGCAACAGCTTACGCTGAACTAGTCATTCCAATTCCTATATAACACATAAGGAGAAAACATAAACACCAATTAGTCATATACTTGACTTACACATTAGGTTAGTTAACTTTAATTCTTAGGGTTCGCGTTCTTGCAATATAAGTTTACGCGACTAACTTCCTTTACCAGTTTACGGCTTAATGTCATACGGAGATGTCTTACTCAAAACGTTCATCATCTTTGATGATTTGCATTCTTATATTCTCCTTATAACTTCTCTAGGATTCAGCACACATCACTTCTCTGCTAGTAGTCCATATGGTACTCTGAGTGGTTTCCCACAAACAACCAATAAACAAGTTCCCGTCTCATCTACACTGTCATCACAGTGAGTTAGATCTGTTGCCAGTTTCGTATATACCTTCGCTCTCTGAAGGAATTATTTAGCTCAACTCCTATATGTCAGCCATCAAAGGTTACGATTGTACCACAACCTACACTTATCTTAACTTATCCGAACCATTAAACTTAATGTTCGTTTAAATTAATTTCTTATTCCTTACGGCTTTCTGACAACTAAATGCCATACCTCAGGATTCATTCTGTATCATCCAAGTCATACAGTCTTTTATATACTCAGATCGATCATTTAAGCTAATCATTAACTCACCTTCGTTTTGTTAACGTCATTGTCTTTAATTTTGTTCTTTACCATTCATGGTTTAATCATAGATCTTCATTATCTTACGGTCAAACCATACACAGGGTGTAGGTTCTATCCGTTTAGTATTTGCGTAAACTCAACCTTCACGCCAGTTAATGTGTTCAACGCTTACATTTTATTTTATCATTCTCCATCTGAATCACGAGCAGCTGCCATTAATCTTCTTACTTTCGCTACGGCTTTCTTAATACCATTCATTATTCTTCCTTAAGGTCGAAGCCATACAGTTCATTATATGCTAAGACCGGTCGTTCATCATAACATCGTTGCGTTTACAGCGACTATACGCTTTACACTTATCCCTCATTACCACAGCCATAACATCGAAATGTTATTCCTTACCTTCGTCACTCAATGTCTAAGGAATCATAATCATAGCAATCCCTTACGTTCGTTCATCGCGACTACAGTCCCCGGATATCGGTTCCGTAACCAGTACCTAAAATCTATGTCTTTTAATCTTGTTTAATCTTTCTGTTCAACTTTTACTATAGGTTTAATTCACTTGATTAATTGAACATTATGTTCTTTATCGTCCCTTACGTTTCCCCCAAGAGCTGAGCAGTTAAAAGCTCATCTCTGGCTTTTTCTCTACGCTGGCATTGCGATGCCACTCTCTCCTTTAACTCTCGCATCGCGGTGCGAGTTAGTAGTACCTGGCTCCCCGGTCTGGCGCTACAGCGCCCCATAACAAGGCATGGCTGGCGCTGTGGTGCCAAGCCTTAACCTTAGAAAATTTCTCTAAGTGTTAAATCCAATTTGAGATTCTTACTTTCCGATCTCATAACTTCTTTGTTATAACTCGGAATGAGGTCGTTCCAAAGCCATTCTCTTTATTATCTTACATATTTCCATACCCCTCAGACAGAACTTCATTATGAATCTGTTAACATGCCATTCGATTGGCTTGATCTTCACCCTTTGTTCATTTTTATGTTTTTAACGCTCTTCGTTCGTTCGTCCGTAATTCGGTTATCCGAACTCGGAACTCATTCATTCTTGGGTCCACGACTCATGTTTTCTATATTCTCTTACTTTCTTATGAAACTCTACACGTTTGGGTTCATTTACTAACTTTCTAATTCTCATTCGTCTGTTACGAAATTTTTGTCATAACTTCGTTATAGCTAAGTTTTAATTTGCTCTTCATGAATGTTTCTACCATTCTTAACCAAGCAATAAGTAACTAACTTATACGCGATGGTTTTAAACTTTTCCATTAGCAATAATTATCATACGGTGGTTTTAAATTTGTCCATCAATAATGTTTTTCGTGTTCTTCGCGTGTTCTTCGTTCGTTCTTCATTTTTAATCGATATTTTGGATTACGATTTCACTTTTGATTGGAATTTGATGTTATAAAATTCCATTCCTTACTTATTTCACATACTCATTCATATAATCCACTCGGATCGTTCTAATTCATTACAAATCTTATACTTCCTTAAGAAATTTACAAACTAAACTTCAAATTCTTATTTCTTCTTTTTCTGAATGATTTCAACCATATGAAATCATTCCTAACATTATTTACTTCTCATTCTTATTAAGTTATATTTTTGAACATAGAATTTAAAGAAAAATTATATGAGACTCGGTTTCGGATTACCTTCCTCCTTTAATCTCTTTCCGTCAGACAAAGATTGCTCACGAGCAAGCTTTTCCTCTTCCTCTTTCCTCCCATCCGAACTCTCTCTCTCTCTCTTTCAAGTGTTATATGATTTTAAAAATCCCAAAACAATGAACTAAGCTTCCTATTTATAAATTTTCAAAGCTAGGGGTATTTTAGTCATTTCGCCCCCTAACCTCCTTACTATTCACACCTTCATACTATTCCTACCTCCTCAATACACCTCCTTACTATTCCAGTAACTTCCCATGGAAGTTTCGTGGTTCCCCCTTTCGGGTTTCGTCCGACAGTTTTAAAAACTGCGATTCTCGGAATCCAAATATTTTTTGATATTTCGTCTTTCCTTTACCGATTAACTTTTATGTATTCTTCGAATTTCTTAAAAACTGAAAAACACTTTTTGGCGTTAAGCATTTTTCTCCACGTTTTCCCCTAATGTAGCTAAACGAGTGAAAAGTACATAGTAGTACTTTTCGTCATTTTTATTTCGTCCGATTTCTGCACGTTTTTTGAGAAAAACTTTTATCAGCTTACTTAACTTTTCATAATATATTATCGTCAAATCTTTCGACGAAATATCATTTTGACCTACCAAACTCTCGAAAAGGTTTTGGTTAATCAAACCCTAACCCTTAGGGTTTCGTCGGGTGAATAGTGCATATTTCATCTTTTTCTCCGAAAATATTTTTGTTCCCAGAAAAATTTTATTTTTTTCTTAAAAATTCTTAATCGTTCAGTCTAGCTCGTAGCCAGAATACTCTCGACTTATAATCATCCTAGGTTCTGGAACGATTAATAAACACATAACACATAATGTTATTAATAAAAATTTCATTTATTAATAACTAATTCTTTAAACTTAAATTCTGAACAACCCGAGTTTCCGGGTCGTTACACCCATACGATGATTGTCCAGATGTAATAGTCATCATTCGGGAGAAGGAGGACAATGACAGCCCTTCCATCACTGCAGTCCACCAGGACTTTGCCCTTGCCAATTGGAGCAGTACTCCTTGCGTAGGTCGACAAGGATAAAATGGGCAGGACTTCTTTCTGCCCTGTAGATATCAAAACTACTTACTTTTATGTACAGTATTAGCAGTTGTTTTGTCCGTACAAGCTAACACTTTGTATGATTAAATAGTTTCATATATATTAAGTGAAAGCATATTTTGTTTCAGGACTCTAAACTTAGATGTGCATGTACTTGTTGATAAGATGCCTCTTCTCCACAAGGATTGTAACTTTGATGAAAAGTTGGACTCAGACTTGATGGAAATACAAGAGGACATTGAGGTGCCTCAGGAGATCGAAGAATGGGTCAAAGACAAACCTAAACCCAACCTTGATCAAACCACCTCTTTCAATCTCGGAACCTTAGAAAACCATAAGTTAATCCAGATTGGTTCAGACCTTACTCCAAACCAGAGGGATGACATGGTTACATTACTAACCCAGTTCCAGGATTTGTTTGCATGGTCTCATGAAGATATGGTGGGTTTGTCCACTGACATTGTCCTTCGTCACCTTCTCATCAAGGAGGGATTCAAGCCAGTCAAGTAGAAACTCAGGCGATTGTAACCTAAGTGGAGTTTAAAGGTTAAAGAAGAAATTGTGAAACAATTTTAAGCTGGTATTATCATGGTGTCCACATATCCTGAATGGATATCCAACATCGTCCCCGTGCCTAAGCTTGGAGGAAAGGTGCGAGTTTACGTGGATTATCGGGATCTGAATAAAGCTTGCCTTAAAGATAGCTTTCCCGTGCCAGTTATCCACAGTCTCATTGACAATGCTGCTCAATACAGCATGTACTCCTTCGCTAATTGCTTTGCGGGGTACCATCAAATCATGGTTATTGAGGAGAATCGTGAGAAAACTGCTTTCATCACGCCTTGGGGAACCTTTTGCTACAGACAATTGTCTTTCGGCCTCATCAATGCCGGAGCTACCTATCAGAGAGCTATGATGGCTCTTTTCCATGACTTAATGCACAAAGAGATAGAGATCTACGTGGATGATATCATTGTCAAATCCCGAAGGGAGGAAGACCACCTAGACCATCTTAAAAAGCTTTTCAACAGGTTGCGTAAGTACAACTTGAAGTTGAATCCAGCCAAGTGCGCATTTGGCGTTAAATCAGGCAAGTTGCTAGGATTTCTAGTCAGCCATAAAGGGATTGAGCTGGATCCCACCATAATCCAGGCCATTATGGAAATGCCCATTCCTCAGACACAGAAGGAAATACGAGGATTTTTGGGAAGAGTCAACTTCATTAGTAGGTTCATTTCTCAACTCACAGCAACCTGTGAGCATATCTTCAAGCTGTTAAGGAAGAACTCCTCCATGAAATGGAATGATGAGTGCCAGAAGGCCTTCCTTACAATCAAAGAGTAGTTAGTCAAATCTCATATCTTGGTACCACTCAGGGATGATGTTCCCATGTTCATGTACCTATCCATAAGTGACAATGCCATGGGCTGCATGCTGGGTTAGAAAGACGATAGAGGCCGAGAACGAGCTATCTATTACCTCAGCAAAAGATTCAGCAGCAGTGAACAAAAGTACACTCTAGTTGAGAAGACTTGTTGTGTTTTAGTATGGGCTACCATGAGGTTATAAACATTACCTCCATGGGCACACAACCCATCTCATATCCCACGTGGATCCTCTCAAGTATGTGTTAAGTAAGCCCATACTGAATTCTCGATTGTCCATATGGCAGTTGATTCTGCAACAATTTGACATTTTTTACGTGACACAAAAGTCCATTAAAGGTCAAGGAATCGTGGATCAACTGGTCGCTGCACCTGCAGGGGATTTCAAACCCTTGGGAACATACTTCCCCGCTGAAGGGGTAATGACAATTCAGCAACACCATCAGTACGATACACGTCAAAACATGGAACATATATTTTGATGGAGCTGTTAATATAGAAGGTTCTGGAGCTGGAGAAGTTCTAGTATCCGGTACGGGGGAATAATATCCCGTCGCCATCAAATTACAGTTTGTCAGCACCAACAACACAGCTGAGTATGAAGGCTGTATCATGGGGCTAAAACTTGCCCGTTAAATGGGCATCAGGCGGTTAACTGTCTTTGGGGATTCAGAGTTGGTAGTTAAATAATCCACGGGAATCTATCAAACCAAAGAGCTACATTTGTTGCCTTACCATCGACAAGTTTTACAGATGGCTTTGGAGTTCGAAGAGACCTCCTTTCTACACATTCCACGTAATTGGAATTACTTTCCATACGCGTTAGCAACTTTGGCCTCCTTGATTCACATACCTGACAAGGAACATATTCCAAGTGTCACATTAGCCCTGCAAAAGGCACCAGCCTATGGGAACTATATTGGAGAAGTATCGGATGAGCTACCTCCCATCCAACAACCTTGGTATCAGCATATCAAGGAGTACTTGCGAGATAGATCTACACCCGCTGAGGCGAGCCTGACTGAGCAAAGGCGGATTCATCGACCAGCTATGAAATTCTACCTGAGCGGAGATGCACTCTACAGGAGAGATGCAGGACTAGGTCTCCTCAGATGCCTGGATAAGGATCAAGCTCAGAGACTCATGGATGAGGTCCATGGTATAGTACGTGGCCCACACATGAGCGGCCCTTTACTTGTAAATAAGATCCTCAGAATAGGACATTACTGGCTCTCTCTCAAGGCTGACTGCAATGACCACATCAAGAGATGTTATCAGTGCCAAATTCATAGGAATGTTATCCATGCCCCTCCACAAGAGCTTCACAATATGAGCTCACCTTGGCCCTTCTCAATGTGGGGATTGGACGTGATCGGGCCCATTGAGCCCAAAGCTAGTAATGGACATCGCTTTATCTTCACCATGATTGACTACTTCACCAAGTGGGTAGAAGCAGCCTCCTTCCCTAAGGTTACCAAAGAAGTCATCATTGATTTCATCAGAAACTATGTCATTTGTCGATATGGACAACCAAAAGTAATTGTATTAGACAATGCTAAGAACCTCAACAACAAAATGATATGCAGTAAATTCCACATCAAACATCATAACTCCGTCATCTACCGTCCAAAGATGAATGGTGCTGTTGAAGCGGCTAACAAAAACATCAAGAATATTATGCAAAAGATTTCTGCCAACCACAAAGGATGGCCTGACCTATTGCATCTTACTCTGTTAGCCTACAGAACGTCAATGTGCACTTCAACTGGGGCAACCCCCTATACATTAACCTATGGGATGGAAGCAGTACTCCCCATAGAAGTAGAAATGGAATCCCTCAAAGTGTTGATAGATGCTCAGCTGGATGAAGACCAAAGATGATAAATGTATGAATAAGACATCTCAGTATGTCATAAAGCCCTAATCTGGTTATAAAGGTTAGTCGCGTAAGCTTAAATTACAAGAACGCGAACCTTAAGAAGTAAAGTTAAGTAAACCAATGCATAAGTCAAATATATATATGACTAATTGGTGTATGTGTTATTTTTCTTATGTGCTATATAGGGATTTGGAATAAGCAGTTCAGCGTAAACTATAAGTTGTAGCTGTGCGTAAGGCAAGTTTCCTAACTTCATTAATATTTTACATGAATGCTAGTTTCTTAAACTTCTCAGATGTTGGACTTGAGAAGTTCTGTATGTGTGCAAATGTGTGATATTTGTACAAAGTGGTAGAACGTATGAGGCCTTGTGCCACAATGTGAACACTTTGGTGTTTCTATGAGATGAATTATTTTGAGATTGAACTGTTCAATATAAGTATGTTCTGTTTATACATGAACCGTTATTGTTAAGTCTGTGCTAATGATTCTAGCCAGAAAGAATGTGTATGAAAAAGGTAGCAAAATGAAAGTATTTCAAAGTGAAAGTGTGTATGGTTTTAAGATGATAGGAATCGAGACTATTCCTATTATTCAAGTTGCTTCATAACCTTTGTTTGGTTATCGAAGTTCTGAAGAATGTTTAAACTCTTGAACTTGTTTGTTCAACTGTCATAACTTGCTGGGCAATTGAATGCTCACACTTGCTTTAAATGAAAAATACTTTCAGCGTACGATGTTAGAAAGAACTTAAGGATTCCATAAAGATCAAGCTAAGCGGTATCTAGACTAAGTGTCATTCAGTATGTGAATATGTGTGAAGATCAAGTGAAGACTTGTAATGTAGAAAGATGAATTAAACTATAGACTAGTTTAATGAACTGTATGTATCCTTGGTGGCGGATAAAAGTCACTCTTGTAAGATGAATGAAATAATGTAATTATCATTATTTGTAATGAGAAAGGTTATAAGGTTTTGAGAACCTGGGAATTTGAGAATATATGTTGTTATATTTAACTATATAATGACGTATGATTGGTAAGAAGTGAGATCGTGACGCACAGAGTCTGGGTCTGAAGGTAGACCGGATTTCGGGGCGTTACAGGTTGGTATCAGAGCTGATAGGTTATAAATCTTAGGTAAGAGTACCTAAGACTATAATCGTAAAGAGAAGGATAAGAAGATCACCACGTGAATATAGTAAATCGTAGTAACAGATGATCTATTAAACGATGAATGATTTATAGCTAATACTTTGAATGAATGGTACTATGAAGTAGTACGGGAAGAAGAACTCAGATTGAGTTGAGAAGGATAGCATACGAATTAAAGAAAATTCGTATTAAGTAAAGAGAAATTTAGAAGTTGTAAGATTTTAATTGAGGACTCATGTGATGGTTGAGTTGTATGAACCTCTGTATGGGCAGAGGTTTGTGCTTGGTGTAACAACTGCTCAGTTTATTACAGTGATAATCATTGGAATTGGTCGCGCTATTAAGATGTATATGATGAGAAGGTGAATCTTTTCTCATGTATATACTTGATAGGTAGAGAACGACAAGGTAGGTGAGAGTTCTTGAAACTCATACTTATGGTAAGTTCGTGACTCATAATAATATGGTATGTTTTCGAACGTCTCAGCGAATGGACGCCTAAGGTCTGTCTGGATGTTCTTAAACTCATACTAGTATGGAAAGTTCCTAAGCTTATAATGTGTGCTAAGTTGATGGACTGTATTAAAGTATAGAGATGTTTAGACTGAAAATGAAGTATTTTCAGTAGTCTTAGCATTAAAGGTTCTAGAGAAGTTTAAGTATTATCACAGTAAGACAATGAAGGAAGATGAAGAATAGGATATTCCAAATCCTCTAGATACGCTAGATTTTGAAGTTTATTCAAATCGTCCTGAAATGTACATTTTGAAAAAGAAGGAATTGGTTCAACTTTCGGAACCAATGGATTTTAAAAGAGTTGTTCTTGGTATGTCTATGCCAATTGCTACGGCTAGACAGAAGTTGATTTTAAAATATCAAAAAGAATTTTTATATCATCCGTGCATTTGATGCAATGGTGGTAAAAAGATGGAGTTCTTAATGCACTTGAAACTGGTGGGATGTGATCTTAGGATCAACAAACCACTATGGTAAGATGTATAATGACGAAGTCATAAACTGACGAAGTCCTCAATGTACTGTGAGGAGTACGGTATCATGACGTCATAAAACGTTTTGATGTACTGCAAAAAGAATTTACAGAAATAGTTGATGTCAAGTGAGTTGACTAGACGAATGTTTTAAGTTGATGTCCAATTTATTGGTATGGTCTAAGCTAATTGATTTGGCTAAGACAAATGAAATGTCATGTTATAAGAAAATCGAGCTTTCTTTGAAAAAGTTATGCCAAGCCAAATTATTTTGGTGCGGAATCTAATAATTAAGTCTGAGGTGAACATACCCCGAAATGGGGATATACGATAGACTGATCGCCTACGTATGGAAAGAGGTAGCTTACCTTCTTTGTGATTGTAAACTTACCGTGGAAAGAAAGGTTTACGGCGAAAAGCTGTTTAACCTAGTAAAGAGTTCATGGTCAATTTGACCCCTCAACAAAAGTATGAAATGTTTTAAAGGATATTTTATATTCCTCATTATTCCTTCTACTTCATGATTCTTGATAGGTTATGAAGGTTGGAATGATGGAAAGATAAGAACTTCTTTGAAGAGAAGTTGAGAAGAAGAGTAAGCTAAAATTTCGAGAACGAAATTCTGTGAAGAAGGGGAGAATGTGAGAACCCGGGTAAGGGTTTGGTTTTAAGAAATTCCGAGGACGGAATTTTTATAAGGAGGGAAGAATGTAACAACCTGGATTTTTGGTTTATCCAGAATTTAGGTTTAAAGAATTAGTTATTAATAAAATATATTTTTATTAATACTATTATGTGCTATGTGTTTATTAATCGTTCTATAACCTAGAATGATTATAAGTCGGGAGGATTCTTGCTACGAGCTAGATTGAATGAGTAAGAATTTTCAAGTCGAAAATAAAAGTTTTCCGGGAAAAAAATATTTTTCGGGGAAAAAGACGAAATAGGCACTATTCATCAATTTCTGCTCAGAGTTTTATTTTGAAATTCCGAGAAGTTATAGATTACGTAAAATGTTGAGACGTGATGGAATATTCAATAATATTTCAGTTATGGCAAAAACGAAGTTTTCGCCTGCGGACGTAAAACCTAAGGGTTAGGGAAAGTAATTTTCGAGAATTTTAATGAGTACATGTAATAACTAGGGTTATTATGCGTGAGAGATACGAGTATAATACTAGTTATTATACGAGTATAGTACGAAGATTAGTACAACGTATAATACGAATATCGTACGAGTGATATACGAAGAGAATACAAGAATACGAGAATGGAATGCGTAGAATACGATTAGTCTTAATGGACTTTGGGTTCATGGACTTGGTAGAATCCAATTGGACTTGGATTATGTCAAGCTCAATGATTTGTGAAATCAAACCCAAGTTAGGCCCAATAAGAATTAGGGTTAAGGCCTAAACCAAGAAAAGAAATCGCGGATCGAACCGATGGGTAAACGGATGGGTAAAAACCATTGGGGCAACCCATGGGCATGTGGGTCGGCCACTTGGCCATCAAGTAAGGGTGGTGGCCAAGTAAACTTGGTGGCTAAGGGATGGAGGAGGTGTGAATAGTAATGAGGTGGGGGACAAAATGACTAAATTGCCCTAAGCCTTGGTTTTCTATAAATAGAAAGCTAGATTTTCATTATTTGTGATTTTAAAAATCCTAGACACTTAAGAGAGAGAGAGAGAGCTCGGTTGGGATAGAGGAAGAAAAATATTGAGCATGAATGCTCGGATCAAAAGTGATCGAGAAATAGAAAAGCTCGCAAATCGTCGGCTTTGCCTAACGGAAGGAGATTAAACAAGAACGGTAATCCGAACCCTAGTTCTTCTAAATTTTCTTTAAGTTTTTATGTTCAAAAACATAACTTAATGAAGATAAGAAGTAGATGAAGTTAAGAATGATTTCATATGGTTGAAATCATGAGAAAATGAAGAAATAAGAATTTGAAATTTATTTTATAAATTTCTTAAGGAAGTATAAGATTCGTGAGAATTTTGAGCGATCCGAATGAATTTAATGAGTGAGTAGGTCAAATAACTAAGGAATGATGTTCTATAACATCAAATTCCAAGAAAAAGTGAAATCGTAATCCAAAATATCGATTAAAAATGAAGAACACGAATAACACGCGAAGAACACGAAGAATGTTGTTGATGGACAAATTTAAAACCATCGTAGTGTAATTTTTGTTGATGGACAAGTTTAAAACCATCGCGTATAAGTTAGTTGCTTATTTGCTTGGTTGGGAACGGTAGAAATGTTCATGAAGAACGGATTAAAACGGAGCTATAACGAAGTTCTGGCGAAATTTTCGTAAAAGGCGAACGACAATTAGAAAGTTAGTAAATGAATCCGAACGTGTAGGGTTTCATAAAAATGTAAGAGAACGTATAAAACATGATTTATGGACTCAAGAACGAACAAATTCCGAGTTCGGATGACCGAATTACGGACGAACGAACGAAGAACGTTAAAAACGTTAAAATGAACGAAGAGTGAATATTAAGCCAATTGAATGGCATGCTAACGGATTCAGAATGAATTTATGTCTATGGGTAATCAAAGTACATAAGATAAGAAAGAGAATGGCTTTGGAACAACTTCATTCCGAGTTATAACGAAGAAGTTATGAGATCGGAAAGTAAGCGTCTCAAAATGAAGTTAACACTTAGAAAAATTTTCGGGAAGAAGGACTTGGCGCCGCAGCGCCAGTCATGCCTGGAGAGGTGGCGCCGCACTGCGAGCTCGGCCATAAACTTCTGGAGAATGGCACCGCAGCGCTAGAGATAACAAAGGGTTCGGCGCCGCAGAGCCAAACCAAGGGAAGAGAGAGACATAGGTCGCACCGCAGCGTGAAAGGAAAGAAAGGGCACGGCGCCGCAGCGCCAGTGCAGGGCAATACCCAGAAATGAGATATTAACTGCTCAATTTCTTGAGGGATGTGCAAGAAAGAAGTATGAACATATAGTTCACGTAATGTAACACTTAATCAAGTGTCTTAAACTTAATTAAGTGTCTCAAACCTTTAATAAAGGTTGAACGAAAAGATTAAACGAGATTAAAAGATAAAGAATGCAAACGCGGGTTACGGAACTGATATCCGGGGACCATAGTCACGATGAATGAACGTGAGGGATTGCTATGATTGTGATTTCTTAGACGTTGAGTGATGAAGGTAATGAATAACATTCCGATGTTATGATATGGCATTGTAAGATGAACGTAAAGCGTATAGACGCTGTGAATGCAACGTTATTGCAATAGACGCCTGGTCTTAGCATACAATGAACGGTATGGCTTTGACATTAAGAAAGAATAATGAACATTGGGTTCATGGGATGGATAACAATTAAAAGTGATTAAAACCTTGAATAAAGGTTGAATGAGACATTAAGAGACGAGCAACGTGAACGTTGAATACGTAAATGATCCTTGTGAATTGTATTCACGTTGGACGAACGTTCTAAGTATACCTTAGTTGTATGACTTTGACATTGATGAAAGTAGTAAGTAAGATACGAATGGTATCAAGAAAGCCGTAAGGTAATAAAGAATGTTGATTAACCGTGAATGGTGAAGAAACTGAGTTGAAGATAATAACGTATAACGTTAAGAAGCCGAGTTAATAAGTATAACTTGGATAAACATTCTGAGTGGAAGGAAATAGACGTTTGTAGGTATGAATAAATTCATATGAAATGGTTAACGCTATGACTTCATAGTATTGACATTGAATGATTGATCCGAGTATACAAAAGACTGTATGACTTAGAGGACAAAGAATGAATCGTGAGGTATGGCATTTAGTTGCCAGAAAGTCGTAAGGAATATGAATTTGACTTAACGAACATTATAGTTTAATAGCTCGGATAAGTTAGATGAATTTAAGTTGTGGTACAATCATAACCTTTGGTGGTTATCATATGGACTACTAGCAAAGACACGGTGTGTGCTGGGTCCTAGGAGAGTTATAAGAAGAAGATAAGAATGTAAATCATCAAGGATGATAAATGTATGAATAAGACATCTCAGTATGTCATAAAGCCGTAATCTGGTAATCAAAGTTAGTCGCATAAGCTTAAATTACAAGAACGCGAACCTTAAGAAGTATAGTTAAGTAAACCAATGCATAAGTCAAATATATATATGACTAATTGGTGTATGTGTTATTTTTCTTATGTGCTATATAGGGATTTGGAATGAGCAGTTCAGCGTAAACTATAAGCTGTAGCTGTGCGTAAGGCAAGTTTCCTAACTTCATTCATATTTTACATGAATGCTAGTTTCTTAAACTTCTCAGATGTTGGACTTGAGAAGTTCTGTATGTGTGCAAATGTGTGATATTTGTACAAAGTGGTAGAACGTATGAGGCCTTGTGCCACAATGTGAACACTTTGGTGTTTCTATGAGATGAACTGTTTTATGATCAAACTGTTCAATACAAGTATGTTCTGTTTATACATGAACCGTTATTGTTAAGTCTGTGCTAATAATTCTAGCCAGACAGAATGTGTATGAAAAAGGTACAAGAATGAAAGTATTTCAAAGTGAAAGTGCGTATGGTTTTAAGATGATAGGAATCGAGACTCTTCCTATTGTTCGGTTATCGAAGTTCTGAAGAATGTTTAAACTCTTGAACTTGTTTGTTCAACTGTCATGACTTGCTGGGCAATTGAATGCTCACACTTGCTTTAAATGAATAATATTTTCAGCGTACGATGTTAGAAAGAACTTAAGGATTCCATAAAGATCAAGCTAAGCGGTATCTAGACGAAGTGTCATTCAGTATGTGAATGTGTGTGAAGATCAAGTGAAGACTTGTAATGTAGAAAGATGAATTAAACTATGGACTAGTTTAATGAACTGTATGTATCCTTGGTGGCGAATAAAAGTCACTCTTGTAAGATGAATGAAATAATGTAATTATCATTATTTGTAATGAGAAAGGTTATAAGGTTTTGAGAACCTGAGAATTTGAGAATATATGTTGTTATATTTAACTATATAATGACGTATGATTGGTAAGAAGTGAGACCGTGACACACGGAGTCCGGGTCTGAAGGTAGACCGGGTTTTGGGGCGTTACAAATACCCTTTGATATACCCTAATGGTCTTAAGGAACATGTCAAAGTATAACTCATCATACACAAGATACTATGATGATCTCAAGTTTAAGGATCAATTGTATTACTATCACTATAGGAATTCTTATTAACATACAAGTAAAACTCCACTAGGTATTCCTTAGCGAGCCACATTTAGTGAACTTATTCTCCAATAAGCACCTACATACTTGGTTTAGTATCTCCACACAAATGATCATAAGATCAGTCATCCTCATCTAATGAGAAAGCAACGTATGTAACAATCTATATGGATTCACTAATCCCCTATTTAGTAATCCAACGATTAGGAACAATTTTAGTTTTAAGCTATTTAAGAACTTAGATCTCATTAGCATGATCATCATCATGATTCTAAAAGCATTACTTAAAACTATGGGTTTATCACATATTATATAACAGCACCATGTAGATAAATTAAAGCCTTTAATAAACATATATTTTTATTAATAAACGAATAAGATTGTTACAAAATATATGATTCATCATATTAAATATGATTGGCTTGTGTGCATACTACTTTCAATCTCTCACTTGCACTAAAGCCAATTGACATGGTATCTAATACCCTTATTTTCTAAGTGACAATCATCCTGATGTTGGATAAACCTTCAGTAAATTGATATGTAAAGTTGTACTTGAGAGTCAATTATCTCTATAGTGACTTCTCCTCTTTCAATGATTCTCTAATTAAATAAAAGTGTCACAACACATGTTTAGATCCAAGATGAGACTTAGGAACTACTTCTAGTTCTATAATAAACTTTTCATCTAAACAATCAACTTGCAGCTTCATTTACAGCTATATACTTTGTCTTTGTCACTAAACCAACAACTCTTTGTTGTTTGGAACGTTTCCAATTCACTAAACCACCGTTTCATGGTAATGATTTATCCTAAAGTGGATTTATTGTCATCTTGGTTAGTCTGGAAAACATGAGTCCATAGTCCATAGTCCATAATCACTTTAGTCAATAGTCCATAATCAATCCCATTTATTATCATACATATCACCATATTCATCAATAAATAAAATTCATCCAATGAATGATAAATCCATTCCATATATGCATCGATATCAATTTAATTAAAGTAGTATGCATGTGACGCCCCCAAATTCAGGTACTTAAAACCCAAACTCAGTGCTTCACGATACCATTTCTATGAGCCGAATAATACTAATAATAATAACAATAATATAAATATCAAACTTAATTTATATATATCAAAGTCTAAATTCCAGGTACAAGACCTTTAAACATTCATTACATCATAGATAATAAATAATAGTCTTAATAAACTTTAACTATTACACAGATCCTTTCCCCTTGTTCTTGCCTGATCCTTCGGGTTGATCATACTTAGCTGAAAACATTTAAATTTAAAGCAAGAATGAGCATTTGATTACCCAGCAAGTAATAACAACAATAAATATTAATTGAAAAAATTAAATATTTTCTTTGAATGACACTTCTACAACGAATCAATAGTTGTGAAGTAAGCTGAACCAATAATAACAACATATCACTTCTATATCAAATTTTTGAAACTACGTATTGACTATAACTAGAAATTTATCGACAGACTATAAGTATTGTTTTCTATTTTTGAAAAGGTTAATCAGAACTTCATCTGTAAATCGTCATAACTTACAGGCACGGGGGGTGATCAGCCCGTTATGCCCTATATTGATCAATACTACATGCAAGAACGATATCATCATTCATCTTATCCACCTTAGGTGCACAAAAGTTTTCCCAATGTTCAGGATGTTCATACTTAGTCGGGAATCCGAACCAAAACAATCTGGTTTGATACAATAAAGTTCTATCTTGCTTAACAATATTTTTAAGTTTATGTCTAGCCAAATCAAATAGCTTAGACGGCTTTTAAGTTAACGTATACATACTCGAAATCAATAAGTATGTATCAACATGTGATTAAATACAATGATTATCCAAGTGGGAACACTTGTATAACCATATTTAGAAACTAACGAATAGAATAAATATTTGGATTATGCATTAATACTGTGATGATAAACAATGATCGAATAATTTAAGAACTGGTATGAATATGAATAATTGGATACATAATCAATAACAATAGAGTTAATAATCTGGCACAATAATATGATTATAATTCTAAAACTTTCTAACTCATGTCCATTGCATAAAGTAAATGCAAAGTTAGGATACTTGCACAATGTAAAGAATAGTTCAGATACTTGCCCGAGCTGCTCCTTACAATAACACAACTTAACTTAATCTTTTATACCGAAACTTATCATTAATAAGAGCATTCGTTCGATTAGAATATTATATCATATCTCATAGTACTGCTATTTTGCGGTCAGTACATTACTTAATCACATTGTTACATAAGCTTAGCAGTCATTGATTCACTAACAAACACATATCTAGTAAAACTATCTAAGTTCAGATCAATTTTTGAAATATTTTGGTGTACCGACGGTTTTATCGGGTATTTATCAAGTCTAAAATTTTATCATGTAGTTCAATAACTGAAAATATCAATCATATTATTTTTAATTGACTTATCATAATTTTTAAGTAATTATTATAATTTATCATGATTTTTCCAAACATCATAATCATTATTAAATGATTTAAATATTAACTAATTCTATTATCATTAGTATTTAATTAATATTAAATTATTAATGAAACCATTGCCAAAATATTAAAGTTATTTATAATAACTTAAAATACTTTTAAAACATTTTTATTATCCTTAAATGATTTTTATAACATTTAAAATTATTTTTAAATAATTACCATTAATATTTAAATATTAATGTATTATTTATCAAACTATTAAAAGTCATTAGTTATAACTTAAAATATTTTTAATTCAATTATATCTTTTTTTAAATGATTTTTAAATCAATAAAAATTATTTTTAAACTAATTTATTTAATATAATTATTAAATAATTATTATATCATTAATATTAAAATATTAATATTTTTCGTGACAAAATCTCAAAAGTTATATTTTATAACTTAAAATATTTTTATAACTTTTAAATCATTTTTATATGATTTTTAAATCATTAATTCGATTTTTCATAATTTATTTAATTCCTTTATCAAATAACTTAATTATCATTAATATTAATTTATTAATGAAATTTATCACAAATTATTAAAAGTCATTAAAAATAACTTAAATTATTTTCTTATATCATAATATATATATATATATATATATATATATATATATATATATATATATATATATATATATATAAAATGATTTTTCATGTATAAAAATTATTTTTATGTAATTTATTTAATATTATAATTAAATACCATTAATATTCTAAAAATATTAAATATTTATGAAATATATTTTAAATTATTAAAAACTAATTTTCAGACCATAAAATATTTTTTAATAATTTATTATGAATTTTTAATATTTAAAAATAATTTAATACTAATTATTTAATAAAAATAATAATTTAGTAATTAATATGTCGTTAATTGGCCCTATAGCGACGAAACTATCGCTATAGGTGTTCTTGAGGAAACCCAGGTATTCATACTCAGTGATTGAGGGTACTAGTTTGACCAAGATTAAATCTTTGCTCGAAGTGTTTCTGGGCAAGTTATTGGGTTGATATTGTAGTGCTATTGTAACACTTCATAATACAACAACAATCATGACCATACAACATAAAATGAACGAGATCTGGGCTTGTAAAGTGGCTGTCAGAGCTGTTCTTCATTTTTGGGTTACCCAGAAATGAAGAACAGTTCGAGTGGCCACTTTTGGGCTTCAACAACTTGCAATCCATGCATTGTTTTTGTGATCTTAGGATTCCAGGTTATAGACAACATGACCAGATACAAATCCATTACATAAAAAAATCGTGTAACAACATTACCATCACCAGATCAAAGCTAGTCAAACTAGGTTAGAGACCATGGCCATAGGTTTTCTAGGTTGCCTAGAAAACTGAAATCGTGATCTTCTTACCTACTTTGACCAGCCACTACAATCGACTAGTTTCACGTTTAGGTGTTATAAAAGCATAAGAATAGAGTACATATAACGTACTACAAGCTTGTTACAACCACATAATCAAAACAACAAACATGAGAAAGATCTATGGACATGAACTTCTTGTCAGAGCCATCTGGGTAAGTTTTGGGTTACACAGAAAGGCTTGGTCAATGTCGGTCAACGTGGTTCGACCACATATAACTTTCAATTTATAGCAGATCTGATCATGATTCAAGTTTTAGAGTAAAGCCCACATGACATACTACAAGTACAAACATTTAACACATACAAATCATTAACGAGCACGGATCTCTGAGGTCTGACATTCGGTTGTCAGACTTCATTTTCCAGATTTCCATATTTTGTAAAACTTCAAATCCGAGACTCTATATGTTATGGATCTAACATCTAGCAACCCAGATAATCATTAAACACTACTTATAACATATTTTAACACAAAAATCTAACATCTAAGGTGGCCTTCAAGATCAGATTTCATTTAGGGTTCATACCTTTCTATGAACAAGTTCTTGAATCTAGGGTCCTGATCTGTTTATGGATTTTGTGGGGCTTGATTTGTGACTGATCTAGTAAGGGAATTTAGGAGGTTTTAAAGAGAGAGAGAGAGAGTCTAGTTTGAGTATAGGAAAAATATGAACATGAACATACACTTTCTCTCTCCAATTCTACTTATGTGTTGTAGATGCAATGAATTTAGAAGGTTAAAGGATGAGAGCTGGTGTTTTTCTTAGCCCCTAGCTAGACTAGGTTGATGTCATGATAAGATTTGGCAAGATTTTGCCATCAATAATTCAAGAATGGGACAAAAAGGGTATTTTGGTCAATTGTCTTTTAATTTTAATGGTATTCTTGTACATGGTACTTAAATCTAGGATTTAATCACTAGATTTTAAACTTTAAGGTTTCCCAAATAATTTATAGGATTTGAAAAATTAAAATTCAAGTGTAATAAAATTTTCATTAAAACACACTAATTAAAATTAGGGTTTTAATAAAATATTAGGGTTTAAGTAATTAGGATTCCTTAATATCATTAGGGTTCCCAAATTAAAAATTCAATCTACTAAAATAATAATTAGGGTTTATAATTCTAGCAATTAGGATTCCTAATTAGCAAATTAGGGTTTCTAATTTTAATTAGAATTTTCAAATATTAATTAGGGTTTTTCCTACTTAACAGAAATTCTATAATATGATACTTAATTCATATAACATAATTTCTAACTGATCTTAAACTCCAGTTTTGAGTTTTCAATTATGGTTTATGATAGTAATACTAGGGTTTATCGTGATACACTATAATTGACTAATCATTATCAATCTACACATATACTGTATATATTTATAACACTAAAAAATAATATTATATTTAATATAATATTATTATTCTCATTCATTGTTCAAAATCCAAAATTAGGGTTTGGATTCCATATCTGATTTATTTTTCATATATAACATTATTAATTAAGTTAAAAATAATTAACTTAAATAATCTGAACTAAAATTCGTATAATAAAATAATATAATTATTATAATTCCAATAATCATTTCATATATTATTTAAATAATATAAAAATTATATTTTCATGGAAAATAAATAATAAAAATATTTCTACCACAAAATTAATTATTATAAGAATATACGTTATAATGATTAATAATTCTAAAATAAAATTATTTAAAATTATTCATGTAATAAATAAATTTTATTTATCACACACACACACATATATATATATACACACATTACTTGGCACATATTCTCATCTTTAAAATAAATAAAAATGAAAAATTTCTTATTTATTTATATAGAAAATATCGGGTTATTACATTCACCCTCCTTTATAAGGATTCCGTCCCCGGAATCACCATTTTAAAACTTATACATACAAGGGTACATAGCATACACAATCATTGCAATAGATCATGATCATATTTGATCGAACCGATCTTTAACTATTCAACATAAAGCTTGTCTATCTGATTAAACAGAAAATTTGATTTCCCAAAGAACTCAAATTCCTCCTTCAAAATTTCTTTATAGAATAATTTGCTATATATAGGAAAATTATATATATATATATATATATATATATATATATATATATATATATATATATACGAAAATAAAAGTTATTAGAATAATACTTGGACTTCCATTTCCAACTGCCACAGTATCCTAGACCATCATGTTAAAGACTCTCGTAGTTGCTTTTGTTGATTTTTTGGTTGAAGTCGGTCCTGTGATCGCCAGAGTCCCGCTGCCTTTTCCCGTGGTTACACTTCCTGCCTCCATTTTCTTCTTTGGACAATCCTTCACCTTATGTTCCATCGACCCACACAGAAAACACCAACTGTTCATCCTTGGGTTGGGGCAGTTGGGAGAAATATGGCGCTCCTGCCCGCACTTGTAACATACAAACTTACCCTTCAGATACTCACCAAAGTGATTTTTCCCACAGTTCCCACACTGAACTACTTGCTTCTTCACACCTTCTTATTTCACCTGAACATTCCCAAAAAAATTCCCCTTTATTTTCTCACCACTATTTTCACTATTACCTTCCACCTTCACAGCTCCTCCTGCCTTGCCTTTGTTCTTCTTCTCTTTGTTGTAGAGGCTCATGGCCTCACCCCCTCCTCATCTATGATAGCATTTTCCATGAGTGCTGCAAAAGTATTGATCTGCAACACCGACATGTTGTTGTAGAGCCAGGATTTTAAGTCCAGCTCAAACCTCTTTGCCTTCCTAGCCTCCGTATCAACTTGATGAGGAGTGAACCTAGCCAACTCATTAAACTTTGCGGCATACTCCGCAACAGTCATGTTATCCTACTTTAACTCTAGAAATTTCACCTCCATCCTAGCCTATATGCTAGCTGACAGGTAGTTTTTGAAAAACAAAGTCTTAAACCTAGCCCAAGTAACTACTCATTCTCCTGTTCTAGTTTGATTTGCTTCCCACCAAAAGTTAGCCTCCCCCTTCATCATATAAGTGGCAAAAGTGGTCTTTTGCCCCTCATCTACCCTAGCTATTATGAATGCCTATTCTATCTTGTTAATCCATGTCTGGGCTTCTATAGGGTCAGCTGATCCCCTAAATTCTAGTGGTCCTACTGCCTTGAAGTCTTTAAATTTTGTAATATTCATGAACGCAATCAAATTACAAAAATAGCGGAAACGTGTAAAAATCAGAGTTTAAAATTTTACAAACCATATACACGGATCATCCTTTATGCACAATTATTAATTAAACGAAAAATAAAGGACGAGAATCATACCCTTGAAGATCTGAGCTTCCTCAGGTACAAGTTCACCTCCAAATCCTTTTCGCGTCCAACTTGAATCCACCGGGTATGGTTCCTTCCTTTGATCAACGTTAGCCACCCAAGTGTTTGGCCTCTAGAGGTGATCCACTAAGGAAGAAGAAAGATCCAAGAAGATGGGTGTTTCGCAAAATCCTAGTTTTTTCTATCTCTATAGAAAAGAGCGTACTCTCCAACCATTGGAATAACGTATATTTGATATCTGATATAAGACTCCTCTTATAAAGATATCAAGTAACCTTATTAAAAATAAGGTATTATTTATTTAATTAAACTCTTTTAATTAAATGGGCTCCCTAATCTTATTAGGGATAATTAATAAAACTCCTTTAACTAATTTTCCCTCCTAATCCTATTAGGAATAAATGAGAGTACATATATTAAATTAATTCCTAAACTCTTTTAGAAATTAAAATAATAATAATTGTAATAATATTAATAAGACTCCTCTTATTAATTTATATTCAATATTTCTAAAATATTAAATAATAAATATTAAGCTATTTAATTTATTCTATCACCATAGATTAAATTAAATATACTTAACATATTATTACGATTATGCCATTAACTTCTTAAATAATTATTCTTCCTTTTATGGTGTGACCCTTTAGGTTCTCCATATTAAACCGGTTGTGAATAAATCAATTAGAACAATTCTAATCTTATTTAAATAAATAAATTAAACTAATAATTTATTTAAATAAATAATATTTATTCTACAATAGGGATAAGCCTCCCTAGCGATCAACGACTTTCCAGATAATATAGATTTCAACATTAATCATAAAAGAACCTTTGAGTTAATAGTTACCGTACAATTCAATCTTTCTACCATACAATGTCCCAATTAAATATAAGACATGGAATTACTGTCAAGTCTTATTTTATTTAATTATATGTATTTCGACTCTTAAATGCACAACTCCAAATAATACAAATTAGAAACTCCTTTCTAATTTCATTCTGCCTTGGCCAAGGACTACTGGGTTGTCATTTATCAAATCACATAGGACATTTCTCTTCTTTTACTAGAAGCGGTAGATTCTTTATTAATCATACATTATCTTCATGTACAACTTATTATACCCAAGCATACCCTTTGATATACCCTAAGGGTCTTAAGGAATAAGTCAAAGTATAACTCATCATACACAAGATACTATGATGATCTCAAGTTCAAGGATTACTTGTACTACTATCACTATAGAAATTCCTATTGATAGGTAAGTAAAACTCCATTAGGTATTCCTTAGCGAGCCACGTTCAGTGACCTTATTCTCTAATAAGCACCTACATACTTGCTTTAGTGTCTCCACACAAATGATCATGAGATCAATCATTCTCATCCAATGAGCAAGCAACGTATGTACCAATCTATCCGGATTCACTAATCCCCAATTTAGTAATCCAACGATTGGGAACTATTTTAGTTTTAAGCTTTCTAAGAATTTAGATCTCATTGGAATGGTCATCATCATTATTCTAAAAGCATTGCTTAAAACTATGGGTTTATCACATATTATAAAACAGCATCATGTAGATAATTAAAAGCCTTTAATAAATTAATACTTTTTATTAATAAATGAATAAGATTGTTACAAAGTATATGCTTTATCATCAAACATGATTGGCTTGTGTGCATACTACTTTCAATCTCCCACTTGCACTAAAGTCAATCGCCATGGTATCTCATACCCTTCTTCTCTAAGTGACGATTATCCTGCTGTTGGATAAGCTTTAGTTAATGGATATGTAATGTTGTTCTTGAGAGTCCACTATCTCTATAGTAATTCTCATCTTTCAATGATTCTTATAATCAAATGAAAGTGCCGCAACACATGTTTAGATCCAAGATGAGACTTAGGAACTATTCCTAGTTCTGTAATGAACTTTTATCCAAACAATCAACTTGCAGCTTCATTTATAGCTATATACTTTTTCTTTATCACTAAACCAACAACTCTTTGCTCTTTGGAACCTTTCTAATTCACTGCACCACTGTTCAAGGTAACGCTTTACCTTAAAGTGAATTTTCTGTCGTCTTGGTCTGTCTGAAAAACTTGAGTCTGTTAAGTCCTCTAGTTTTAATTCAGACCCACCATGTAGGATCACATCCTTAGTGCCAGTTAAGTACTTTAAGATGTTTTTCACTGTCTCACGGTGAACTTCTCCAGAATATAACTGATCAACATCAGGTCTCGTACATTTCATTGCATACATGATAGTTACTTATGCGATCTCTCTTTTTAGAGTTTATGGGGACTATTAAGAGAGATACACTCCATGGCTCATCAACATGAGATAACTCTTGGAGTTTGCCATGCTAAACGATTTTAGCATCAAATGAATATACGTTCATTGGGTTAAGCCGAGCATCCTTTTAAATCTATCTATATAGATTTGCATCCCCAATTAAGATACTCTTCCCAAGTCATTCATGGAGGAATGTTTAGACAACTTTATCTTTACTGATTGTAGCATTGGTATGTTATTCCTCATCCGTAGTATATCATCATGTAATACTAGGAATGTCACGACGCTCCCACTGACCCTTTTGTACACACTAGAACTTTTATCTCATCGTATGTAACTGGATCATCATCTTCTATGATACGTACCTCATCATCATCATCCATGATGATTCCATACCTCCTAGGTATCATCAGTACTATTCCAGATTTACGATTCGGTTGTGGTACAATAGGTCTATCTACAAGTTCCTCTTATTTGACTTATAGTGATTTGTAGTTCTTGAATCAAGATCTATTATCCTCCCACTAGATCCTTCAATGATAAACACCTTTATCTTAGAAGGTAGTGTGTTTCTCAACAAACACCTTTTGCTAAGTAGGATTATAGAACATATGCCCTAAACTTACTTTAGGATGTACCACAAATCTTGTCCCAAGCTTATCCTTTGAAACCTTTTTCACATAAGTTGGACAACCCCTTATCTTAACATACTTAAGATTAGGAATCCTCCCTGTCTATAACTTTTATGGAGTCTTGGGGCCATATTTTGAGGTTACCTTTTCGTAGATATGCAGCCATTTCTAGGGCATAACCCCAGAAGGATACTGGAATGTCAGTAAAATCATTATGGACCGCACCATGTCCAACAAGATACGATTTTTTCTTTCAGATACATTAATCAATTATTGCGTATCAGGAGGCGTCCATTGTGAGAAAACCATTTGAGATGATCTAAAAACTTATTGCACAAGTATTTATTCCTTGATCTAATCAAAGAATCTTAATACTTTGCTAATTTGTTTCACTTCTGAATTCTTCGAACCTTTCAAACAATTCACAATTGTATTTCATCAAATACACATATTCAACTCTTTGAATGATCATCTCTTTTTCTTATACTAGTTTGTTCAATTTATAAAATAATTTTTTACGTAAGTCAAGTATACAAAATCCATTAAGTAATATTCCAGTTCTATACAAAATATTATTATTATAAATAGAACAACAATTGGTCTTAATTATAAAACCAAAAATCTTATTGTCCAACAATAAAATAGAAATAATGTTTCTACCAAGAACTGAAATACAATAACAACTTATTGACTTAATAGATTTGCCCGTAGGCAATGCTAAACTATAAGTTTCTATGGCTAATGTAGCAACCTTTGCTTCATTTCCCACACATAGGATTACTTATCTTTGTTTAGCTTTCTACTTCTGCTTGGTCCCTTCATAAATCTATATTTATGATAACCAAAGTCGGTATCCAATACCCAAGTAGAACCTTGACTTAAATTCTTTTATTTTTTATTTTAAATCATAAACATAATTGTATTTATAACCGAAACTTCACTAAGCTTCTTTGGTTAGCCTCTGCAAGATGCTTCTCGCAGTTTCTTTCCAGTGTCCAGGCTTATTGCAGTGGAAGCAAACTCCTTTGCTATCTATATCAGTTTTGTTCTTATTATCCTTTGTTTTTACCTTTCTTTATTTACCTTCTTAGAATCGTTCTTCTTTGTAGAAGATCATTTGGCCCCTACTAGTAAGACTTGGTCTTTCTTGGTTGGAAAGTGACTCTCAACATTTTTCAACATGTTAAGCAAATCAGCGAGGCTGATATCTAGCTTGTTCATATGAAAAATTCACAACAATTGTGAAAGGAGTCCGGGAGTGAGTGCAAGATCAAATCTTGACTCAACTCTCTATCCATAATAAAAACATGTTATCCTAATTAATCAATCAAATTGATTACATTAAGGATTTATGTCTGTATTGTAGTGCCATCGGTTATTCTAGATTGGAAGAGCTCCTTAGATATCTGATATCTATTAGTTCTATTTTCCTCACCATCAACTACTTGACGTGCAGGAATATAATAGGAGCATCCATAGTTTCATGCTGACGCTGATGCTCGTTACTCATGGATGCGAGCATGATACATTGAGCCAACTGTGCATCATCTTGCCACTTTCTAAAAGTAGCAATCTCTTCCTCAGAGGCATTATCTGCAACCATTGCAGGGATAGGCGTATTAAGGACATAAGATAGCTTTTCAGCCATGAGAACTATTCTCAAATTTCTTAACCAATCTGAGTATTTCAGTCCGATTAATTTAGCATCTAATATGCTACGCAGTGATAGTAATTTAGACATTGTAAAATTTTGTAAATAAATTTGTAATTAACAACATTTTAGCATACATTCTTTTATTAATTACCAAAATAATTTAGGTCTTGTTTTAAATTGGTATCTCCCACTATTTTCTTCAAACTATATTACCCTCACTTATATAGTTCGGCTAAATCTAATTAAAGATTTGCTAGTGAGAATAAGGATCTCATTTCAAATGTATATAGCCTTGTGGTGACACAACAAACTATATATAAATAAATAGGTAGACAACTCTTGTCAATTACATCAACTATGCAACTCCTTGTATTTTGCCTCTTAGATTATTTTGATCAAGTGGTGGCACATCCGAATTAAAATTATCCAAGTTAAATCCAACCTAACACTCCATATATTCAAAAAAGAAAAATATCATCCTTGTGGTGACACAACAAAATAATATTGTTCAATTTTCTTTATAAGCATCAAATGTGATAAATTAACATCTTAAATACTTAATACTTTCCTTGTGGTGACACAACAAACTCATATTAAATATTTAATACTCTATTAATTTTATCATACTAGAAGGCGACGTTCGATATTCCAAATATCTTTGAACGCTTAGGACTTAATATAAAAAAAATTTGAGGGGTTTGTTATTAATTTGTCTCATATTGTTTAGCGCGCATGCACATATATATATAAAATACGCGCCATATTAATAACCATGCGAAGCATGTTTGCATAATATATAATATATATAGTATAAGCATGCACATATAGAATACTATATTCTACCTGGATTGATTATGGATTTTTATTCTAGTTTGGTTCACTAGAGCCACCAAGTGAATCAAAAGGTCAAACCTAGGGGTGCAATATTTAAATATAACTATAACATTTAATTCTGGGCTCCATTACAAACGGGTCTTCACGCGCTCCTTGCTTCTTAATCTCCAATTCTTCAAAATTTAATTCTAACTATTCCTATTACAAAACTATTTAAAATAAATAGAAACCTTGATCAGCAGTCAAGGGGAAGTACATAGGAGGGAGATAGAATTTACATTAAGAAAAATTAGAGAAGACGAGGTACGCAGATCCCATTTAATAAAACATATACATTCATGCATCCAACTAAAATAAAATCCAATCACATTGGTCAATAGTCCATAATCAATCCCATTTATTATTATACACATCACCATATGCATCAATAAATAATATTTATCTCATGAATAATAAACATTCAATATATATATTGATATCATTTAATGGGCAAATTTAGTTAGTATAAAATCTAATTTTGAATCAAAATAAACTCCTTTATTTTAATCCAAATTTAAATCAAAATAAAACTATTTTATTTTAATTTATCCAATTTTGAATAAAATAAACTATTTTATTTTAATCAAAATCTTTAATCAAAATAAACTACTTTATTTTAATTAATTATGGAATCCAATTCCATGTAAAAAAAAACTCCTTTATTAAAGGAAACACGGATTCTTTTTCCTATTCACAAATAAACTCCTTTATTTTGAATAATATAAAATCTTATTCTATATCTAAATAAACTCCTTTATTTAAAGAAACATGGAATCCAATTTCAACTCCAATTAGTTATCATGGAATCCAATTCCAACTCTAATTAGTTAGCATGAAATTCAATTTTAAAATTAAAATAAACCTTTTATTTTAAGATTAAAATAAACCTTTTATTTTAAGATTAAAATAAACTTTTATTTTAATTATAAAATAATTAAGAATATTATATATATATATATATATATATATATATATATATATTCGTAGGAAACCAAAAAAAAAAATCATGTGAATCCTATTAACATTCTTGAATTCCGTGCACATGAATTTCAAAAATCCATACACTTGCCAAATCCTATAGCCTTTTAAACTTAATCACGTGGAAGTTATTACCCTTTAAAGCTAACAATCATTTAGCTAATTGAAAGAATCCCTTCCAGACAAGAAAAAAAAAATGAATATATAATGCACTAACCACGCCTCACGGAAAACAGTCTCGCAAATAACGTTTTTCAAATAAAACTTGTTCCGCGATATTTTATTTTATTTTTAAATTTTATACAATAAATTATGCCCAATTAAATTGTTCTAAACACATATCAATATATATATCAAATTAAAATAATTAATAATTCGCATAAAGGTTTGGCTCTGATACCACTGTTAGGTTTGTAATATTCATGAACGCAATCAAATTACGAAAATAGCGGAAACGTGTAAAAATCAGAGTTTAAAATTTTACAAACCATATACCCGGATCATCCTTTATGCACAATTATTAATTAAACGAAAAATAAAGGACGAGAATCATACCCTTGAAGATCTGAGCTTCCTCAGGTACAAGTTCACCTCCAAATCCTTTTCGTGTCCAACTTGAATCCACCGGGTTTGGTTCCTTCCTTTGATCAACGTTAGCCACCCAAGTGTTTGGCCTCTAGAGGTGATCCACCAAGGAAGAAGAAAGATCCAAGAAGATGGGTGTTTGGCAAAACCTTAGTTTTTTCTATCTCTATAGAAAAGAGCGTACTCTCCAACCATTGGAATAACGTATATTTGATATCTGATATAAGACTCCTCTTATAAAGATATCAAGTAACCCTATTAAAAATAAGGTATTATTTATTTAATTAAACTCTTTTAATTAAATGGGCTCCCTAATCTTATTAGAGATAATTAATTAAACTCCTTTAACTAATTTTCCCTCCTAATCCTATTAGGAATAAATGAGAGTACATATATTAAATTAATTCCTAAACTCTTTTAGAAATTAAAATAGTAATAATTGTAATAATATTAATAAGACTCCTCTTATTAATTTATATTCAATATTTCTAAAATATTAAATAATAAATATTAAGCTATTTAATTTATTCTATCACCATAGATTAAATTAAATATACTTAACATATTATTACGATTATGCCATTAACTTCTTAAATAATTATTCTTCCTTTTATGGTGTGACCCTTTAGATTCTCCATATTAAACCGGTTGTGAATAAATCAATTAGAATAATTCTAATCTTATTTAAATAAATAAATTAAACTAATAATTTATTTAAATAAATAATATTTATTCTACAATAGGGATAAGCCTCCCTAGCGATCAACGACTTTCCAGATAATATAGATTTCAACATTAATCATAAAAGAACCTTTGAGTTAATAGTTACCGTACAATTCAATCTTTCTACCATACAATGTCCCAATTAAATATAAGACATGAAATTACTGTCAAGTCTTATTTTATTTAATTATATGTATTTCGACTCTTAAATGCACAACTCCAAATAATACAAATTAGAAACTCCTTTCTAATGTCATTCTGCCTTGGCCAAGGACTACTGGGTTGTCATTTATCGAATCACATAGGACATTTCTCTTCTTTTACTAGAAGCGGTAGATTCTTTATTAATCGTACATTATTTGTGACGCCCCGAAAATAGGTATACAACACCCATTCTGAGTCGCCAAATACATGGTACAGAAAGCAAACTACAACTTCAATAATACAATTGTCCTGCAAAATACGACAACACATACTGTGAGTTTAAATACAAATATTGTCTTCTAGACTATATCCACACTCAAATAAATCCTCATTACAATTATTCAAACACTATTTTACAGAAATAGTGAGGACTGCTAAAACATCTTTCTAGAACCATCACTCCATACCCCGACTAGATCCTGCTATGTTCTCACCTCCTGAGAAGAAAAATGGAACAAAAAGGAAAAGGGTGAGCTCAACTAGCCCAGTAAAGAATATTATGACTAAGATAATATACAAACAAATTATCGTTAGTCTTCAACAGGGAAAAATATGATAGAATATAATCGACAACAAGTTTTAGATCAACAACTGCAGCGGAAACATCAAACCATTAGAAGAGTCAAGTAGAGAAAGAATTCTACTATCTTCTAAGATTTAAAAGTCCATCATCAATATTTTATCCCTGTAACATCAATTAATAATCATCTTTATCCAAATATTCATCTTTGCACTACAGGCCAAAGATATTCATTTGTATCACCTGTCACTCATGTTCATTTCAACACCTGTTCATCTTTGCACTACAGGCCAAAGATATTCATCAAGTAATCATACATCTTTGCACTACAGGCCAAAGATATTCATTAATATCATCATTTAGGACTGAGGATGATGAAAAATATCTTAAAGAGAACGAATCCAATGAGACAGAAGGACAAATAGTAGGGATTCGTATAACAGTTTATCCAAGATCAATAATACTTCATAATAATCAATTGTGAAGCAGAATTCAAAAATAAAGATCAAAACATGGATACAATCAAAGATAGTAACCATAATAGACATCTTGGACAAAAAGGAAAAATTTTATTTTTCGGTGAATAGTGCCGTATTCGTGAATAGTGCCGTATACGTGAATAGTGCCATATACGTGAATAGTAACCCCGACACAAAAAGTTCCAAATTTGATAAAAACTCATATCAATATTTCAGCATAATGATATTGAAGAAAATAATATCATTTAAGAAGAAAATAATATCCCTTACATCAAGATATCAGTACTTCTGGTCGGAATACCGGTATAAGGCTGAAAGAAACTTGCTCTGATGAATAGAAACTCTCAAAGTATCTAAATACTCACAAAATACACTCAATAATCTAGACAGAGAAAGAGAGAAAACTTGTTTCTGGTGTGATTTTCAATTCTAACTTAGCCCTCTATTTATAGGAAAATTTTAGTAGGTTTGACCTGCAACCTGATGGTTTACCTGCTACTATTCCCACCCACCACATTTGAAATATAATTCAGCACATTTCTTCACCAACCACAAGTGGGGCCCACCAATTCTAGAATTTTCCATCAAAATGATAAACTCCGAAAATTCAACAATTTCTGAACCAGTCATCTCGTAAAATTCATAATAAATCATACGTTTATTTTTAACGGTTCAAAATTTGTGGACATATACTCAACTTATATATGTATAACATATCCAAAAATTACCACGATCCAACGGTCGGATTAAAAATTATAACACCCGCAATATTTCTCAAAAACTCTGATTTGATTTTTAATACCTCCATTCCGATAAAAATACTGATAAAACACCCCAACATTAACTCCTTCATTTTTAACCAAAAAAATATATCCCTCATTTATATCCACATAAAATAAATATTTCCTTATCATATGAATCAATAATTAATTATTCACAAATAATATTACAGAATCACATTTATGGCAACCAGGCCGTTCCCAGGAAAGAGGGGGCTTTTCAATAAGGATTTCTCCTTACTGGCGCGCAATTAGATGACCAAACCTCTCCTTAGACAGAACTTTCTAGACATTGCCAATAATGTTATCTAATAATATTATTCAAATAATATGAATTATTGATCTGATAATGGAAAATACTGTGCAGCAACAATTATTGAAACAACAATAATATAAAATATCAATGCAACAATTATTGAATCAATAAAATAAAATATTGAACAATAACTACTGTAACAATTATTGAGTAGTGCCTTCTTACGTAAGAATCAATAATTGGTGCAATACCGTGTGCTACTGTATTTTAATCACCGGGTATTCCAAAAGTATTAACGGTAACAACTACGCCGTTATTTATAAATAACTTATACTTGTCATTTTCTTCATCCAATCGCTTTCCGTTATGGGGCCCACACAAGGCTGCGCCGTCGTACGAATATTCCCCGACAGCAAGAATATTCCACGACCAAATGAATATTCCCCAACAAAATAAATATTTTATAACCACTTGCTTATTTTGCAAAATTTGCACATTTCACTCATAACCAAAGTATTATATCAAATTAGCCCATTATTATTCACAATAATATTTAGAGAAAATTTGATTTTATTCATTAATAAGTTGGGGTCTTACAACCTCCCCTCCTTATGAAATTTCGTCCTCGAAATTGGCGTACGTACCTGATGTTCCAAAAAGGTGAGGATACCTCGCTTTCATTTCTGATTCCAACTCCCAGGTCATTTCTTCAATAGCATGGTTTCTCCACAAAACCTTAACTTGTGGTATAACCTTCGTGCGTAGGACATGCTCTTTCCTATCCAAGATCTTAACAGGTACCTCCTCGTACGTTAAATCTTCAGCTATCTCGTCTGGTTCTAACTCAATAATGTGGTTCGGGTCTTTAACATATTTACGAAGCATAGATATGTGAAAAACAATATGAACACGAGACATGCTTGGAGGTAATGCGAGTCTATATGCCACATTTCCTATTCGCTCAAGAATCTCAAATGGACCAACAAATCTTGGATTGAGCTTTCCTCTCTTCCCAAATCTTGTAACTCCCTTCCATGGTGCAACACGTAATAATACATGATCCCCAATATTAAATTCCACGTCCTTCCGATGAAGATCCGCATAACTCTTTTGTCGATCCTGTGCCGTTTGTATACGTTGTCGAATCGTTTGGATCTTCTCTGTAGTAATGTGTACCAACTCTGGTCCCAACAATGTTGCTTCACCCACCTCGTCCCAGCATACTGGAGAACGACATTTTCTTCCATACAACGCCTCGAATGGAGCCACACCTATGCTCGCCTGATAACTGTTGTTGTAGGAGAATTCCACCAATGGTAGGTACTTATCCCAACTCCCTTTGAGATCTAGGACACAAAGTCATAATAGATCTTCAAGAGTTTGAATAGTCCTCTCTGATTGTCCGTCCGTTTGAGGATGGTACGCCGAACTGAATCGTAAATCCGTGCCCATAGCTTTCTGCAAGCTAACCCAAAATCGTGAAGTGAATCTTGGGTCACGATCCGAAACTATGGATACTGGCATGCCATGCAATCTCACAATCTCGTTCACGTACATACTAGCAAGACGTTCAAGGGAATAAGTCTCACGTATCGGCAAGAAATGAGCGGACTTGGTTAATCTATCAACAATAACCCAAATCGCATCTATGCCTTGAGAAACCTTGGGAAGACCCGTAACAAAATCCATAGTAATGTGTTCCCACTTCTATTTCGGGATCTCAAGTGGTTGCAATGGACCCTTTGGCACTTGATGCTCCGCCTTTACACGTTGACAAGTTAAACACCTCGAGATAAACTCCACGATCTCTCTTTTCATATTGCTCCACCAAAATGTATGTCGAAGATCGTGATACATTTTGGTACTCCCAGGATGGATTGCAAACGGTGTGTTGTGTGCCTCCATCATTATTCTATGCTTCAAGTCAAAATCGTTAGGAACACAAAGTCTGGAGTTGACTCGAAGTATTCCTTCTTCATCGATTCTTGCTTCTGGAATAGCACCTTCTTGTACTTTCTTCTTCATACGCATCAGCTCCATGTCCGTAGCTTGAGCAGCTTTAACTTTATCGATTAAAGTCGGTTCTACTCGTATATTTGATATCATCATGTGGGTACTTGGAGCCTTCATCTCTATCTCCATCCTTTGTAAGTCATACAAAATGGGCCTTTGTGTTAACAATATTGCACTCGTACCCGCATATGATCTTCTACTCAATGCGTCAGCTACTACGTTTGCTTTTCCAGGATGATATTGGATAGTATGATCGTAATCTTTCAACAGCTCGAGCCAACGCCGCTGCCGCATGTTGAGTTCCTTTTGGGTGAAGAAATATTTGAGGCTTTTATGATCTGTATAGATCTCCACTTTCTCCCCATACAGGTAGTGTCTCCAGATCTTCAACGCAAAAACGACTGCTGCCAACTCCAAATCATGAGTAGGATAATTCCTCTCATATTCTTTGAGTTGTCGTGAGGCATAGGCTATGACTTTCCCATGTTGCATGAGAACACATCCTAACCCTTTGCCTGAAGCATCGCTGTAGATAACAAATCCATCCGAACCAGATGGTATTGTCAGAACAGGTGCCGAAATGAGTCTCCTCTTGAGTTCTTGGAAACTCTTCTCGCATTCCTCACTCCATACGAATTTTGTATCTTTCCGAGTCAGCTGAGTTAACGGAGTAGCGATTCGAGAAAATCCTTCCACAAATCTCCGATAATAACCAGCTAAGCCCAGAAAGCTACGTACTTCGGTTACCGACTTCGGTTGCTCCCAACTTTGTATGGCTTCAATCTTCGCCGGGTCGACAGATACTCCATGTTTTGACACCACGTGCCCAAGGAATGCTACTTCCTCAAGCCAGAACTCGCATTTCTTCAATTTGGCATATAGCTTGTTTTCACGAAGCCTTTGCAGTACCAGCTTCAAATGGCGCTCATGATCTTCACGGCTTTTGGAATAGATGAGGATGTCATCAATAAAGACAACAACGAACTGATCCAAATATTCTTTGAATACACGGTTCATCATATCCATGAAGGCAGCAGGAGCATTAGTCAATCCAAAAGACATTACTAAGAATTCATAATGCCCGTACCGAGTTCTGAAGGCAGTCTTTGGAATATCCTCAGTTTTAATCTTCAGCTGATGATATCCAGAACGAAGATCGATCTTTGAAAAGAATTGTGCTCCTTGCAACTGGTCAAACAGGTCATCAATGCGAGGTAGCGGATACCTATTCTTGATGGTGACATGGTTCAATTCTCGATAGTCAATACAAAGTCGCATGCTCCCGTCTTTCTTCTTTACGAATAAAACAGGAGCACCCCAAGGAGACGTACTAGGACGAATAAAACCGATGTCCAACAACTCCTGTAGTTGGACTTTTAACTCCTGAAGTTCAATAGGAGCCATTCGATATGGAGTTTTAGAAATGGGCTTTGTACCGGGTTCAAGGTCAATAAAGAATTCAACTTCACGTTCTGGGGGTAGACCAGGAAGTTCTTCAGGAAATACATCGGGAAATTCTCTAACAATAGAAATATTATTCAAATCTGACTTGTCTTTGTTCAAATCCATAACATGGGCTAAGAAAGCTTGACATCCGTTTTTCAATAAACGAATAGCTTTGTGGCTTGATATGACAGTGACTGATTTTAGTGGTTTAGTAGTTTGAATTCGTATGACAGGTTGGTTAGGAATATGAAAACTAACAACCTTACGAAAACAATCAATTTTAGCATGATGAGTGGTTAACCAATCAATTCCTAAAATCACATCAAAAGCAAGTATCTTTAAAGAGATAAGATCAACAGGTAATGTGATAGTGCCAACTTGGATCATGCAAGATTTATAAATTGTAGATGTAACGAAGGTTTCACCCAACGGAGTTTCAACAGATAAGTTAAAGTCCAATTTCTCCGGAGTCAAGTTTAAACGTTGAGCACAAGCAGGAGAGATAAAAGAATGGGTAGAACCGGTATCTAGTAAAGTATAAACTTCGCAAGAATTCAAGATTAGCTTACCCGTGATCACCTCGTTCGGGTTTCTCGCGTTTTGCCCAGTAACGACAAACGCCCTTCCAGGAACCGCTGATCTCGACTTATCCGGGACAGCTTTTGGAGTCACCATCCCCGCTGAACTTGGTTTTGCTACAAAACACTCTCGAGCTATATGACCCTCCTTTCCACAGTTATAACATACCTTGGATTGTTGTGGGCAGTTTAGGCTGATATGTCCCTCTTTCTCACATTTGTAACATACGACCAGTGGTCGTTCTCCTCCCCTAGAAACAGTTGATGTTTGTGCTGACGTCTTCACGTTATCATTGTTGTACCTTCTCTTCTTGAAATCTCCTCCCGGCTCGCTCCTTCTATTATCACGACCACGATTACCACCAGAGTGGTTACCGCTTTTGTTTGAATGTTTTCCTCCCTGCTGGTTTTCATTGCTTCGATGACTGCCGCCACCGGTATGACCTTGGTTGTGGTCCCTCGGTTGCACATACTCATTATCTCGCTCTAATAATTGAGCCCTATTTACAACATCTGAATATAAAGAAAATTTATGAGAGAGAAGATATTGTCGAATCTCGGGTTTTAGACCTCTCAGAAACATCATTGTCATTCGTTCTTCATTTTCGACCAAATGAGGTGCAAACCTGGATAACTCTGCAAACTTCTCCTCGTACTGGGACACCGTCATGTTGTTTTGTTCCAGTCTGATAAACTCTACCTCCTTCATATGACGAATACTTTCAGGAAAGTACTTGTCATTGAACAGTTTTTGAAATGTTTCCCAGGACATGTTGAGTGCGTCAGGCTGGGTACGCTTCATAGACTCCCACCAGTAGTCTGCCTCACCGCGGAACATAAAGGTGGCGAATGGAACCTTTTGTTCCTCCGTGCATCCCAAGACATCGAATATCTTGGTAATTTGTTTGACCCACGTTTCCGCCATGATCGGATCCGGCTTTCCCTTAAATTCTGGTGGTCCCAATTCTTTGAACTACTTAGCTGTGACAAACCACGCGTTATCATTTCCACCCGTATTCTGCACACGAGTCTCCCTCGTCTAATTTTGCATGAACTGCAAAAAGCTCCTAAACATTCCATCATTCATCGTTTGCTCGGTAACGTTGTTTACAGGAGGAATATTGCCTTCCTGTTGCACGTTCCCCTGGGTGGTGATCAAAGGTGTCTCCACGGTCTGATTTACTCCATTATTAACGTTCTCAGCTGCCATTCTTAAATACTGCCATACAAAAAGGGTTAATAGTCATGTCATATATTATCCCTATACTCTGACCGACCAAATAAACACCAAATAAACTTAGTCAAGTTATACTAGTAAAGGAATTCCCCGTCTCTCCCCTCCTAGTTCTTATCTCACATCTCAGCCAGGGATCATATCCCTAAGCTTTGATACCAACTGTGACGCCCCCAAAATAGGTATACAACACCCATTCTGAGTCGCCAAATACATGGTACAGAAAGCAAACTACAACTTCAATAATACAATTGTCGTGCAAAATACGACAACACATACTTTGAGTTTAAATACAAATATTGTCTTCTAGACAATATCCACACTCAAATAAATCATCATTACAATTATTCAAACACTATTTTACAGAAATAGTGAGGACTGCTAAAACATCTTTCTAGAACCATCACTCCATACCCCGACTAGATCCTGCTATGTTCTCACCTCCTGAGAAGAAAAATGGAACAAAAAGGAAAAGGGTGACTAAGAATATTATGACTAAGATAATATACAAACAAATTATCGTTAGTCTTGAACAGGGAAAAATCTGATAGAATATAATCGACAACAAGTTTTAGATCAACAACTGCAGTGAAAACAGCAAACCATTAGAAGAGTCAAGTAGAGAAAGAATTCTACTATCTTCTAAGATTTAAAAGTCCATCATCAATATTTTATCCCTGTAACATCAATTAATAATCATCTTTATCCAAATATTAATCTTTGCACTACAGGCCAAAGATATTCATTTGTATCACCTGTCAGTCATGTTCATTTCAACACCTGTTCATCTTTGCACTACAGGCCAAAGATATTCATCAAGTAATCATACATCTTTGCACTACAGGCCAAAGATATTCATTAATATCATCATTTAGGACTGAGGATGATGAAAAATATCTTAAAGAGAACGAATCTAATGAGACAGAAGGACAAATAGTAGGGATTCGTATAACAGTTTATCCAAGATCAATAATACTTCATAATAATCAATTGTGAAGCAGAATTCAAAAATAAAGATCAAAACATGGATACAATCAAAGATAGTAACCATAATAGACATCTTGGACAAAAAGGAAAAATTTTATTTTTCGGTGAATAGTGCCGTATTCGTGAATAGTGCCGTATACGTGAATAGTGCCGTATACGTGAATAGTAACCCCGACACAAAAAGTTCCAAATTTGATAAAAACTCATATCAATATTTCAGCATAATGATATTGAAGAAAATAATATCATTTAAGAAGAAAATAATATCCCTTACCTCAAGATATCAGTACTTCTGGTCGGAATACCGGTATAAGACTGAAAGAAACTTGCTCTGATGAATAGAAACTCTCAAAGTATCTAAATACTCAAAAAATACACTCAATAATCTAGAGAGAGAAAGAGAGAAAACTTGTTTCTGGTGTGATTTTCAATTCTAACTTAGCCCTCTATTTATAGGAAAATTTTAGTAGGTTTGACCTGCAACCTGATGGCTTTACCTGTTACTATTCCCACCCACCACATTTGAAATATAATTCAGCACATTTCTTCACCAACCACAAGTGGGGCCCACCAATTCTAGAATTTTCTATCAAAATGATAAACTCCGAAAATTCAATAATTTTTGAACCAGTCATCTCGTAATATTCATAATAAATCATATGTTCATTTTTAACGGTTCAAAATTTGTGGACATATACTCAACTTATATATGTATAACATATCCAAAAATTATCACGATCCAACGGTCGGATTAAAAATTATAACACCCGCAATATTTCTCAACAACCTTGATTTGATTTTTAATACCTCCATTCCGATAAAAATACTGATAAAACACCTCAACATTAACTCCTTCATTTTTAACCACAAAAAAATATCCCTCATTTATATCCACATAAAATAAATATTTTCTTATCATATGAATCAATAATTAATTATTCACAAATAATATTACAGAATCACATTTATCACAACCAGGTCGTTCCCAGGAAAGAGGGGGCTTTTTAATAAGGATTTCTCCTTACTGGCGCGCAATTAGATGACCAAACCTCTCCTTAGACAGAACTTTCTAGACATTGCCAATAATGTTATCTAATAATATTATTCAAATAATATGAATTATTGATCTGATAATGGAAAATACTGTGCAGCAACAATTATTGAAACAACAATAATATAAAATATCAATGCAACAATTATTGAATCAATAAAATAAAATATTGAACAATAACTACTGTAACAATTATTGAGTAGTGCCTTCTTACGTAAGAATCAATAATTGGTGCAATACCGTGTGCTACTGTATTTTAATCACCGGGTATTCTAAAAGTATTAACGGTAACAACTACGCCGTTATTTATAAATAACTTATACTTGTCATTTTCTTCATCCAATCGCTTTCCGTTATGGGGCCCACACAAGGCTGCGCCGTCGTACGAATATTCCCTGACAGCAAGAATATTCCACGACCAAACGAATATTCCCCGACAAAATGAATATTTTATAACCACTTGCTTATTTTACAAAATTTGCACATTTCACCCATAACCAAAGTATTATATCAAATTAGCCCCTTATTATTCACAATAATATTTAGAGAAAATTTGATTTTATTCATTAATAAGTTGGGGTCTTACATTATCTTCATGTACAACTTATTATACCCAAGCATACCCTTGGATATACCCTAAGGGTTTTAAGGAATAAGTCAAAGTATAACTCATCATACACATGATACTATGATGATCTCAAGTTCAAGGATTACTTGTACTACTATCACTACAGAAATTCCTATTGACAGGTAAGTAAAACTCCATTAGGTATTCCTTAGCGAGCCACGTTCAGTGACCTTATTCTCTAATAAGCACCTACATACTTACTTTAGTGTCTCCACACAAATGATCATGAGATCAATCATTCTCATCCAATGAGCAAGCAACGTATGTACCAATCTATCCGAATTCACTAATCCCCAATTTAGTAATCCAACGATTGGGAACTATTTTAGTTTTAAGCTTTCTAAGAATTTAGATCTCATTGGAATGGTCATCATCATTATTCTAAAAGCATTGCTTAAAACTATGGGTTTATCACATATTATAAAACAGCATCATGTAGATAATTAAAAGCCTTTAATAAATTAATACTTTTTATTAATAAATGAATAAGATTGTTACAAAGTTTATGCTTTATCATCAAACATGATTGGCTTGTGTGCATACTACTTTCAATTGTCTTGCTGGTTCCCTACGGCTGGTATTCCCTACTACATAGTCTGAGCTACCATGTTTGTAAAGTTTTGCATCGGGTCTTGTTGTTGTCCCCCAGTGTTGTTGACAGATTCTTCAGCCCTTTGATTTCGTGTTCTACGTCTTTGCGGCATTATCTAATTACATAAAATCATAAATTTAAATTACATTCTTAACCTTATTGTATAAGTTTAACATATAACACGAAGTTTTATACAAAACTTATTCCATTAATCAAATATAGATTCATATTCATTTAACAAGTCATAGAACTTTACATAACATAACTCATACTGCTATCCCTTTGTGACCACAAAAGTCGGGATTTACTGCGATAACTTACACAAAAGTTAGGAATATTACGTTACACACGTACATTATCAAACATACTTAATTAAATACTAATCCCATTTATTTCCTAAGTCACGGTCTTTCATCTTTTTTTCCCCTTCTTGGTCGGAGTTGCACACGATCTGTTGCTTCTAGTTCCCATTTGATTAATTTGGATTTTAAGCTTATCTTGTTCCTCCATAGTTTTCATTAACGCTTTTTGCAACTGACTATTTAATAGCCTTTCTATTTCCCACAACTTTTCTAGAGAAGAAACCTGGTTTCTCAGATTCTGCACTTCTGTTGATGCTTGATCAGCTCCAACTTCGGTGTCCGAATCATTATCTGTCAGTTCCACCATTTTTGGATCCGGTACTACGTTTTCCAATACCACCACCTCATCAACGTTTCTTGCAGTGTGAGCCTCTATTTCAGCTATTGGCTTTGATATTGGCCCCTTCTTTACGAACTGAGGGTATCCTAATTCTTTTCTTCCTGACATCTACACACATGAATTATCCTGACTAACATATAGTATATACACACATCAAATAATAATTTTATAAAAGTTATCTTTTATTTTGTTTAACGATGAATTTATTCAATTCATCTCCTTTTAAACTCTATATGAGTTATCTGTATTTTCAGTGTTTCCCTCTGTTTTAAGGTTATAGCCCAAGGTCTACCCCACCTAAGGTTTATAACCCTAAGGCTTTGATACCACGCCCCCATATTCAGGTACTTGAAACCCAAACTCGGTGATTCACGATACCATTTCTATGAGCGGAATAATACTAATACTAATAACAATAATATAAATATCAAAATTAACTTACATATATCAAAGTTTAAATCCCAGGTACCAGACCTTTAAACATTCATTACATCATAGATAATAAATAACATTTTTTAATAAACTTTAACTATTACACAGAAATTTATAAAATTCATCAGAACAGCTTTCCTTTCCCCTTGTTCTTGCCTGATCCTTCGGGTTGATCATACTTAGCTGAAAACATTTAAATTTAAAGCAAGAATGAGCATTTGATTGCCCAGCAAGTAATAGCAACAATAAATATTAACAGAAGGAATTAAATATTTTCTTTGAATGCCACTTTTACAACGAATCAATAGTTGTGAAGTAAGTTGAACCAATAATAACAACATATCACTTCTATATCAAATTTTTGAAACTACGTATTGACTATAACTAGAGATTTGTCAACAGACTATGAACATTGTTTTCTATTTTCGAAAAGGTTAATCATAACTTCATCTGTAAACCGTCATAACTTACAGGCACGGGGGATGATCAGCCCGTTATGCCCTATATTGATCAATACTACATGCAATAATGATATCATCATTCATCTTATCGACCTTAGGTGCACAAAAGTTTTCCCATGTTCGGGATGTTCATACTTGTAGGGAATCCGAACCAAAATAATCTTGTTGGATACAATAAAGTTCTATCTTGCTCAAGAATTTTTTTAAGTTTATGTTTGGCCAAATCAAATAGCTTAGACGACTTTTAAGTCAACGTATACATACTCGAAATCAATAAGTATGTATCAACATGTGATTAAATACAATGATTATCCAAGTGGGGACACTTGTATAACCATATTTAGAAACTAATTAACAGAATAAATATCTAGATTATGCATTAATATTGTGTTGATAAACAATGATCGGATAATTTAAGAATTGGTATGAATATGAATAATTGGATACATAATCAATAACAATAGAGTTAATAATCTGGCACAATAATATGATTATAATTTTGAAACTTTCTTACTCATGTCCATTGCATAAAGTAAATGTAAAGTTAGGATACTTGCACAATGTAAAGAATAGTTCAGATACTTGCCTGAGTTGCTGCTTACAATAACGCAACTTAGCTTAATCTTTTTTACCGAAACCTATCATTAATAAAAGCATTCGTTCGATTAGAATATTATATCATATCTCATAGTACTGCTATTTGTAGTCAGCACATTATCTAATCACATTGTTACATAAGCTTAACAATCATTGATTCACTAACAAACACATATCTAGTCAAACTATCTAAGTTTGGATCAATTTTTGAAATATTTCGGTGTACCGACGGCTTTATCGGGTATTTATCGAGTCTAAAACTCTATCATGTAGTTCAATAACTGAAAATATCAGTCATATTATTTTTAATTGTCTTATCATAATTTTTAAGTAATTATTATAATTTATCATGATTTTTCCAAATATCGTAATCATTATTAAATGATTTAAATATTAATTAATTCTATTATTATTAATATTTAATTAATATTAAATTATTAATGAAGCCATTACCAAAATATTAAAGTTATTTATAATAACTTAAAATACTTTTAATACATTTTTATTATCCTTAAATAATTTTTAAAATATTTAAAATTATTTTTAAATAATTACCATTAATATTTAAATATTAATGTATTATTTATCAAAATAATAAAATTCATTAGTTATAACTTAAAATATTTTTAATTCATTTATATCTTTTTTTAAATGATTTTTAAATCAATAAAAATCATTTTTAAGCTAATTTATTTAATATAATTATTAAATAATTCTTATATCATTAATATTAAAATATTAATATTTTTTGTGACAAAATATCAAAAGTTTTATTTTACAACTTAAAATATTTTTATAACCTTTAAATCATTTTTATATGATTTTTAAATCATTAATTTGATTTTTCATAATTTATTTAATACCTTTATCAAATAACTTAATTATCATTAATATTAATTGATTAATGAAATTTATCACAAAATATTAAAAGTCATTAAAAATAACTTAAAATATTTTCTTATATCATATATATATATATATATATATATATATATATATATATATATATATATATATATATATATATATATATATAAAATGATTTTTCATGTATAAAAATTATTTTTAAGTAATTTGTTTAATATTATAATTAAATAAATTAAATACCATTAATATTCCAAAAATATTAAATATTTATGAAATATATTTAAAATTATTAAAAACTAATTTTTAGACCTTAAAATAATTTTTAATAATTTATTATGAATTTTTAATAATTAAAAACCATTTAATACTAATTATTTAATAAAAACAATAAATTAGTAATTAATCTGTCGCTAATGGGCCCTATAGCGACGAAACTGTCACTATAGGTGTTCTTGTGGAAATCCAGGTATTCATACTCAGTGATCGAGGGTACTAGTTTAAGCAAGATTAAATATTTGCTCGAAGTGTTTCTAAGCAAGTTATTGGGTTGATATTGTAGTGCTATTGTAACACTTCATAATACAACAACAATCATGACCATACAACCTAAAACGAACGAGATCTGGGCTTGTAAAGTGGCTGTCAGAGTTGTTCTTCATTTCTAGGGTACCAAGAAATGAAGAACAGTTCGAGTGGACACTTTTGGCCTTCAACAACTTGTAATCCATGCGTTGTTTTTGTGATATTGGGATTCTAGGTTGTAGACAACATGACCAGGTACAAATCCATTACATAAAAAACCGTGTAACAACATTACCATCATCAGATCCAAGCTGGTCAAACTAGGTCAGAGACCATGGCCATAGGTTTTCTAGGTTGCCCAGAAAACCGAAATCGTGATCTTCTTACCTACTTTGACCAGCCACTGTAATCGACTCGGTTCTCCTTTAGGTGTTATAAAAGCATAAGAATAGATTACATATAACAAGCTTGTTACAACTACAAAATCAAAACAACAAACATGAGCAAGATCTGTGGACATGAACTTCTTGTCAGAGCCATCTGGGTATGTTCTGGGTTACCCAGAAAGGCTTGGTCAATGTCGGTCAACGTGGTTTGACCACATATAACTTTCAATTTATAGCAGATCTGATCCTGATTCAAGTTTTAGAGTAAAGCCCACATGACATACTAGTACACACCTTTAACACATACAAATCATTAACGAGCACGGATCTATGAGGGCTGACATTCGGTTGTCAGACTTCATTTTCTAGATTTCCAGATTTTGTAAAACTTCAAATCTGGGCCTCTAGAAGTTATGGATCAAATATCTAGCAACCCGGATCATCATTAAACACTACCTACAACATTTCTTAATACAAAAATCTAACATCTAACATGGCCTTCAAGATCAGATTTCATTTAGGGTTAATACCTTTCTATGAACAAACTCTTGAATCTAGGGTCCTGATCTATTTGTGGATTTCATGGGGCTTGATTTATGACTGATCTAGTAAGGGAATTTCGGAGGTTTTAGAGAGAGAGAGTCCAGTTTGAGTATAGGAAAAATATGAACATGAACATACACTTTCTCTCTCCAATTCTACATATGTGTTGTAGATGCAATGAATTTGGAAGGTTAAAGGATGAGAGCTGGTGTTTTTCTTAGCCCCTAGCTAGACTAGGTTGATGTCATGATAAGATTTGGCAAGATTTTGCCATCAATAATTCAAGAATGGGATAAAAAACGTATTTTGGTCAATTATCTTTTAATTTTAATGGTATTCTTGTCCATGGTACTTAAATCTAATGTTTAATCACTAGATTTTAAATCTTAAGGTTTCCCAAATAATTTATAGGTTTTGAAAAATTAAAATTCAAGTGTAATAAAATTTTAATTAAAACACACTAATTAAAATTAGGGTTTTTAATAGAATATTAGGGTTTAAGTAATTAGTAATCCTTAATATCATTAGGGTTCCCAAATTAACAATTCAAATCACTAAAATAATAATTAGGGTTTATAATTTTAGCAATTAGAGTTCCTAATTAGCAAATTAGGGTTTCTAATTTTAATTAGAGTTTTCAAATATTAATTAGGGTTTTTCCTAATTAACAGAAATTCTATAATATGCTACTTAATTCATATAACATAATTTCTGACCGATCTTAAACTTCAGTTTTGAGTTTCCAATTATGGTTTATGACAGTAATACTAGGGTTTGTCGTGATACACTATAATTGACTAACTATTATATGTCTACACATATACTATATATATTTACAACACTGAAAAATAATATTATATTTAATATAATATTATTATTCTCATTCATTGCTCAAAATTCAAAATTAGGGTTTTGATTCCATATCTGATTTATCTTTCATATATAACATTATTAATTAAGTTAAAAAGAATTAACTTAAATAACCCGAACTAAAATTTATATAATAAAATAATATAATTATTATAATTCCAATAATCATTTCATATATTATTTAAATAATATAAAAATCATATTTTTATGGAAAATAAATAATAAAAATATTTCTACCACAAAATTAATTATTATAAGAATATACTTTATAATGATCAATAATTCTAAAATAAAATTATTTAAAATTATTCGTGTAATAAATAAATTTTATTTATCACATATATACATACACATTACTTGGCACATATTCTCATATTTAAAATAAAAAAAAATTATATGCAAAATTTCTCATTTATTTATATAGAAAATATCAGGTTATTACAATGCACACAAGCCAATTATGTTTGATGATAAAGCATATACTTTGTAACAATCTTATTCATTTATTAATAAAATAATTGTTTAATTAAAGGCTTTTAATTTATTACATGGTGTTGTTTTACAATATGTGATAAACCCATAGTTTTGAGCAATACTTTTAAAATCACGATGATGATCATGCTATTGAGATCTAAATTTTTAGATAGCTCACAAACTAAGATTGTTCCCAATTATTGGATTACTAAAAAGGAGATTAATGAATCTGGATAGATTGAGACATATGTTTCTTTCTCATTGGACGAGGAAAATTGATCGCATGATCATTTGTGTGGAGACAGTAAAGCAAGTGTGTAGGTACTTATTAGAAAATAAGTTTACTGAACGTGGCTCGCTAAAGAATACCTAATGGAGTTTTACTTGTCTGTCAATAGAAATTCCTGAAGTGATAGTATACAAGTGATCCTTAGACTTGATATTATCGAAGTATCTTATGTATAATGAATTATACTTTGACTTATTCCTTAAGACCCTTAGTGTGACGACCCCAAAATAGGTCCATTCCATCCAACCTATTTTGAGTCGCCAAATACATGGTACAGAAAATAACTACAACTTTATTACAACAATTGTCGTGTAAAATACAACAACACATATACTGTGAGTTTGGATACAAATATATACCAAATGTGACTCATGTCCCAGCCGTGGACAGCACCTCACAGTGACATCTTACATAAAGGTATAGTCAAAAACTGTTTTAGAAATTAGAATCTTTGGGAAGTGCACAAGAAAATCTTCGTACATGGGAGGCCATGCTTCTAGGTTATGATAGATATCATATGGCCACAGAATTATCCTTGGTTGACCTAATAGACCCCAAAGAAAAACGAGAAGATTACTGTCATATTCTTCCCAGTGGTGAGTCTTCTCTTGACATATCATTATCTCCACTGTCTCTAATTGAGAATTATACTTCAAACAAACACCGAGATTATATAGGTAGTGCTCGTAAATATACTCAGCAAGTGGATGAGCACATCCCTGTCTTATGATGACACGAGGTTGTATGTCATTAGACATCTTGTATGATAGTGGCAAAACACCCTTCCAACGTTGGGATCGCCTCACCCTATTTGACTCATCAAATATAACTACTAAATGATGTATACAACACTTTTCTATACTGCTTAGGAAGAACCTCCACAGCTAGAGACTACCGTTCTATTTTCCTGTTACCCTCGCTCAACCCAACTACACTCTTATTACCTTAAAGGAATTGTGAAGCAAAAGGGTGAGCACAACTAGCCCAGTAAAGAATATCATGACTAAAGATAAATAAATTATCAATAGCCTTCAACAGAATTGAATCAGAGATTTAGAACATATGGTAGATGATAAAATTTTTTTACCATAAATGCAGCGGAATGAGCAATCCATTAGAAGAGTCAAATAGACCATAAAGTCCATTATCTTCTCCATATTAAAAATCCACCAACAATGTTTTATCCCTGTAACATTAATCAACAGTTCTTTTCCACAATTATATGAATAACTCATAATCATAATTGTAATTCTAAATTCCTCTTCGCATCCAGGACGAAGATAATTTTTATCACATGTCTTTACCTGAAACATCAAAAATTATGGTTATATCAAATCACAGTTCATGTTTATAATCATACTAACAATTTCATCTTTGCACTACGGCCAAAGATATTCATCAACAAACCATATTTGCACTACAGGCCAAAGATATTCAACAACAGGTCATCTTTGCACTACGAGCCAAAGATATTTTTCAATAATTCATATTTGCACTACGGGCCAAAGATATTCATCAAAAATTTATCTTTGCACTATAGGCCAAAGATATTCCTCAACAGTTCATATTTGCACTACAGGCCAAATATATTCATATCTCAAAGAAATATATAATCATTTCAGAATTTATATAAACAATAATTATAACCATGTTAATCAATTCATCTTTACACTTAAGCTAGAGATATTCAATTATAAATTCAATGGTCATGATCATACCAGTTAACAATTCATCTTTGCACTACAGGCCAAAGATATTCCTCAGTCACGATCATACCAATAATTTACCCATCTTTACACTCAAGTGAAAGAGAAAATCAACATCAGGGTTATAAAAATGTTATATTTGATAATAAAAATAATATGATCAACATATAGATTTAATCTCAAGAGTAATATTCATAAATCAACTATAATTTGGTTAGAAAAAAAAACCAATTTTGTCATGAATAGTAACTTGTGAATAGTAACCCATGAATAGTAACTTCATGAATAGTAACTCGTGAATAGTAACTCGTAAATAGTAACTCATGAATAGTAAACCCGACACAATAAGGTAAAAATTCCACAATAAAATCCATACCAGTATTTCAGTATAATGATATTGAAAGAATAACATCATTATGAATAATATAGCATCCCTTAATATCCCTTACTATCCCTTACCTCAAAAGAGCAGCACTTCTGACTGGATATTGGATATGACGCTGAAGGAAACTTACACTGATGAATAGCAACTCACCAAGTATCTAAATACTCACAAAATACACTTGATAATCTAGAGCGAAAAAAAGAGAAAACTTATGAATTCTGGTGTGATTTTCAATTCTAACTTAGCCCTCTATTTTAGGAAAATGTTAGCACGCCGAAGCAGACTTGACCTGCTACCTGATGGCTTTACCTGCTGCTATTCCTGTAACGCCCCAGAAAATCGGATTTTTGAGAATTAAATTTTAATTTTTATTAAACGAATTTAATTGATTATTTATGAGCAAGCTAATCGAACGTCATTCTATGACCTAGAAATGTCAGAACATCGTAGGATTTTGGCTATGTGGTAGAATTAAAGTGTTTGAATTTCCAAGACGAAAATAAAAGCTTTTCGAGAAATTTTCTGAAAAATACTATTCACGCATTTCTGCTCGGGAATTATTTTTGAACTTCCGAGAAATACGTAATGATAGAATATCGATGTGAGATAGAATATCTAATAATATTTCAGTTATGAAAAATGTAATATTTTGCATGTGGACTTAAAACCTAACGTTTAAGGAAAATGATTTACGAGAAGGAAATATAATGCGAGTAATGGATTAAGCGATGATCGTATACTACGTAAGTATTATACGATGTAATGAATACAAGTATGATACGAAATATTATACGAGTACGTATGAATAATGGTATGTCATATATGTGGAATAAGTATACGAGCTAGAATACGAGAATTATACGTGATTATACGTTATAAGGCTTTAAGCCAATTGTAATGAATTTGTAGAATTGGTAGGATTTGTTAAGTATTATGTGAGCTAAGTATTGAATGTAAGTATAATACGACGTATTGTACTATCATGTATGAAGAATGAGATAACGTATATTAAGAATTAATATACGAGATAGCATACAAAGATTATACGTGGAGTGTAAATGTTAAGTTATGTAATTTAAAGGGAATGGACTTGTAGGATTATAAACTTAATAGTAGGAGTCCAATATAATGTGACAATCAAGCCCAAGTGTTTGGTATATCATGAGTCCAAATCATGTAGCACAAGCCCATTAAGGAAGTAGTTGGATGAATTAACCAAGCCCAATGAATTAGCCATGATCTATGGAGCAATCCAAGTGTAAAGTGGGTAAACTTGATGGGCAAACAAATTGTGTGATTAGCAAGAGACTTAATGACTAAGCAATGGATAACTTAAGTGGTGAGCAAGTGACTTGGTGGCTAAGTAGAAGTGGTGACCAAGTTAACTTAATTAGGAAGTAATGAATAGTAAGGAGGTGGATGGCCTTTTGACCATTATACCCTCATCTAGGATTTCCTATAAATAGAGAGCTTGAAGTTCATTTTGTGGTTGTTTCATTTTCATCCAACTCCTCTCATATATAAGTAACTTATTTGGTTGAGAGAATAAGCACTTTCCTTGTTAAGTTTTCCACCAATAAACTTATAGCTTATTGGTTAGAGATAATAAGTTAGCAAAAGTTATACTTGGAAGTAAGAAGTAAGCACAAGAAAGAATCAAGTGATCATCAAAGAGTAAGTGTTCTTGAACCATGTTTCTCTTTCTTTTCTATTGTTAGAGAAGGGCGTATTGATAGAGCTAACATGCTAAGAAGAGGTTGGAATAATGAATCAAAGGGCTTAAGTCATAATAAGCCGGATAAGTCACGAATAATCTATTCGTAATCATATAGGTTAAGACCTTGTGAAGAACACTAATGAATGTATAATAACTTGTAGGAACTTGTAACATGGTTACATTAATGAAGTTAGTATGATAATAAGAAGCATGAATAATGGATCGAAGTCATCATCCATAATAAGTTATATGAAAAGAAGACATAAGTTATGAGTATTAAAAATATAAGTAATTCTTATTTTCATAAGTCCTAAACTCACAATGAACTAGTAATAACTTATCATGAATATAAGTTAACGAAGCATTTGTGTCAAGATGATAGTATAATGGATTGAATCCAAGTGAAATGGTTTAAAAATCTCAAGTAACGAAGTTTCGCCGGAATTTGCACGATTAGACGACGATCGTCGAATTCGTGAAATTCTCGAAATGGAAGTCGAATTTTGATATTGAGTTTCGAAATGTTGGTTTTCAATGGAGACAAGTAGTATTTGTCATTAGAGAGTTGGGGACTCGAAAATGGTCGGATTCCGACTTAGAACGAAGAAACGAGCGTTGAACGTTCATGAACGTTTACTGTTTTCATTGAAAATGGACTAATAGGTGAATTTTTAGCAAACGAAATCGAATAGATAAAATTCTTGAATGATCATGTAGATTACATAATTTGTGAACCGTAGGCTTTTGAACGAGCCAATTCAGACTTATAACGAAGAAGTTATGCATCCAGGAAGTTCACAAAATTTCGAAACAGAAAATTTTTCTGGTGCACAGAGTTGGCGCCGCGGCGCTAACCCAAGGCAAAATAGGTCACGCCTCAGCCCCAAGCATGGCCGGGAAAAGGTAAAACCTACTGAAGAGTCGTGCCGCGGTGCGGCAATTATCAAAGGGAATCGCGCCGCAGCACCGAGTCCGGTTTCCAAGCCCTAAGGGGCGACATCGCAGCGCGGCACAAAGAAGAAAAGATGGCGCCGCGGCACCAGCACTAGGGTTTGCATAGAGAGGATTATTTGTGAAGATAAAAAGAGAGGTAATGAAGTAAAATAGACCTAATGAACATGAAGTAACATTGTTAAGTCATGATTAGACCCCAAGTAGGATCACTTAGGGTTACGGAAAGTCGATTGAAGATGAACGCAAATGGTATGCAATAAACGTACTTAACCAAGGACGATTAAAATGTCGTTTAATAATGTAAGAACATTAGTAAACCGTAAGGAAAGATGATTAACTCGAGCCGAGTTGTATTAATGATATAATTTCACTTAAGTGTTATAAGAGAACGAAGTTGGTAAGAATGATGTAAAGAATGACGGAAAGCCGGAACCCATAAATAACAAATCTAATAAGGGATTAGATTGAGAAGAAGGGTAAGATTCTTTAGGAGCTATGTAGGTTCATTCATAACCTAATATGGTATGTTATGTGATTATGTGTTGTAGAGACTGTAAAGACTCAAGGGAAACGTATTTATACTGTAGCAGACGTTGAAGGCAAGTTTTTCCTAAACGCTTGTCTAACCTTCGTGTTAGCCAGGTTTTCAAATGATTCAAATTATGAGATGCATGTATGGTTTTGAAGAAAGAGTCGATGCTAGTTTTAGCTCGGCTAAACTAATCTTGATAGATTGATTGAACTGTTTACAAGTCTTTCAATATAGAATTGCTAATGCTATCCTACGCCAACTATTTGGTACGGATTCAAGGTAAGCCTGAATATGTATAAACAAGTATTTTTTTCATCGAGTATTCGATGGGCACGTGAGGTTGCCACAACTTAAACATACACACGTTTAATGGATGTAGTGTTGATCAACATAGAGTACTATGAGCTGATCACTCAGAAGTGCTCGTAAGCTATGCCAGACTTACGGACTTCGTGCCGGGTCATCCTTTTCAAAGAAACTATAAGACGTTCACGTCTTGAACTATAATTGATGATTCATGGAATACTGTTATTATAAAATGTTTTGAAGGAAAAGAAACTCTATTTTAAGTTATTGATAGTACTTCGTAACTATCATCCAGTTATTGAAGATATACGATTCTTATGTTTCAAGCATGCTTTTAAAAATAAAATTGTTATACTTGATGAGCTTGTTATGCTCATTCTTGCTTGAACCATATGAATGCAGCTTAAACGATACGACCAAGGGATTCGACAAGGATAAAGTGAAGACTAAAGCGTGCTTGTAGACTACCTATGTAATAATATAGGTTTCTAATGATAATATGTGATATTATGACAAGGACAAATTTAACGGTTATAACGAACCTGGGGAATGGTAATATTATTTTCGTATATATATGAGACATATTCGTTCTTTTGAGGCATTTCAATTGAATGTTTGTGTGAACTGTAGCACCGTGGAGTACCATCTGTCGGGTTAAAAGAGACTCGAATTTGGGGGCGTCATAGGTTGGTATCAGAGCATTAGGTTATAAAACTTAAGGGGGGAAGAACCTTAGGCTAATAACCTCGTTAAGGAAGAGAAGTCCGAAGGGAGTAAACTTGAGCTTTACTTGAGTTGAATGAGTCAATAAGGTATTGAGGAAACTCAGTATCAAAAGATTTAAAAGATGGAAAGTAACCCTAAATAAATTAAATGTGATTTGTGCTTATACAATTCTGTGTTATGTACTAATCAACGTATGTGTTATTATAGGATGTCGATTGATAGCTTGATGTATAGAGATATACACGCGGTGAGCGAAGAGCCTGTGAACCGAGTAGAGCCTGTACCTATGCCAGTGGCGGAGGTACCAATAGTGATTCTTGAGGAGTCGGAGACAGAGGAGTACTTTTCTGAGGAAGACTACTCTGAGGGAGAGATGGATATATCGTCATACCTTAGTATGATGAATGAGGTGGAGGAAGAAAGAGAGGTAACATCGGTTACTATGGTGGTACCTACATTGGAGTCATCACCTCCTGATGCAATGGAAGTATTGTATCTAGCAGCGCTTGACAGGAATGTGCAACTGGGTATAGTTGTGCAGAATTAGAGTGAAGAGATTAGTTATCTCAATGAAGCTAAGATGTCTACAGAAGTAGATTTTGAGTTAGAGCACGACAAACAGGTGCTTATGGCAGAGCAGGCTATGAATTTTAAGGCAGAGGCCGATGAGCTTCGTAGAGAACTTGGGGAGAAGGATCAGAAGATAGCCCGGATGTCTTACATCCATGAGAGTGCTCATAAGGATTTCAAGATGAAGGTTGCTTGTTATTCCGTTGAGTCAGGACAAACCCGTCATATGATTAGTCGGGATACTGTAGCGAAGATTGTGAATGAGAAATACGAGGACGCTGTTATGCATTATTAGAAATCTAAAGTTATATGTGTAATGGCGTAAAACCCTCCTTTGTATAAAAGGGTAGACTTTTTGTAAATCCCAAATTTTGTGAAGTTCAAGTTCGGGATAAAAATGTAATAGCTGTTGGCTATGAACGTAAATTGTAAATATTTTCTAACTATGAAGAAGCATATGTATATAATGAAGTTTTCATGGAAATGATTTGTTATGATGCAATCTGGCATGTGGCGATTAATAACGAAGTAAGTAAATAGATAATAATGAAATTTTATTTATTTAATCAGGAAATACCGCTAAGGAAAAGATAGCGTAATCAGGAAGTGAAATCGCATAATGATAATGAAGGGGGTCTGAACAACCCTATGCAAGAGTTCGTTAATTTATTAGCGACTGCATTTGACTAAACCGGGGTAGAATACTCGCGGAACCTAGAGTAGCTAGAACGACTATCTTTAAGGAGTTTAAAAGCATAGGTCCGTCAGAGTTCAAAGGAACGACGGACCCAGTAGATGCCCAGACCGGGGTAAAAGAAGTGGAGAAGGCGTTTTTTTATTACAAACGTAGTTGAGGTGCAAAGGATTTCTTTTGCAACTTACTTAACGAAAGGGGGAAGCCAACCTTTGGTGGGAGGCTCACCAGGGTAGGGCTAGAACAGATGTGGTAGTATGGGAATAATTCAAGAAGGTTTACTTCGAGAATTATTTCCCTACAAGTGTGTGAGGGAGGATGGAGATTAAGTTCTTAGAACTTAAGTAAGGGGACATGACGGTTCCTCAAGATGAGGACAAATACAATTGGCGAGGTTTGTTTCACATCTAGTGAACACGGAGGAGATGAAGACTCGTAGATTGGAGCAGGGCCTGAAACCCTAGCTCTATAGTAGGATTTTGGTGTTCTAGAGTGTTTCCTATGGGATCATTCTGGAAAAGGTAATTATAACAGAAGGTGGTAGTGAAGCGTAGACTCAATACCACAAAGAGAGGAAGAATGAAAGCAAGGGAGAGGGAGAAACCAAGATAGAGAATGCCAATGGTAGTATGCCAAGAAGAAAGAATTATAACTCCAGGAATTCTGGAGTGGGACAAGGGGATCCTAAGCGTAGGATCAGAGTGTATAAAACAGATGGAAAGACTCATCTAGGAGTCTGTCTGAAAAGGGTTAAGAATATTTTTAAACATTAAGATATAGGAAGAGGGATTAACTTTAGTTAAATCATATTCGTGAAAATTATTTCATGGATAATCGAAGTAAGTAGGTATCAGTATATAAGTACTGTTCATGTTGAGAGAATTTGAGGAAATTTTCGGTATGAATGGGTTGATTAACAATAGAACTATAATAAATAGTTATAAGAAAAGTCTGAACCTTCAATTTTTCAGAAAACACAAGGTAGTAATTCATGATAATAAAACACAGAGACGTCTTGTCGTCTCACCTGGACGTAAGTTAATAGGATGTTAAAGAAGAGGATGAGTCGTTACGGTTGCGTATCGACTATCGTAATAGGAGTAAGTTAATAGTTAAGAGTAAATACCCATGGCCTAGGATCGATGATCTATTTGGTCAGTTGAGAGGGGCAAAGAATTCTTATAAAGATAGATATTTGTATGGGGTATAGTCGGTTGAAAGTAAGGAAGAAGGAGGAGATACCTAAGATGACATTCAGAACACGTTATAGTTATGACAAGTTTCTGGTTATGTCATTTAGGTTGACTAATGTACTGAAGTTAGATTTGTCGTAAGGAGCGTCGAGTAAGTCGGTGATAAATTGATAGGTACCCTTGTGAGATGCTATGGTCGAAGGTACCATTAGCGTCACAGGATTTAAAAGAAAGGTTGATTAAGGCACCTGTATTATCTTTATCAGATGATACGGGAAATTTTGTAGTGTATCTCGATGTTCGCATTGATGACATGATTGTGTGCTCTTACAGCATGGCAATGTCAGTGTGTATGTGATATGTCGGTTAAGGATTATAAGAAAGTCTATCCTACTTATGATCCAGAATTGACAGCTAAAGTTTTAAATTAAAACTCTAAAGATAGTATTTATACTGGGAGAAAAGTGAGATATACACGGACTCTAAGAGTCTGAAATATATCTCCACACGGAAGGAGTTGAATATGCAGTAGAGAGAGGACTGTGATATCTTATATCATTCAGGGAAGGTAAACGTAGAAGCCGACACACTAAGTAGGAGGAGTATTGAAAGTTATCAATATTAACGACTCAGAATGAGTTAATAACGGAAATGGCAAGGTCAAAGTTAGAAGTTAAATTACGGAATGAAAGGGTAGAAATGTTTTGCACAAGATGGACTCAATCCAGGATGATGGAACGAGTTACATAAGTACGATTAAGTACCGAGTTGTACAAGCGAATGAAGAAGATGATGCAGGATAAGTAGAAGACTAAGTATAGTCTTATTTTAGAGGAGGAATTTGAGTTCCATATAAATCCGAGTTAAAAGGATAACTGGGATGATATAGAGATCGCGTAATGTGTTAATAAGTGTTTAACTTCCAACTCAGATTATTGATAGGAAGTGATAAGTCATATGAATTAAGATAATACCTTCTGTGAAGGTGAAATGGAAGAACCCCAATGTCGAAGAAGCATTGTGGGAACTCGAGATTAAAAGAAAGGAAATTTTTTCTCTGTGGTATAAGTATGATTAGCGAGATTCTGGGGACAGAATCCTTGTAAAGAGGGAAGAGTGTAACGCCACAGAAAATTGGATTTTTGAGAATTAAATTTTTATTTTTATCAAATGAATTTAATTGATTATTTATGGAGCAAGCTTATCGAACGTCGTTCCATGACCTAGAAATGTCAGAACATCGTATGATTTTGGCTATGTGGTAGAATTAAAGTGTTTGAATTTCCAAGACGAAAATAAAAGCTTTCCGAGAAATTTTCTGAAAAATACTATTCACGCATTTCTGCTCGGGAATTATTTTTGAACTTCCGAGAAATACGTAATGATAGAATATCGATGTGAGATAGAATATCCAATAATATTTCAGTTATGGAAAACGTAATATTTCGCCTGTGGACTTAAAACCTAACGTTTAAGGAAAATGATTTACGAGAAGGAAATGTAATGTGAGTAATGGATTAAGCGATGATCGTATACTACGTAAGTATTATACGATGTAATGAATACAAGTATGATACGAAGTATTATACGAGTACGTATGAATAATGGTATGTCATATATGTGGAATAAGTATACGAGCTAGAATACGAGAATTATACGTGATTATACGTTATAAGGCTTTAAGCCAATTGTAATGAATTTGTAGAATTGGTAGGATTTGTTAAGTATTATGTGAGCCAAGTATTGAATGTAAGTATAATACGACGTATTGTACTATCATGTATGAAGAATGAGATAATGTATATTAAGAATTAATATACGAGATAGCATACAAAGATTATACGTGGAGTGTAAATGTTAAGTTATGTAATTTAAAGGGAATGGACTTGTAGGATTATAAACTTAATAGTAGGAGTCCAATATAATGTGACAATCAAGCCCAAGTGTTTGGTATATCATGAGTCCAAATCATGTAGCACAAGCCCATTAAGGAAGTAGTTGGATGAATTAACCAAGCCCAATGAATTAGCCATGATCTATGGAGCAATCCAAGTGTAAAGTGGGTAAACTTGATGGGCAAACAAATTGTGTGATTAGCAAGAGACTTAATGACTAAGCAATGGATAACTTAAGTGGTGAGCAAGTGACTTGGTGGCTAAGTAGAATTGGTGACCAAGTTAACTTAATTAGGAAGTAATGAATAGTAAGGAGGTGGATGGCCTTTTGACCATTATACCCTCATCTAGGATTTCCTATAAATAGAGAGCTTGGAGTTCATTTTGTGGTTGTTTCATTTTCATCCAACTCCTTTCATATATAAGTAACTTATTTGTTTGAGAGAATAAGCACTTTCCTTGTTAAGTTTTCCACCAATAAACTTATAGCTTATTGGTTAGAGATAATAAGTTAGCAAAAGTTATACTTGGAAGTAAGAAGTAAGCACAAGAAAGAATCAAGTGATCATCAAAGAGTAAGTGTTCTTAAACCATGTTTCTCTTTCTTTTCTATTGTTAGAGAAGGGGGTATTGGTAGAGCTAACATGCTAAGAAGAGGTTGGAATAATGAACCAAAGGGCTTAAGTCATAATAAGCCGGATAAGTCATGAATAATCTATTCGTAATCATATAGGTTAAGACCTTGTGAAGAACACTAATGAATGTATAATAACTTGTAGGAACTTGTAACATGGTTACATTAATGAAGTTAGTATGATAATAAGAAGCATGAATAATGGATCAAAGTCATCATCCATAATAATTTATATGAAAAGAAGACATAAGTTATGAGTATTGAAAATATAAGTAATTCATATTTTCATAAGTTCTAAACTCACAATGAACTAGTAATAACTTATCATGAATATAAGTTAACGAAGCATTTGTGTCAAGATGATAGTATAATGGATTGAATCCAAGTGAAATGGTTTAAAAATCTCAAGTAACGAAGTTTCGCCGGAATTTGCACGATTAGACGACGATCGTCGAATTCGTGAAATTCTCAGAATGGAAGTCAAAATTTGATATTGAGTTTGGAAACGTTGGTTTTCAATGGAGATAATTAGTATTTGTCATTATAGAGTTGCGGACTCGAAAATGGCCGGATTCCGACTTAGAACGAAGAAACGAGCGTTGAACGTTCACGAACGTTTACCGTTTTCATTGAAAATGGAGTAATAGGTGAATTTTTAGCAAACGAAATCGAATAGATAAAATTCTTGAATGATCATGTAGATTACATAATTTTTGAATCGTAGGCTTTTGAACGAGCCAATTCGGACTTATAACGAAGAAGTTATGCGTCCGGGAAGTTCACAAAATTTAAAAACTGAAAATTTTTCTGGTGCACAGAGTTGGCGCCGTGGCGCCAACCCAAGGCAAAATAGGTCACGCCGCAGCGCCGAGCATGGCCGGGCAAAGGTGAAACCTACTGAAGAGTCACGCCGCGGCGCGAAAATTATCAAAGGGAATCGCGTCGCAGCACCGAGTCCGGTTTCCAAGCCCTAAGGGGCGACGCCGCAGCGCGGCACAAAGAAGAAAAGCTGGCGCCGCGGCGCCAGCACTATGGTTTGCATAGAAAGGATTGTTTATGAAGATAAAAAGAGAGGTAATGAAGTAACATAGACCTAATGAACATGAAGTAACATTGTTAAGTCATGATTAAACCCCAAGTAGGATCACTTAGGGTTAAGGAAAGTCGATTGAAGATGAACGTAAATGGTATGCAATAAACGTACTTAACCAAGGACGATTAAAATGTCGTTTAATAATGTAAGAACATTAGTAAACAGTAAGGAAAGATGATTAACTCGAGCCGAGTTGTATTAATGATATAATTTCACTTAAGTGTTATAAGAGAACGAAGTTGGTAAGAATGATGTAAAGAATGACGGAAAGCCGGAACCCATAAATAACAAATCTAATTAGGGATTAGATTGAGAAGAAGGGTAAGATTCTTTAGGAGCTATGTAGGTTCATTCATAACCTAATATGGTATGTTATGTGATTATGTGTTGTAGAGATTGTAAAGACTCAAGGGAAACGTATTTATACTATAGCAGGCGTTGAAGGCAAGTTTTTCCTCAACGCTTGTCTAACCTTCGTGTTAGCCAGGTTTTCAAATGATTCAAATTATGAGATGCATGTATGGTTTTGAAGAAAGAGTCGATGCCAGTTTTAGCTCGGCTAGACTAATCTTGATAGATTGATTGAACTGTTTACAAGTCTTTCAATATAGAATTGCTAACGCTATCCTATGCCAACTATTTGGTATGGATTCAAGGTAAGCCTGAGTATGTATAAACAAATGTTTTTTTCATCGAGTATTCGATGGGCACGTGAGGTTGCCACAACTTAAACGTATACACGTTTAATGGATGTAGTGTTGATCAACATAGAGTACTATGAGCTGATCACTCAGAAGTGCTCGTAAGCTATGCCGGACTTACGGACTTCGTGCCGGGTCGTCCCTTTCAAAGAAACTATAAGACGTTCACGTCTTGAACTAGAATTGATGATTCATGGAATATTGTTATTGTAAAATGTTTTGAAGGAAAAGAAACGCTATTTTAAGTTATTGATAGTACTTCGTAACTATCATCCAGTTATTGAAGATATACGATTCTTATGTTTCAAGCATGCTTTTAAAAATAAAATTGTTATACTTGATGAGCTTGTTATGCTCATTCTTGCTTGAACCATATGAATGCAGCTTAAACGATACGACCAAGGGATTCGACAAGGATAAAGTGAAGGCTAAAGCGAGCTTTTAGACTACCTATGTAATAGTATAGGTTTGTAATGATAATATGTGATATTATGACAAGAAAAAATGTAACGGTTATAACGAACCTGGGGAATGGTAATATTATTTTGGTATATATATGAGACATATTCGTTCTTTTGAGGCATTTCAATTGAATGTTTGTGTGAACTGTAGCACCGTGGAGCACCATCTGTCGAGTTAAAAGAGACCCGAATTTGGGGGCGTCACAATTCCACCCACCAAAAATCAGCCATCTTCCCCAACAACCAAAAGTGGGGCCCACCCATTTCTATAATTTTTCACCAAAATCATATATAAACCTAATTTCCGAATCAGTCACCTCTTAAAATTCATAACAAATTATACGTTCATTTTTAACGGTTCAAAATTTGTGGACATATACTCAACTTATATATGTATAACATATCCAAAAATCACAGCGATCCAATGGTCAGATTAAAAATTATAACTCACACAATAAAGCTGTAAGAACACTGATTTGATCTTTTAATACCTCCAATCCGACAAAATACTGATAAAATACCTCAACATTAATTTCTTCATTTATAACCACGTAAATAAATCCATCATTTATATCCACATCAAATAAATATTTCCTTATCATATAAATCAATAATTAATTATTCATAAATAATATTACAGAATCACAATTATGACAACCAGACAGTTTCCAGGAAAGAGGGGGCTTTCCGATAAGGATTTCTCCTTACTGGCGCGCAATTAGGTGTCCAAACCTCTCCTTGACAGAACTTTCTAGACATTGTCAATAATGCTATCTAATAATATTATTCAAATAATACCAATTATTGATCTGATAATGGAGACACTGTGCAGTGACAATTATTAAAACAACAATAATATAAAATATCAGCGCAACAATTATTGATTCAATAAAATAAAATATTGAATAGTAATTACTGTAACAATTATTGAGTAGTGCCTTCTCATGTAAGAATCAATAATTAAAAAAAATATTGTTCAATACCGTGTGCTACAGTGCAACTACGCGTATTACTGTATTTTAACCACCAAGTATTCCAACAGTGTTAACGGTAACAACTACGCCGTTATTTATAAAAACTCAAATTTATCGTTTTCTTCATCCGACAGTTATTCTGTTATGGGGCCCACAAATGACTGCGCCGTCGTACGAATATTTCCCGACAGCAAGAATATTCCACGACCAAACGAATATTCCCCGACAACAATGAGTATTTTATAACCACTTGCGTATTTTAAAAAATTTCATATATTACCCTTAACTTTAACTTGTTATCAATTTAACCATTTACTAAATTGAAAAATTGAATATTTTATTTCATAAATTTTGGGGTCTTACACTTAGGGTATATCAAAGAGTATGCTTGGGTATAGCAAGTTATACACAGAGATAATGTATGATCAACAAAGAATCTACTGCTTCTAGTAAAAGAAGAGAATGTTATATGTCATTCGATAAATGACAATCCAGTAGTCATTGGCCAAGGCAGAATGAAATTAAAAATAAGTTTCTAATTTGTATTATTTGGAGTTGTGCATTTAAGAATCGAAATACATATAATTAAAAAAAATAATACTTAACAGTAATTCCATGTCTTATATTTAATTGGGACATTGTATGGTAGAAGGATTGAATTGTACGGTAACTATTTTACTCAAAGGTTCTTTTATGATTAATATTGAAATCCATATTATTGGGAAAGTCGTTGATCGCTAATGAGGCTTATCCTTATTATAGAATAAATGTTATTTATTTAAATGAATTAATAGTTTAATTTATTTATTTAAACAAGATTAAAATTGTTCTATTTGATTTATTCACAATCGGTTTAATATGGAGAACCTAAAGGGTTACACTTTAAAAGGAAGAATATTTATTTAAGAAGTAAATGACATAATCATAATAATAAGTTTAGTGTATTTAATTTAATATATGGTGATAGAATAAATTAAATAGCTTAATATTTATTATTTAATATTTTGAAAATATTAAATATGAATTAATAAGAGGAGTCTTATTATTATTATTACTACTATTATTTATTTCCTAAAGGAGTTTGGGAATTAATTAATAAGAGTACTCTCATATATTTGTAATTAGATTAGAAGTCTAATTCATTAAAAGAGTTTTATTAATCATTCCTAATAAGATTAGGAGCCTAATTAATTAAAGAATTTTAATTAATTAAAATAAAACTTAATTCCTTAATTGTTATAATGGATGAGGGTTGCCTATATCTATAAATAAGAAGAGTCTTATAATGGATGAGGGTTGATGTTTTTCACAACACACGTGAATAATAATTCCAAGAGTTGGGTGAGTACACATAATTTTATAGTAATAGAATCTAGTATTTTGTCAAACACCCATCTTCTTGAATACTTCTTCTTTCTTGGTGGATTACCTCTAGAGGCCAAACAATTGGGTGGCTAACGTTGATCAAAGGAATGAATTAAACACGGTGGATTCATTTTGAACCCGAAAAGGATTTAAAGGTGAACTTATACCTGAGGAAGCTCGAATCTTCAAGGGTATAATTCTTGTTCTTCATCTTTTTGTTTAATTAATAATTGTGCATAAAAAATAATCTGGGTATGTGATTTGTAAAATTTAAAACTTTGATTTTCCATGCTTCTGTTTATTTTGCAATTTGATTATATCCATGAATCTTACAAACCTAACAGTGGCGTCAGAGCCAAACTTTTATGCAAATTATTAATTGTTCAGATTTGATATGTATGTTGATATATGTTTGGAACAATTTTTTTGGGCATAATTATTGGCATAGAATCAAGTTTTTGGTGAAAAATTGCATAATTCTCGAATTGAAAAAACGAATTTTGATCACTTGCGCCGCAGTGCCGGATTACAGTGTAATTTGGGCGATACAGCGCCGGTCCGGGTTCAAGAAGGGTGACCCGGCACTACAGCGCCTGTGACACCCCTAAATCTGGGTACTTCATTCCCACAAGATTTGATGTTCACTTTCTAAACATTCGTTTCTAACAACCTAAAAATAATAAAATTTAACAACAAACTTTCCCATTAAAGGGTTACATCATTAAGTTCAATAAAATCGCAGGTTATCTAACCTTTAAACATTCATCAAATGCGGAAAAGTAAATAATTACATCACAAAATTTAAAATAAAGTCTGACATCAAGAAAGTTAATAAATTTTACAAGGTCTTCAACACTTGTTGAATTTCCTTTCCCTTTGCTAGTGGTTTGTTCATCAACCTTCTCAACTTTAGTTGCAATGATTATATATGCAAGAGTGAGCAAAACAAATGCTCACTTGAAATGATAATGAATAATAACATCATAACAACTGCCAAGGAATAGGCTCAATAGAACTGAATAATATTCTTTATCAATGATAATCAAGAACTGAAAATAGAATTTGAAATATATCTGAGGGTCACAAGACCACGAACTATGTCCAAGGTTATAAGTCTTCTTTTAACTTAAACCTACACAACCATAAGACTGTAAGGACTTCCTGTACTTAGGGGGATCATCCCTTCGTACCATGTATTGTGCACAAACATCTAAACGCTTACGCGTAATAAATCCCCTATAATAGGGATGTTCTTCTCAGTTTTTGGAATACAAGTTTGCACCAAAGTAAGTTTGGTTTGGACAAGCTTCAAGGGTAATTTAAAGTTTAACGAACATCAACTAAGGATTAGTTGAATAAATACGTACTAACGTTTCAAGGTTTTGATAACAACATGTTATGGAATAGTTATGAGCCATAATCGAATAAACATAATGCATCAAAATCATGCTTAAGGAATAAACTTAAAAACATTGAAAGATATACTAAACCATGATTGAACAGTAGTAGTAAGCTAAGGTTACATTCTTTTTCGATAAAGAAACAGAATTAGAAACTTTGTTCAATATAAGGGTAGGTTTAGGAATAGGAACTTGTTCAATAAGGATACAACTTGAACATTCATAATTGATTTAGGGTAATGAGCTTGCATAATTGCAAACAAGTTAGGGTAAAGAAAACTTGCATAACAATGATAAACGATATAGAATAAGGACCTTGCTTCACATAAAGAACTCGGGTTTAAGGAACTTGTATAATCATAATCATGGTAAAGATAAATACTTGATTGATAATAAAAGGTAAATAGGGTTATAAAACTTGTATTCATTATAAAGAGAATGAAGTTAGGAAACTTGCTCAATTGTAAACACGATAGGGTAAATTCAAATAGATGTCAGAGTTCAGAAACTTGCCTTGTGCGTAAGCTATTAAATTACAACTCACGATCACCTACACATATCATATGTATTACAACATCTATTCGTTATACTAACATCAACTTTATAAGTTCCACTCACCATCTTAGTTAAGTTATATCCTTTAACTTAAGATCTAACCATATTGATCAATCACATAACACAAATCTGAAAGCTCCCTAACCAATAACGTAAAGTTATATCATTCAACTCATATCTCTAACTCTTACAAACATTGAGTTTCAATCGTTATTACTTATTAACTAATAACTTAAAAAAATATGCGTACTTTGTATTAAAATGCATCTCAAAGCTTATTACATCATATCACATGTTTAACTTCCTTTTTATGATCATAACACTAAGTTATGATTGCATGTTATGGAATGAAATAAAAAATAAACAAAACAGTTTCTGTCAGGGGTTGGCGTGGCCGTGCCAATTTAAGCCTTGGCCGCGCTGGTGCGAAATCCTGAGTTCTGCAGTTTGCGATACACATAGTAAAAAGCCAATTTGGCCTACAAGCTACTTTCTAACAACTAAATTTTCACACATATCAATTACATAAACTTCACAGAATCATAATTTAAGATTTCTAACATATTTTTAACTGTGTAAACAACCTAAACATCAAAATTACACCCTTTAATTCCACTATTTTATTATTTCTTCTTCTTTTGATATTCATAGCGAATTTCATCACTGTGAATTCGTTTCTCAACCAAAACAACTAATTTAATTCATAATATTTTCGTTTCTTCATATATTTTCATAATCAACAAACAATTTACAATTTAACACATGAATTGAACATAAATTTTGATTCAAAAATAAGCCTTATTCATACATATTTCACTGTAATATGATTTTTTCCATGTATATCATATTTACATGAATTAAACAACACTAAACCACATACGAATTATATAAGAATAGTTTATGTTTACTAATAAACATATTTGAGACATAACTTTAACAATGATCATAGAATTCTAACTATAGAGAAATAAAACAAGTTTTTCAATGAAGAACAATAAGAAAACAAAAACTAATACTTTAAAAACTGAATTGCTACCTTCAAGTTTTTGTTTAGCCAACAAAGATGAGAGCAACCTTCCTGTTTCTCAAATTCATAGATAGTTTTTCTTCTTCCTTCTCTTTTTTCTCTCTATTTTTCTCTCTTCTATTCTCTATTCTCTTCCTATATTAGTTATACGTAACTTAACAAAATATAACTCATAAAATATAAACGTATAATAAAATACATATTAATATATAATCATAACTGATGTCAGTTTTTTTTAAATTCAAAAGCCACAGGGCCTTGTTTGGCAAAACTAATTAAAAATAATGACTAAAAATCCTTATGCCTTGTTTGGCAAAACCCATTTAAATTAAAGACTCAACATCCATTAGACCTTGTGTGACAAAACTAAATTAAAATCTTTTAATTAATTTTCATAACTTATTTATAATACAGTTTATTGTCCTACTTTATTTAAATTCCCATATTCACATTTAATTAAAAACAAATCAATTTGCCACATAATCCAAATACAACAAAATTATAATTTCCATTATAATTTTATTCAATATATTAATACATCACTTTAATTACTAACTTAAATTAAAACAACATTATAGCAATTCCTTTAGTTCTTATCAACTATCTAATTTAATTATTAAATTAAATTAGAATATTATCACTACAAGAAATCACACAAAAAATGACGCTAAAATTTATCACCTAAAATTTATTTTTCGTCACTAAAACATTTGGTGATGAGTGTTAATCGTCATAGAGACTGTCACCGTATGAGCGTGATATTAGGTTTATTTGACAATATTTGATGTCGTCACTAAATATTTTAACTTATGGTGACGATCTACATCATTGTCACTATAATTAATTACTTTTAGTGACGTTAATAGCGTCACTATTTTAATGAAACTTTCGTCACTCTATATTATGTTTCGTCATCAAAACTTGGTGCATTAAATGACGAAAATTGTTTTTCATCATTAAATGATATTGTTTTAGTGACAAAAATATGTTACTCTATTTAAATCATCTAATTTTAATGATGACAGTATTGTCATATTTATGATTATTCTTTCGTCATGTTATTGTGTTTATCGTCACCAAAAATAAGAACATAAATGACGATAGAACAATTCGTCACCTAATAATATATTTAACATTACAATTATGTCGTTGTCATTTCATATTTTAAATAATATTACAAAATAATTTGTCACTAAAGAGTTACTTTTTGGGACATATTTTTCAATCTCACTAATTGAATACTTATGGTGACGATATATCTCGTCACAGAAAGAGTTATTAATAGTGACAAAATTAGTTGTTGTGACTAAATGAATAGCCAAGGGCCAGGTAAAAATAATCAGGGTATGAAGCACCCGATTCAAGTGTCCAGTCAAATCGGGACAGCCGGACTAGGCTATTCTGCCAGTTCCAGTCACAGCAATCCACATAAGCATAAGTAGATTCCTTCAGTTTTAGCTATACGACGATCATTTCCTCCTATAAATCTAGAGTCTACGCAATCTTCAGTAAAGGTGCCAGCCAATGTAATGGCTATGTTATTTCCTAAACCGATACCGGTAAAGGAGAAGGAAGTATTTGTTCCAGATCCCAAGGTGGAAGAAGAGGAACGGAGAATTAAATAAGACATCGTCCGAATGATGTCAGGTATACGCATCAATGTCCATGATGAACATACAAATAGATACACCCACACGATGATTGCCCAGACATAATGGTCATCATTCGAGAGAAGGAGGACGGTGACAACCCTCTATCACTACAGTCCCCACGGACTTTATCCTTGCCAATTGGAGTAGCACTCCTTTCATTGGTCAACAAGGGTAAAATGGGCAGGACGTCTTTCTGCCCTATAGATATCATAACTGATTACTTTTATGTATAGTATTAGCAGTGGTTTTGTCCATACATGCTAACACTTCGTATGATTAAACAGTTTCATATATATTGAGTGAAAGTATATTTTATTTCAGGACTCTGAACCTAGATGTGCATGTACTTGCTGATAAGATGCCTCTTCTCCGCAAGGATTGTAACTTTGATGAAAAGTTGGACTCAGACTTGATGGAAATACAAAAGGACATTGAGGTGCCTCCGGAGATCAAAGAATGGGTCGAAGACAAACCTAACCTCAACCTTGATCAAACCACCTCCTTTAATCTTGGAACCTTAGAAAACCCTAAGTTAATTCAGATTGGTTCAGACCTTACCCCAAACCAGAGGAATGACATGATTACACTACTAACCCAATTCCAGGATGTATTTGCATGGTCTCATGAAGACATTGTGGGTTTGTCCACTGACATTGTCCTTGATCTCCTTCCTATTAAAAATGGATTCAAGCCAGTCAAGTAGAAGCTCGAGCGATTGAAACCTGAGTGGAGTTTAAAGGTAAAAGAGAAAATTGTGAAATAATTTCAAGCTGGTATTATCATGGTGTCCACATATCCTGAATGGATAACCAACATCGTTCTCGTGCCTAAGCCTGGAGGAGAGGTGCGAGTTTACGTGGATTATCGGGATCTGAATAAAGCTTGCCTTAAAGATAGCTTTCCTGTGCCATTCATCCACATTCTCATTAACAATACTGCTCAATACAGCATGTACTCCTTCACTCAGTTGCTTCGCGGGGTACCATCAGATCATGGTTGCTGAGGAGGATCATGAGAAAACTGCTTTCATCACGCCTTGTGGAACCTTTTGCTATAGACGGTTGTCTTTCGGCCTCATCAATGCGGGAGCTACCTATCAGAGAGCTATCATAGCTTTTTTCCACTATTTAATGCATAAGGAGATAGAGATCTATGTGGATGACATCATTGTCAAATCCTGAATGGAGGAAGACCACCTAGACCATCTCAAAAAACTTTTCAACAGGTTGCGTAAGTACAACTTAAAGTTAAATCCAACCAAGTGCGACTTTGGCCTTAAATCAGGCAAGTTGCTAGGATTTCTAGTCAGCCACAAAGGGATTGAGCTGGATCCCACCATTATCCAGGCCATTATGGAAATGCCCATTCCTCAGACAGAGAAGGAAATACGGGGATTTTTGGGAAGAGTCAACTTCATTAGTAGGCTCATTTCTCAACTCACAACAACGTGTGAGCCTATCTTTAAGCTGTTAAGGAAGAACTCCTCCATGACATGGAATGATGAATGCCAGAAGGCCTTCCATACCATCAAAGAGCAGGTAGTCAAAGTTCTTATCTTGATACCACCGAGGGATGATGTTCCCCTATTCATGTACCTATCCATAAGTGACAATGCCATGGGCTGCATTCTGGATCAGAAAGACGATAGAGGCCGAGAACGAGCTATCTATTACCTCAGCAAAACATTCAATAGCAGTGAACACAAGTACACTCTGATTGAGAAGACTTGTTGTGCTTGAGCATGGGCTGCCATGAGGTTACAACATTACCTCCATGGGCACATAACCCATCTCATATCCCGCGTGGATCCTCTCAAGTATGTGTTCAGTAAGCCCATATTGAATTGTTGGATGTCCAGATGGCAGTTGATCCTGTAACAATTTCACATCGTTTACGTAACGCAAAAGTCCGTTAAAGGTCAAAGAATCGCGGATCAACTGGCCGCCGCACCTTTAGGGGATTTCAAACCCCTGGAAACATACTTCCCCGATAAAGGGGTAATGACAATTCAGCGGCACCATCAGTACGATACACGTCAAACATGGAATATGTATTTTAATGGAGCTGTTAATATGGAAGGTTCTGGAGCTGGAGCAGTTCTAGTATCCGGTACGGGAGAGCAATATCCCATCGCCGTCAAATTACAGTTTGTCAACACCAACAACACATCTGAGTATGAAGGCTGTATCATGGGGCTAAAACTTACCCGTTCAATAGGCATCAGGTGGTTAACTGTCTTTGGGGATTCAGAGTTGGTAGTCAAACAATCCACGGTAATTTATCAAACCAAATAGCTACATTTGCTGCCTTACCATCGACAAGTTGTACAGATGGCTTTAGAGTTTGAAGAGATCTCCTTTCTACATATTCCTCGTAATAGGAATGACTTCGCAGACACATTAGCAACTTTGGCATCCTTGATTCACATACTTGACAAGGAACACATGCCAAGCGTCACATTGGCCCTGCAAAAGGTACCAGCCTATGGGAACTATGTTGGAGAAGTATCGGATGAGCTACCTCCCATCCAACAACCTTGGTATCAGCATATCAAGGAGTATTTGTGAGATGGATCTACACCCGCTGAGTTGAGCCTGACTGAGCAAAGGCGGAGTAATTGACTTGCTATGAAATTCTACCTGAGCGGAGATGCACTCTACAAGAGAGATGCGGGATTAGGTCTCCTCAGATGCCTGGACAAGGATCAAGCTCAGAGACTCATGGATGAGGTCCATGGTGGAGTATGTGGCCCACACATGAGCGTCCCTTTACTTGTAAAGAAGATCCTCAGAACAAGACATTATTGGCCATCTCTCAAGGCTGACTGCAATGACCACGTCAGGAGATATTATCAGTGCCAAATTCATAGGAATGCTATCCATGCCCTTCCACGGGAGCTCTATTATATGAGTTCGCGTTGGCCCTTCTCAATGTGGGGAATGGACGTGATCGGGCCCATCGAGCCTAAAGCCAGTAATGGACATCGATTTATCTTCACCATGATCAATTACTTCACCAAGTGGGTAGAAGTAGCCTCCTTCCCCAGGGTTACCAAAGAAGTCATCATTGCTTTCATCATAAATAATGTCTTTGTCGATATGGACACAACCAGAGGTAATTGTATCAGATAATGCTAAGAACCTCAACAACAAAATGATGGAGGAGTTATGCAGTAAATTCCTCATTAAACATCTTAACTCCGTCATCTACCGTCCAAAGATGAATGGTATTGTTGAAGCTGCTAACAAAAACATCAAGAAGATCATGCAAAAGATGTCCGCCAACCACAAAGGCTAGCCTGACCTATTGCCTCTTACTCTGTTAGCTTACAGAACATCAATGCGCACTTTAACTAGGGCAACCACCTACGCATTAACCTATGGGATGGATGCAATACTCCCCATAGAGGTAGAAATGGAATCCCTCAGAGTGTTGATAGACGCTCAACTGGATGAAGACCAATGGGTACAAGATAGTATCACTAATTGTCTTTAATAGACGAAAGGCGAACCGCGACTATCTTCCATGGTCAATTATATCAACAAAGGATCGCTAGATCCTACAACAGAAAAGTTCGGCTACGATAGTTTAAACAACATAACTTGGTTTTGAAGAAGATCATTGACAACCAAGATCAATCTAAGGGAAAATTCGAACCTAACTGGGAAGGCCCGTTTATTATCAAAGAAGTATTGACAGGAGGTGCTCTCAGATTGCAGGAAATGGATGGCGATGAATTTGCACAGCTTATTAACTCGGACACTGTAAAACGGTACTATGTCTGAAGTTACCATCAAGTAAACATCTTGGTGTTGGATCGTCAGATCACCAGTCATTCTGGTTCTTTAACCCTTTATTACATATAACTATTTTCCACACTGAGCCCCTCAGGGAAACACACTTTTCAAGCCAGTAGCTTTGTTTTTGGACCATCAGATCTTTCCCTCTTCACTCGATTTTTTAACCCTTACTCAACTTCGGTTATCCCACTAGGGATTGAACCCTTCACGCTTGCAGTTTGTCCCCAAACATGGGATTAAATTTTTTCACACCTGTCGTTTATCCTAAACTTCGGATTAAACTTTTTTCCCCCGCAGTTTGTCCTCCATATAGGATCCAACTTTTCGTTGGCTACTAATCGTCCTAAGGGGCAAACTACGTCAACCTAATCTCCTTGATACACGGGAGTACTTAGGCAACCATTTTATATGGCCCGGTCACAATAAAACAAAAAAAAACAAAAACATTCCTACACCCTTCTCTATACAAAAACGAAAAAAAAATTCCTACACCTTTCAGCCACATACAGCGTTGAACCTTTTAGACCAGGTTCGAACTACGCAGACCTGATCTCCTCTACAATAGGAGTATGCAGGCAGCCATTCATTGTTCGGTCTAACCCCCTACCAAAACAAAAATACTTGTCAATGGTACTGGGATCAAACTTCAATCCACCACATTTCATTGGCTTCAGACCAAAGGGATGGAATTACCTGACCTCCCCATCTAAACGGGAGACTCGGCGACCATCTAAGCTACGGTTGTTCCTTTAAGAGCAACACCAATTCATAAGAGATGGAATTAACTAAGCTCTTCCTAAATAGGGGTACTGGCGAGCATCTGTGGTGCGGTCAATCTCAGAGAGGAAAACCACACTCCTCTCCACATTTCCGTACAGAAACCAGTCCCAATACACCAAAGATGGTAGGGATACACACAGATCCATGATCCATTCTAAACTATCCAGAGATAACTTAATGTCCATCCAGCAAGGAGGAATTTAGAATGCATCAAGATTACAAGCCCTAAAGAAGCAGGCAAATATCAAGCAAGTATTCAGGCATATCTAAAAGGGAAGTGATCAAAAATATATTTCCCTACTATATATAATACTATTTGATATACATAATTTAAACTGTACATGATAAAATGGCTAAGCTAGTGTGTGCAGGAAAATACAAGGCTGTCTATAGATCATTATGCATGCGGGCTAGCAGATCTAATACAACATCTCTCTCAGGAGAAAGAGGTAATATTATGGTCACTTGTATAAGGATATCCACACGAGCCAACTGATCTACATCCATCTTCATGGTAATGCGATGCTCATCAATGTACGCACTTATCTCGGCAAGCATGTCAGGGATCTCACTGTGGTACTATCTGTGATGGCTACAACCCGAGCAGATATGGCGCTATCCCTCTCAACTATTACTGCATCTCTGGCTGATCTGGCCTCATCCCGCTCAATAACAGTGGCATCTCTACGAGCTAATGCCTCATCTCTCTCTAACATAGCTACGTCTCTCCCATTAAGAGTTGTCAACATCAGGGCTCTAGTCAGATCTCTCTCAAAGGTCATCAAATGAAGACTTTGCTCAAAGTATTATACTGAATGCTGGATCATAGCAGTACTAGTACTGGGAGAATCGAAGAGAGCTGCTGGCAACCCAATAAATGGCTCCTCCTCGGTGAGAGAATCAATGTCCTCCATGGGCTCTCCACCATTTGAATCACTACCCGACACTGTGGATACTACCACATCCATTGAAGTCTCTGTCTCCATCCATGCCTAATACTCTGCAGAATAACTCGGATGGCTGACAGAAAAAATAGCTATCTCACGCTGATCCCAACAAGTATACACCCGGGATCGGTCCTCTGCTGATAGATGGCGAGAAGCTAAGTACTGACCTAACGCCCCATCAAAAGGATGGAAATCCTGAAACTAGTCAAACTGCGACATCACGGCCAGTGGGTGGTACGTAGTCATGCCCCTCAAACCAGTCAGAGGAAGATAATTCATGCCCGGAGCATGAGTAATGAAACTGTAGGGCGAACTGAGCCCTGTACAAGGAAAGATAGCAAACGAATCTCCAATCCAGGCTAGGAAAATGGGCCAAGATACAGGATATGTACACTTCGTAGGCTGGAAGGAATATGGCATAGCTATCTCATGGGTGAAACAATACTCATGACCTCTAAATGTGCCAATCGGTCTTAAGTGTAACATAAACCACACGTACAGCATGTCCGAACTACCTGTGAATACCCCTAGAGGGTAAGTCCTATAGAATGTGGTCGACCTCAGTGTCTCTGCCATGATCATCAGAATAATGGTACGACCCTCCCTGAGAGCTCTCACTGCCATAATGACGCCAATGTCCAACTCATCCATGTATCGTGGCATATATACTTATGATAATACACACAGCAGCAATGCATCCACTCTGGCCAAATGCCACTGGTCCTCTGGTATGGTGAAATCCCCAGAATACCGAGCATAGCTGTCCTCATAGCTAAATCTATTAATCAGAAAATGCTAGGATATCACATGGCCGGATGTGATCTCATCCTGTAAAACTCTCCACCTCAGCCTGGTGAGAGTCATAAACTGACGGCTCATGTCACCAATGGCCATATGCACGCACGGTCTGTCAAGTGATAGCATCTTCAAATGTGCATACTCCTCCAAAGTTAGAGTCGACCCTTGGGTCCCAAATCAGAAAACCTGCCTCTCCGGTACCCAGTGCTCCAGTAGGCCCTCCATAAATCCTGCAGGAACCTGAAACATCAAAAGGGTCATGGTATGCTGCATCAGCTCATCTACAGTCACCCTATCTGAGGGTGACATACTATCATACCAATATCTCAAACGGGATGCCACCAATAATAGCGGGGTGTGATCTATGCAGCTGACTGTCGAAGAAGACATCTGTATGGGCCATATCATAATGCCATCCAGGGGTCAATACTGAATATCTTTGGACATGCATATATATATGCATAACATAATACATGCATAACAAATAATAGATGACAATATGATGCAGGGAATAGAAGATAGTACATACATTCCTAAATACATCATCATCTATATACATCATCTCTGTACAGCTAAAAATACAGGGAAATGGGGCATAGATGCCCTACTACTAACAGAGGCCTATCAAAAGATATAGGGAGAATGGGGCATAGTCACCCAATATCTAACAAGAGGCCTATCAAAAGAGATAATGAGAATACACATCAGAAGAAGACAATGGTGTCAATATCTACATCATCAATCATGTCCACCTAGTGTTACTCCTCCTGGGTCATTGGATCTCTATCAACAGGGATGTCAGGCCTATACGAAGGGGGATCTGTGCCGGCAAACCCAAATAGGTCATCTGAGGGGCCAGCTCCTGCGCTGGAAGGATCAAACGAATCTGCCTCTATCGGATCTCTACCGAAATACCGGATAAAGAAATGTGCCCGGTCCAGTCGCTGGGTCAAGCTGTCAATCTGTGTCACATGAGTCGGATCTTGGACACAGGCTAGGAAATCCGTCATTATCACGGATCCTGGAACCATATCCCCCATGAACTGAGTGGCACAGGTCTGGGCTCCAATAGTACGAAGGATCCACCAATGATGGAATACATCTTGAGTGCAGGGACCCTTTGACAATGCAAAACCGTCAACACCCAACAATGGGATATCAATGACGGGTGACTGTGACACGGGCCAATAACGCCTGGAAAGAGGCAAGATCGGTACACGGATCTCTCCTGTGGTGCTCCTAATAGCACACTCTCCTAAATAGAGCTCCCATCCTCCATCTATGAAGAGAGGAACCCTATGGGTCGAAATCACGTACCCGACACCAGTTGGGTACCCATCTTCAAATCTAATGGCCAAATGCTCCCCAGGATATAGAATTCATGTGATGACATCAACTGTAAACAACTCTAGCTATAGGCGACAATGAGTGAAACCCTCGGCTATAGTGACCTCTGCTAGTATGGAATGATGTCATCGCCATCCTCGTGGATAGGTATCTAACCCTAATAAAATCACATGACGTAAAAATGGGAGCCTCTCATAGGCCCAAAACTGCCAACACAAAAACAAATAATGCTGTCAGTTAACACTCTTAACTTGTACATGGTAAATTACAAGAGAAATACTCACTAGAAGAAATGGATAAAATCCTAACCAAGCCTCGGTCAAGCCCTGCGAGCGCATACGTATGCCCCAGAGGAAATAAGAAAAGGTGTAGAAGTCCCAATCATACTCTCCAATACGGTCCACAAGTCGTGTGGCACTGATCAAAGCGAACGACACCGTAGAAGAGTTATCTGCTATGAAGCATCCCCTAAAGATCATCAGGAACTGTCACCGAAGAATGTGATCCCTGACTCGGACATCAGCTGGTATGGTCTCACTCAACAGCCCACTAATAGCATCTACACTGAAAGGACCCGCACGCACAGTCCTGCCCTTGAGCGCTCCGTCTGAAACTCCTAACAAGGATCTGACGACAGTTGGGGTAATATCCGCCGCGCAAGGCACTAGTGCCCTTCTAAACTCTATAACTGTGATAAACCACCAATCCATCGGCGTCATCATCACCTCACAGTCCAGTAAATGGAGAGACTAAGTCTGGTGAAACTAGTGCTCAGATAATGCCCTGAGGTAACCCCAGGGACAGCGACGGGGAAGGATGGAAAAGAACGCTCCAAATCCCCAATCATGCACAATCGCTCTATAGTCAGAATGCAGATCCTGGTACATGGAGTGAATGCTGAACCAATTCCCTCGAGGCTGTATAAAGCCGTGAACCTACATAAAATACAGATCGATATTAGAATCCTTAACTCCTCATCAATAGGAAAGAAGGAAGGTTTAGATCTAACTTGATACCTCGTTAGCATGCAGATACATCGAGGGATGTTGACTCAAGTCACCCATAAGCTCTAGGTTTGCCACCTAAATAGTCGGGAGGTCTCTACGGGTAACACGTGTAGCAAGAGCGGGGTTCGTAACCGGAACATCTTCCTCCTCATTCTCAACGTCTGGCACATCAACCCGGACTGGACGTATCACCGCCTCTACCAAACGACGAGGCTGTCTAACAGAGCGGGGTCGAGGCACTTCAGAAGCCCTCCTAGGTACACCAGAAGTGATCCTGCGGGAACTACTCGGCTGTTTCGGATCTATAATATCTGGACAACAAGTCTCCAAATCACCTCAAAAAGGGTGTGGTATTTTCTAACTTGGAGCTTGTCAAAATGCATTTAATGACTACATGCATGCATGCATTATTTTAACATACGTCTACAGTAGAGTTAAAAATGCATGACAAATCAATGCCTACATTTTGGAAAAATTTTCCATAATAGAACACCTGCTCACAGTCATATACATACTATTTGCATTAAAAAATCAAAGTCATCAATCCTTAAGGGTAGCCTAATTACCAGGATTACTTTGCTTTATCACCTTTGCTCATTTGTCCTCAAATAGGATAAGAAATAGTCGAAAAAGGTGCCAATTTGACTTTCTCAAAAAGTTACAGTTTTTCACATCATTATGTTTAGCATGGTTTAATACTAACATTTACTATGTTGAATATTTTTTATCAAGTCATTTAAGCATGCATATTCACTACTATGTGTTTAAATACATTTCATGTGATAAGTCATTTTCCAACAGATAAAAACTAGAAAAGAAGGCATGCATACATTACCAGGATAGTGTAGAACACTTGTACAGTGACAAAATTTACAGAAAGATGTCCGAACTCAGCAGATCTGAAGAAGAGCTCTCAGGTTTCCTTCGCGGCGCAATATGAAATGACTTGAGAAAGCAAACTGCAGCATTAATAGCCATTCACAGTTGGCTGTAGGTCCACTTGTGGCAACAGCAGGTGTACTTATAGTACTTCTATGTGGGTCCCACCCCTCTGACTCGGTCCAGTTCGAGTTGCAAAGGAGTTCTCTCAAGATAAAAAGGCCAAATCAGGGATAAAAACGCTACGTGATTGAGCGGAATAGCCTGAAATCCTGCTTTTTTTAGGCCCGACTGTAGCTTTCATATCATTCATTGGTATTCGCCCGAACACAGGGTATATTATACCGATGATCTAAGTCATTGCAGATCACATTCGGTAATACCGCACAGAGGTCCAATGCCGTCACTTCAGGGTCGTCACCCTAATCTTTTCAATTGGATCCCCGACGGGGGTTACAATGCATTGTCATCTGTCCAAAAATAGATCCCCAGCGGGGATTAGAACTCATACTGTCTGTTGACACACACGTTAGCGAGGATCAAATCGATCCCCAGCGGGGGTTACAACGCATATTTTTCATTAATATACAAGTCAACGAAAGTCAAGCAACCTTGACGTCAGTTAAGCCGTTGGTAAGTAAACCCAACGACGCATCGGAAGCCATCCGATGATTGCATCAGTTGATACACACATCAACAAAGGCCAAGCATCCTGGACATTTATCCTCAGTAGGGAGTTCATCAGTTAATACACACATTAACAAAGGCCAAGCAGCCTTGGCATTTATCCCTAGCAGGAGTTCATCCGTTGATATACACGTCAGCAGAAGTCAAGTAGATCCCCGTCGGGGGTTACAATGCATGGTCATCCATTGGTTCACACGTCAACGAAGGTCAGGCAGCCCTTACAACATCTATTGTTGGCAGTAAACCCGATAAAACATTGCTATGTCCTGGCGATACAAACCAGGAAAGGATCTACATCATCGGGGATGATCGATGATGGAATATGCTATACACATCCTCAAGTAGACAAAAGCTTTATCCCCACAGGTCTTTTGTACACGAGAGGCACATCTTTGGAATAAAGTCTGTATCAAGGATTCAAAACTTTGGTGATAGCCCTAACGTCAACAACCTAACAAGTTTGGATCATACTTCCAAGCTTATCATCATTGCCATCCCCGGTTGAAGCGACAGGGAGCCGACAATCATCCCCAACATGTGGGAAAATAATCTATATGCATCAAACATTTGCATCATGTTGCTATGTATAGCATCATATTTATCTTATTACATTTTAAGTATCTAGGATTCTTTATCCTATCCATGCCATTACATTGCATGAATATGATAAAGAGGGGCATCTGTAGACACTCAAAATTTTTTGCACACCTGTTACTGACATTGTAGGAGGGCAAATTTGTCTTTTAGAGATAACCCTAGAAGACAGCTCACATCCAGTATGGATACTACCGGAAGTTCAGTTTCAACCCCGAAACACACACCGGGAGTATCAGTTTCAACCTCAGAGATAACCTCGAGGCCTGTAGTTTCAATACTGAAAATTCCACCAGAGATTGCCGATTCATCCCGAAGATAACCCAGAGATATTCAGTCTCAGTCCCGACATTGAGAATAGCAGCGCCAACCTTGGAGATAACCCTAAGGAATGCAGTTGCAGTCCCAGAGCTAAACCCAAAAATGCTTATTTCAAAGCCATACAAACAGCTTCAGAATACTCGGCACACACACCAAGGCACTCAATACAAGACCCGAAGATAACCCCCGGGAAGACAGGCACACCTCAGAGATGATACTGAGGACCTTCGACACTTGCAGCAGTCCAATCTCAGAGATAACCCTGAGCAACGTCTACTTTTTCAGCCCAAATCAGAGATAACCCCAGTGAGAGGTAAAGTCGCCATCTTGACACCTTGACGCCACATCACGTCGTCTCAACATTTTAGACGTACATTTCTACACAGCAATGTACCACAAGATCCAAGGAAGTCCAATCCCGAGTGACTATTACGTAGGGTAACAGATAGAATTTGAATCATAAAGACCGGAGGGTATGGTCCCATCTCCCTGACTTCGTACAACCTCTAATCTAATGTCATTGCGTAACTCTCGACAATGACGGTCCAAAATAGGTCTTATACACCTCAGTCGGATGCCCGAATTGAAGTTCTAAAAGTTTGAGCTGACATCACGTTGCACGCGTGCACATATTTCAAGACGGTGGGACCCGCGAATCCCGGGGCACCCCGGGCAGCCACAGGTACATCTGCGGTTCCTCCCTGTATAAATAGAGGGCTTGGGGTGGCCATTTTGTAAGAGAAAAAGGCGAGGAAGCCTTGTTCCATTTGCTTTGTACATACCCTAAACTGAGTGCTTTCTCATTTTAAACACTTGTAAGCTCATATATAGCTACTTTTTACCGGCAGGAGTCGAGTATTCCCCCACTTAAAGCTATAGAAGTCTTCTTTGGCAGCCTACTACAAGCCTTCTTACACACTTTAAAGCCTTTCCCTTCATCTTTGCACACACTATTCTTCACGTTGAGAGTCGTATTGCATATGTATGCCCGGACTTCGGTCCACGGTTTCATTACAGTTTATATATATATATATATATATATATATATATATATATATATATATATATATATATATATATATATGTTTTTATATATGAACTAACATTATCGAGTTATGCCTCGATTGAGCCTAGACTTATGTCTAGAGCGTTTAATTGCTTTAGTATATATATATATATATATATATATATATATATATATATATATATATATATATATATATATATAAACTATTGTCGGACTTGGTTCGATTAGCCTGGATTTTATATCCGGCACGTTTACATGCTTTTATATATATATTTACATTTCTTCCCGCCTAGAGTTTACTTCGTGACGGTTGACCGTTTTTATTGCTTTGTGTAAATTTCGCCCTGCCTGGAGTTTCTTTCGTGGCAGTTGATCACTTTTACAGCTTTATTTATATTTTCGATCCCCCATGGAGGTGCTTTGTGGTGGTTGATCATGTTTGTATATATATATTTACAGATTATATATATATATATATATATATATATATATATATATATATATATAACTGCTTACAATTTTCATATAAAATGCGGTATCATGTGAGCCTAGGAATCATGTGATCACAGATTCAGTTTACTGAATCTATATTCGGTTCCCGTGATGGACATTTTCAGCTGTAAGCATCTTGTAAATTTATTCACGGTGTTTGGATTTCCTCATATGGTTTTCAAGCCCACGAGGAGTTTGGCACTTCTTTGTATATTATTTTCTCGAAGATGATGCGCATCTCGAAAATAAAAGCAATAAAGTCGAACATTTAATAAAATGGAAGTATCAAAGGCCTGAATTACTATTGAGCACAAGGGTTTGAAAAACCTCTTTTATAAAATATCACTGCTATATCTTGTTTAAAACTGAATTTTTACACAAATTCAAATCCTTTGTATATAGGTGCAAACGAGGCATAGCACTACTTCCAAATAACAGAACATTAACCCACACACACACACATTCATATAACAGTTTCTTGAAAAGTGGCGGTCACCGTGGCAACACGGATGTCGGGGGGACTCTTAACAGTCCATCGTCGACATTATACATGTTGGACCTTTTTCACTTATTTTTTCAAACAAATTTCATCTAAAATGAGAACACCAAAGAACAAAAATAGAAAAGGGATAAAAAAAATTCTGACGTCGACAAACGACGTAGTTGTTACCGTTAACACTGTTGGAATACTTGGTGGTTAAAGTACAGTAATAAGCGTGGTTGCACAATAGCACACGGTATTGCACAATATTTTTAGATTACTGATTCTTACGTAAGAAGGCACTACTCAATAATTGTTACAGTAATTACTGTTCAATATTTTATATTATTGATTCAATAATTACCACATTGATATTTTATATTATTGTTGTTTTAATAATTGTCATTGCACAATATTTTCCATTATCAGATCAATAATTCATATTATTTGAATAATATTATTTGATAGCATTATTGGCAATGTCTAAGGAAGTTCTGTCTAGAAAAGGGGTTTGGTCCCCTAATTGCGAGCCAGTAAGGATAAATCCTTATCGGAAAGCCCCCTCTTTCCTAGGAACGACCTGGTTGTCAGTATTGTGATTCTGTAATATTATTTGTGAATAATTAAATGATAAGAAAATATTTATTTTTATTTGGATATCAATGAAGGAATTAATGTTGAGGTGTTTTATCAGTATTTTGTAGGAATAGAGGTATTAAAAATCATCCGTGTGTGGATTTCAGACATTTTCTGTTTAGAATTTGGAAAAAACTTTCTTCTGCAAAGTTGTAGAAAGTTAAATTTTCTATGGAATATATGACAACCCGAAAAATCGGATTGTCCAGAATTTAAGATTTAAAGAATTAGTTATTAATAAAATGAATTTTTATTAATATTATTATGTGCTATGTGTTTATTAATCGTTCTATAACCTAGGATGATTATAATACGGGAGGATTCTGGCTACGAGCTAGGCTGGACGAATAAGAATTTTCAAGACGAAAATAAATTTTTTCTGGGAACAAAAATATTTTTGGGGAAAAAGACAAAATAGGCACTATTCACCGGACGAAATCCTAAGGGTTAGGGTTTGAATAACCTAAGCCTTTTTGAGAGTTCGGTATGTTGAAATGACATTCCATCGAAAGATTTGACGATAATATATCGTGAAAAGTTAAGTAAGCCGATAAAAGTTTTTCTCAAAAAACGTGCAAAAATCGGACGAAATAAAAACGACAAAAAGTATTGCTATGTACTTTTCATTCATTTAGCTACGTTAGGTGAAAACGTGAAGGAAAACGCTTAACGCCAAAAAGTGTTTTTTAATTTTTTGGAAATCCGAAGAATACGTAAAAGTTAATCGGTAGAGGAAAGACGAAATATCCAAAAATATTTGGATTCTGAGAATCGCAGTTTTTAAACTGTCGAACGAAACTCAAAAGATGGAACCACGAAGCTTCCAAGGGAAGCTACGTGAATATTAAGGAGGTGGAATAGTAAGCATAAGTTAAGTAAAGGCCAAGTATAGTGCTTATGCTTAAGGGTTAAGCAAACTTAAGGGCTAAGAAGACTTAATGGCTAAGAAGACTTAATGACTAAGTTAATGTGGAGACCAAGTTAACTTAGAGCTTAAGTCTTGAATAGTAAGGAGGTTAAGGGGGGTGAAATGACCAACTTGCCCTAGCCTTGGATTTTCTACAAATAGGAAGCTAACTTTCATTTTTTTAGGATTATTGAAAATCTTATAGTACTTGAGAGAGAGAGAGAGAGAGAGCTCGGATGAAGAGGGATAAGGAAGAGCATGAGCATGAATGATCGGATCGAAAGTGATCGTGAAATAGAAAAGCTTGCAAATCGCCGGCTTTGTCTAGCGAAGAAAAATTTAAGGAGAACGGTAACCTGAAACCTAGTCGAATTTATTCTCCCTTTAAGTCCTATATGTTAATAACATAACTGAAGGGGAATAAGAAGTAAACGAAGTTAGTAATGATTTCATATGGTTGAAATCATGAGAAAACAAAGAAATAAAAATTACAAGTTTATTTTATAAGTTTCTTAAGGAAGTATAAGATTCGTAATGAATTAGAATGATTCGAGTGGATTATATGAATGAATAGGTGAAATAAGTAAGGAATAATGTTCTATAACATCAAATTCCAATAAAAAGTGAAATCGTAATCCAAAATATCGATTAAGAACGAAGAACGCGAAGAACACACGAGGAACATGAAGAACGTTGTTGATGAACAAATTTAAAACCATCATAGTGTAATTGTTATTGATGGAAAAGTTTAAAACCATTGTGTATAAGTTAGATGCTTATTACTTGGTTAGGAACGGTAGAAACGTTCATGAAGAACGGATTAAAACTGAGCTATAACGAAGTTATGGTGAAATTTTTATAAAAGACGAACGAGAATTAGAAAGTTAGTAAATGAATCCGAACGTGTAGGGTTTCATAAGAAAGTAAGAGAACATAGAAAATGTGAGTCGTGGACTCAATAACGAATGAGTTCCGAGTTCGGATGACCGAATTACGGACTAACAAACGAAGAGCGTTAAAAGTGAAAAAATGAGCGAAGGGTGAAGATTAAGCTAATCGAATGGCACGTTAACGGATTCAGAACAAAGTTCTGTCCAAGGGGTATTGAAGTACTTAGGATAAGGAAGAGAATGGCTATGGAACGACCTCGTTTCGAGTTATAATGAATAAGTTATGAGATCGGGAAGTAAGCGTCTCAAAATAAAGTTAACACTTAGAAAATTTTCTGAGTTTAGGGATTGGCGCCGCAGTGCCAGTCATGCCTTGAAGGGCGGTGCATCAGCGCAAGCTCGAGGGAGAAGGTACTATTAGTTGGCATCACAGCACGAGAGTTAGTGAAGGACTCGGCGTCGCAGCGCCAAGCAAACGAAGAGGGTGACGTAGGCTAGAGCCGCAGAGCGAGAGAGAAAGAAGAGAGTGGCGCCGCAGTGCCAGTGCAGAGCAATGCCCATAAATGAGATTTTTATTGCTCAATTATTGGGGGATGTGCAAGAAATAAATATGAACATATGGTTCACCTAATGTAACACTTAAATAAGTGATTTAAACCTTTAGTAAAGGTTAAACGAAAAGATTTAGCGGGATTAAAAGACGAAGAATATAAATACGGACTACGTAATTGATGTTCGGGGACCGTAGTCGCAGTTAACGAATGTGAGAGATTGCTATGATTATGATTCCTTAGATGCTGAGTGACGAAGGTAAGGGATAACATTTCGATGTTATGTTGTGGTAATGAGAGATTAAGACACGAGCGATGTGAACGCTGAATACGTAAACGATCCTCATGAATCATATTCGCGTCGGACGAACGTTCTAAGTGTACAATAGTTTTTAGACTTAGACGTTGATGAAGGTAGTAAGTAAGATATGATTTATCAAGAAAAGCCGTAACGAATGGTAATGAGATTAATGAAAGTCCGAGGGTGAGTAGGATAGAGAATGTTAGAATGAAGTAAGCGTTAAACACTTTAGCCGACGTGAGGGTTGAGTGTAAGCGAATATTAAACGGGCATAACCTACACTTCGTGTATGGTTTGACTGTAAGGCAATGAAGAATGTTGTTTAACCGTGAACGGTGAAGAAACTGAGTTAAAGATAATAATGTATAATGTAAAGAAGCCGAGTTAGTAATGATAACTTGGAGGACGTTCTGAGTCGAATGAACCGGATGTTGTAAGATATGAATAAGTTAATATAAATGGTTTAACGCTATGACCTTGTAGTATTGACATTAAACGATCGTTCTGAGTATACAAAAGACTGTATGACTTAGACGATAAGAAATGAATTCCGAGGTATGGCATTTAGTTGCTAGAAATCTGTAAGGAATAAGAAATTGACTTAACGAACATTATAGTTTAATGGTTCGGATAGGTTAATATAAAGTTAGGTTGTAGTACAATCGTAACCTTTGAGGGTTGACATATGGGAGCTAGGCTAGACAATTCATTCAGAGAGCGAAGGTATATACGAAACTGGCAACCGATCTAACTCACTATTATGGGCAGTGTAGATGAGACGGGAACTTATTTGGTGGCTGTTTGTGGGAAACCACTCAGAGTACCATAAGGACTACTAACAGAGAAGCGATGTATACTGAGTCCTAGAGAAGTTATAAGAAGAAGATAAGAATGTAAATCTTCAAAGATGATGAACATTTTGCGTAAGACATCTCCGTATATCATGAAGTTGTAAACCGGTAATGAAAGTTAGCCGTATAAGATTAAATTATAAGAACATGAACCTTAAGAAGAAAAATTAAGTAAACCAATGCGTAAGTCAAGTATATGACTAATTGGCATGCGTGTTATTTCCTTATGTGTTATATAGGGATTTGGAATAAGCAGTTTATCGTAAACTATAAGATGTAGCTGTGCGTAAGGCAAGTTTTCTAACTTCATTCATACTTTAAATGAATGGTAGTTTCTTAAACTTCTCAAATGTTGAACTTGAGAAGTTTTGTCTATGTGCGAATGTGCGATATTTGTACAAGGCGGTAGAACGTATGAGGCCTTGTGCCATAATTTGAACCCTTCAGTGTTTCTATGAGATGAACTATTCTGTTATTGATCTATTCAATACAAGTATGTTATGTTTATACATGAACCGTTATTGACAAGTCTGTGCTAATGATTCTAGCCAGACAGGATGTGTATGAAAAAGGTAGAGGAATGAAAGTATTTCAAATTGAAAGTGATTAATGTTTTAAAATGATAGGAATCAAAATTATTCCTATTATTCAAGCTGCTTCATAACCTTTGTTCGGTTATCAAAGTTCTGAAGAATGTTTAAACTCTTGAAGTTGTTTGTTCAACTATTATGACTTGCTAGGTAATTGAATGCTCACACTTGCTTTAAATGAAAAATATTTTCAGTGAACGATGTTAGAAAGAACTTAAGGATCCCGTAAAGATCAAGTTGATCGATATCCAAACGAAGTGCCATTCAGTATGTGAATGTGCGTGAAGAGCAAGCCAAGGCTTGTAATGTAGATTAGTTAAATTGAACTATAGATTAGTTTAATGAACTGATATGTATCTTTGGTGGTGGATAAAAGTCAATCTTGTACGATGTAAATAATAATGTAATTATCATTATTTGTAATGAAAGGGGTTATAAGATTTTAGAACCTGGGATTTGAGAATATATGTCGTTATATTTAACTATATACTGATGTATGTTTGGTAAGAAGTGAGACCGTGACGTACGGAATCCGGGTGTGAGAATAGACCGGATTTTTGGGCATTACAGAATAGACATGAGATTCAAATTTTTCTAGTAAAAGAGCTATTTATTATGAATTATTGAAGTTTCGAAAATAAATATTTTTTTGAAAGACATGGGTGGAACCCACTTTTGGTTGTTGTGGAAAAATTTGATTTTTGGTGAGCCCCACTGTGGTGTGCTGAAATTTGACCAATTGTGGTGGGCGTGAATATTTGTAATAAAATATTATTTTATTAAATTTTAGTCTGCTTTGGCGTTCTAGTATTTTTCTATAAATAGAGTGCTTAGTTAGAATTAAAAATCACACCATAATCTAAAGTTTTTTCTCTCTGTAATTTTGAACGTATTTTGTGAGTATTTAGATACTTTGAGAGTTGTTATTCAGTATAAGTTTTCTTCACTATTATATCCGATATTTCAGTCAGAAATGTTATTCTTTTGAGGTAAGAGATGTTATTTTCTTCGTAAATGATATTATTTTGTTCAATATCACTATGCTGAAAATTTGGTATGAATTTTATTATGAAATTTTTACCTTTTCATATCGAGGTTACTATTCACGTATACGATACTATTCATGTATACGGAACTATTCACGAATACGGTACTATTCACGAGTACTAATTACGAAGTATGATTTTTTTGCGAAATTTCTAACTTTTTGTGTCGGGGTTACTATTCACGTATACGGCACTATTCACGAATACGACACTATTCACAAAAAATTAAATTTTCTTTTCTTTGTCCAAGTTGTCTATTTTTGTTACTATCTTTGATTATATCGATGTTTTGATCTTCATTCTTGAATTTTGCTCCACAATTGATTATTATGGAGTATTTTTGAATTGGATGAACTAAAGTATGAATTCGTAATCTTTGTCCTTTTATATCACTAGATTCGTTTTCTTTAAGATATTTTTCATCATCCTCAGTCCTAAATGATGATATAACTGAATATCTTTGGCCTGTAGTGCAAAAATAAATTATTACGTGATGAATATCTTTGTAACACCTCCAAATTCAGGTACTTCATTCCCACAGGATTTGGTGCTCACTATCAAAAATAATTACATCTAACTACCCATAATAAATGATAAAGACATAAAATAACTTAAACAATAATCTTTTCCCTTAAAGGGTTACATCATCTCAAAAACAATCCCAGGTAATCTAACCTTAAATTATTACATAAGTTTGCGGAATACATCCTAAAATAAAACAAGTCTTATAACATAATTCACTTAATTAAATTCAATGAATCTTTAACACTTGGACATCTTGCCCTTTCCTTTGCTAGTAGATGGCTCATCAATTTTCTCAACATTAGCTGCAGTGTTAAATGCAAGAGTGAGTAAACAATTGCACACTGATATAAAGAGTAGTAATTATAACAATATGAGAATGAACAACGAGTGCTGAACAATAATGAACTTGTTCTACGATTCAAAATATAGAAAACAAGTTCGAATTTAATATCTGAGGGCCTTAAGACCACGAACTATGTCCCCGGTGTTCAGGTGTTATTACCTCAACCTTAACAGTTATTTAGACTATATAGAACCTTCTTAAAGTACTTAGGGGGATCCACCCTTTGTACCATGTATTATGCACAAACATCTAAACGTTACACGTACAAAATCCCATATGTTAGGGTTGTTCATCTCAGTTTGGATTTAGAATTTCTGCACTAAAGAAAGTTTAGTTTGGAACTAGCTTATTAGTGGTTCTAGAATTTATTTAGAACACTATTCAATTATAGACTAGTTCAATCAATAAAAGTTTGCTTACTACTTGAAGGTTTAATACAACAATATAGAATTGAACAAGGTTATCAAAGTCAAAGATCGAATAATAGAAATGTACAACTGAATAGACATAGTATATATGCAACGTACTACATTCAAAAGAGTTATAACAATCTCATTTGAATCAATATATTAGAATAATATATACTTTGAATAACAATATCAAGACTTAGGAAAGTGAAACTCACTCGATGTAACGGACTAGATTACAAGAGCTTGTACAAACATACACGAGATAAAATCAATAGGCTTGCTCAACTATAATATAAGATTTGGATAATGATAATTCAGAACTAGAAAGCTTGCTTGATAATAACAAAATAACGGAATTATAGAACTTGCATTCATTATAAAGAGAATGAAGTTAGAAAACTTGCCTTGTATTTAAGCTACACAAGTATAATAATGCTTGCCAATTACCATACACATATCATTGAAATCACAATAACAATTAATTGTATTAATATTAGCTTTAGGGGTTTAACCCACCATTTAAGCCATACCCTTAACTTAACACCTAACCATGTTGGTTAACATTCTTAACGACTTTGAAATCTCACTATAAACTTACATAAACTTTATCATTTATTTCTAACTTTCATAAACATCACCTTTTTGTTCATTACATAACTTATTCAAGTGATGAATTAAAATCTCCATATTTTGGTATTATATTATACTACAACATGTTATAATGTCTTATGTTAGGATTCAACATCATTATCATGCATTCCAAGCCAACTTAAACCCTTGTATCACAACCCACAAACAAATAGACTGCACTGCCTATATTAAGGGTACGGCGCAGCTGCGCTGGCACCGGCGTAGCTGCGCTGGTGCAGACCCTCATAAGACCAACGGCGTAGCTGCACTGTTTCTGCCTGGTACCGGCGCAGCTGCGCCGTACACAGACAGAAACTGCGCTAGTAGCTCTATTACAGTCACCAAAAATCATCACTAATCCATCGAATTACACAAAACTTAACATCTAAAACTTTGTAATAACATAGTTAAGCATGCTATTCATTATTCTAACATCATAAACATTTCATATACTCAATTTTGAATAATTAAAACCATAATTTTCCCAATTTCGTCCTTTTTTACACTTTTAACGAATTCAATCGCCACGACTTCGTTTCTTAACCAATTGACAGGATTCAAACTATGTCGCTTTTATTTTTTAACATACTAACACAATCCAGCATCAATTTGCAGAATATCTCACATATTAAACATCAAATTTTGTACTTAAACAAGCCATATCATATGAACATATCACTATTATTCTAATCTCTTCATCAAACCCAATTTTATGTGTTTAGTTATTCCAATAACACTCATATATGGTGACTAACGGATTCTATCAAACTATATGTACGTATATATACAATCATCCAACGTGACTTAATAGTTATAGAAAATATTCACTGAGAACTCAAAACATGAAAATTAAAAGTACAGTATACCTTAATCCTTGATTACTGAGGCAATTGATATATGGTGGCTTCAATTCTTTCCCTTTCCACAACAAAACCCTCAATCTCTTAGCAAATTTTTTCTGTGTTTTCCTCTTTGTATTTCTATGTTATCTCGCCTTAGGGAAAATAAGAAGCGTTAAAATAAACTGATATGGCCCCACCTCCCACGTACTCTTCAGTTAAAAAAACAATATGTCTGCGTCAGTTATGTTAGGCCAAAAGCCATAAGGCTGTGTGGTTTACAAAATTTCCCTTACTTCCAATTTATTTTAAAAGTCTTATATTATATAGTTTTTATGTGTCACACATGCAACCAATTTAATTAGCATACACTTATAATTATAATAATTATAATTTTTATTATAATTATACTTATGATTAATAAATAATTATATATCTAATTTAATTAATAAATTTAAGTTAAAAATTACTTTATTTAATTTACTTATTTTCTTTAATATTAAACAATTCATTTAATTTAATTATTTCATTAAATTAAATCTTTAGATAATAAAATTACCATTAACCAATTTCATTACTAAATTAATGCACCACAATTCATCAATTTTTTATTTTCCTCAATAAATAAATTATTTAAAATATTTATTTAATTCAATAAATATTTAAATTAATTACAAAAAAAATTCGATCGTTACATCCTTCCCTCCTTAAAAGGATTCTGTCCCCAGAATCACGACTCGATAAATTTATTCGTTACATTCTTCCCTCCTTAACAGGATTATGTCCCCATAATCACTATACAAGATCAAGCAAATAACTGAGGATAATTCTTTATCATAACATCTTTGAGTTCCCACGTAGCTTCTGTAACGACCCCAAAATAGGTCCATTCCATCCAACCCATTTTGAGTCGCCAAATACATGGTACAGTAAACAACTACAACTTTATTACAACAATTGTCGTATAAAATATAACAACACATATGCTGTGAGTTTGGATACAAATATATACCAAATTTGACAAATGTCTCAACCGTGGACAGCACCTCACAGTGGCACCTTACATAAAGGTATAGTCAAAGACTGTTTTAGAAATTAGAATCTTTAGGAAGTGCTCAAGAAAACCTTTATACATGGGAGGCCATGCTTCTAGGTTGTGATGGATATCATATGGCCACAGAATTATCCTTGGTTGACCCAATATACCCCAAAGAAAAACGAGAAGATTACTATCATATTCTTCCCAATGGTGACTCTTCTCTTGACCTATCATTATCTCCACTGTCTCTAATTGAGAATTATACTTCAAACAAACACCAAGATTATATAGGTAGTGCTCGTAAATATACTCAGCAAGTGGATGAGCACAATCCTGTCTTATGATGACACGAGATTGTATGTCATTATACATCTTGTATGATAGTGGCAAAACACCCTTCCAACGTTGGGTTCGCTTCACCCTAGATGATTCACCAAATATAACTCCTAAATGATGACCACCGTTCTATTCCCCTGTTACCCCCGCTCGACCCAGCTACACTCTTATTACCTGAAAGGAATTGTGAACAGAAGGGTGAGCACAACTAGCCCAGTAAAGAATATCATGACTAAAGATGAATAAATTATCAATAGTCTTCATCAGTAATAAATCAGAGATTTAGAACATATGGTAGATGATAAAAAAATTTAACCATAGTTGCAGCGGAACGAGCAATCCATTAGAATAGTTAAATAGACTATAAAGTCTATAATCTTCTCCACGTTAAAAGTCCACCAACAATGGTTTATCCCTGTAACATCAATCAACAATTCTTGTCCACAATCACGTGTATAACTCATAATCGTAATTGTAGTTCTAAATTCCTTTTCTCATCCAGGACAAAGATAATTTTCATCACCTGAAAACATCAAACATCATGGTTATACCAAATCACAGTTCATGTTCATAATCATACTAATAAATTCATCTTTGCACTACAGCCCAAAGATATTCATCAACAAGTCATTTTTGCACTACAGGCCAAAGATATTCAACAACAAGTCATCTTTGCATTACGAGCCAAAGATATTCATCAACAACTCATCTTTGCACTACAGCCCAAAGATATTCAACCACATGTCATATTTGCACTACAGCTGTGACAACCCGAGAATTTAGATAATTATTAAAATCCTAAAATGATGGATTAAAGGTTATAAGATGAACCTAGACAGAAAATAAGTGTATGGAATTGACGTTTCTGTAAAGGAATTTTAAGGATTTCAAAATTTTTAAGAAGAACCTATATGGTTTCTTAATTTAATGAGAATAAAGAAATATGGGTTGCAAAATTTCAAAACCCTAGAAATGAATTGATATGTATTTGAATGAATATCAAGAATAAGGTATTACGATACCTGTAAATTCGGTGTGAATTGAATAGTGTAAGAAATGTTATACTAATACATGTGAAATTTTATTAAGGAGATAAGATTTCACATGAAGAGATGTTATAAGGTTAAACGAAGATGAGTAAATGTATAGAAATGTTTATATACTTAATAAGGTGCTATATATATTTTAGCAAGAGGATTGATGAATTAAGTTAATGATATAAGGATCAAGATAAAACTATGTTAGTAATTAACATAGTTTGAACGTTGGCCTTGACTGGCAAATAAGAATTTGAATAAGTATAAAGTCGTTAGTTAATACGATTAGCAATAAGAAAGGAGTAATTTAAAACTCAAAATTTTAGTTAGAGATAGAATTTTGAAGCACGGATAGCTCGGTTGCGTCCGAAAAGTCAAGTTTAGTCAAAATAGACAGTAAACACAAAATGTGTAAATGTTGACTTTTGGTCAAAGTCAACAGTATACTTTTTATGGAGGAAAAGGTCAAAATTAGAGCTAGAAGTGAAATATGTTATGATATTACGTTATATGATTAATGGTATAATATTTAATATTATACCAAATGATGTAAAGCTAAAATATGAGATGAGATCTAATATGTAGATATGAATATTGGTATCAAAGTAGTTAGTAAATTAAATTCATATTTGAAGAAATGATTGAATATATTAAATTATATATTTAATATATAAGTAAATTGTTTGAAAACAATTTATGGAGAGGAGGAGAAAATTAAATTTAAGTATACAATATAAATTGTATAACTTGAATAAGTTATTAAGTATGATAATTAAATAACTTAAATGGTTATTGTTATTTAGTGGTACTAGTATTTAAATATATACTAGTGACCTAATCTAAGAGATTTGTGGAGCATGTCATAATTTATTTAATGATTATGTGAGTAAGTGAATATGAATATTATGTGATGGCAAATAAAAGAAACTAGTGTGATCCTAATTATATATTAGAAATGAAGAATTAAATAACTTAAGGGTTATGGGAAGAGAGAATTATGGTATATAAAATATATACTAATTTTAAGAGATTTATTTTATACATCTCGGTTAATTAATTTTATAACCTAATTAATGTAAGTCTAATTGGGTTAAGGAAATTAAATGTACTTGGGGTAAGAATTTGTATTTAAATTGAGTGCGTGGAAACCCTGACTAAATGATTAGGGTAAGATATAATTAAATGTAATGGACCATATTAATTTTTATGGCCCAAACATTTTAGCTAGGAAGTCCAAATATTTTATTTGGAAAAGCCAAAGGAATTAAGTTTTAAGCTCAAGCGAGCCAATTGTTAAGGAACATGTGGGAGAATAATAATATTAGAATTATATTAAGTCAAGGGATATACTTTTATTATCTCAAGTTTATTAATTTTATGACTTAATTAAAGTAAGTTTAATTTGGTTATAAAATTTAGTGTGCAAGGGTAATAACTTAAATTCTAAATTTTTGGAATGAAAACCCTAATTAAATAAGTAGGGAATGAGAATATTAAAAGTATTGGACCTAATTTATTTTCATGGCCCAAGAAATTAATTTAGAAGCCCAGAGGAATTAAAAGTATAGGAGCCAAACTTGGAGCCCAATTGAAGAAAGGGCACTTTGGACATTATGTACATTAGATATTACATTAAATCAAAGCAAGACTTGGGCAAGATAAGGCCACATGGCCGGATAAGATAGAGAGAAAATGAGAGGGAATGGATGTAATCATGATACTTATCTACAACTAGCCCATGTGTCCTCGTTTTATTTGTCCAACATTTTGTTCATTCTTCCAAGCAAGCTTTGGTGGTTTAATGAGAGAGAGAGAGAGAGAGAATTGGTGGAGCATAATTTGGCAGCCACATGGCCGGATATCATGGAGGAAAAAGAAAGAGTGGAGCATGTGATCAAGATTTCTACAATAAAGCTATCTTAATTTTCTCTTTCATCTCCTTCATCTAGCTAACACCAAGAATAAACAAAAGAGAGAGAGAGAGTAGAGAGGATTCGGCAGCCATAGAGGGGGAGGAGGGAGAGTTTTCTTAAAATTTTCTTAACTCCATAGCCATCCATGGAAGAAGAAGAAGAAGAAGACCATGAAAATCAAAGGTATAAATACCTTTTGTTATGTAATTTTTGATTATTCCAAATCAAACTTTGAATCTATGTTTCTAAACTCAAAAACCTTAGATCGATGTGTTTATGAGTGTTTCATGTGTAGATCTACCCGTATTGGGTGTTGATTTAGTTGGAAATCGAAAATAAAGAAAAGTGATTTTTCTAGTTTTATAAGCTCTAAAATTTCTATGTACTTTGGATTTCCACCGTTTTTGATCTACACCTTCTTTTTACGATCCGTCAAAGGGAAGTGCTAGATATGTAAGTTAACTACTAAACCCAAGTGGTAGAACTCAAAAATGTTTAGTACACAAGTTTTAATGACTGTTTTAGCAAAAACAGATTTGTGTTTTTAAGGAAAAATGGACTGTTTTGGACAGTCAAAGAGTAGGGGTAGTTTAGTCATTTTTTGGACATGTAAAATTTCTGGAAAAATTTGGGAGTATACTATGATAAGTTATCTAACATCTCCAAGTGGAATCACTGAAAAAGGAGTTGTAGATTTCCGTATGGAAAATATTTAATAAAGCACGAAAAACTGCAAAATGCTATTTTAGCTTCTGCCCAAATTTTTAAAAGGGTATTTTCGGCAACTTAATTTGTGACAAAAATTCTGGCCTTTTGGGACATGAAAATATATGGTATAAAGTACCTCGTGTCCAAAAATGAGCTCATGCCGAGTTAAAATGAGCAAGTTATGACCATTTCAATTTCTGTGATTTTCTGACGAAAATGGTTATAACCGGAGTTCTATAACTCCGATGGCCACGAAATTTAAACTGGAGTGTCACGTTAAGACATATAAGATTGTGCCAAGAGATGGGAATTTCTGGAGTTAAGCACGAGGTAGCTAATTTCTTAAGGAATTAACTAAAATGATTTTTAAAAAATACCAAAGGAAGTTGGAAAATTTTGGAAAAATACTTTTTGTGTATAAAATATGTGTATACATGTTTGTACAAAGGATAGAAAAATAATAAGTTGATTTGGTATTTTCGTGAAAAGGATATGGGATCCAGCTTGCTGGATTAGAAAATCTGATGAATCCAGCTTGCTGGATTGAAAAGAAGTTTACTGAATTGAAAATATGTTGAATCCAGCTTGCTGGATTGCAATCTAGTTGCTGGATTTGTAATCCAGTTTGCTGGATTGCAGTTTGGCTGGCTGGATTGGAAATTTGTTGAATCCAGATTGCTGGATTCTGTATCCAGTCTGCTGGATTGGCAATTTGGTTGTTAAATTTAGAATCCAGGTTGTTGGATTAGTATTTGACTTATTAGAGTATAAAGAAGAACTTATAATGTATAAGATTAAGTGTTTAATCATAATGAATATGATACAGTGATTGAAGAATTATCCAAGAATGATAATAATACCGATGTGTTAGGATGTTATCTAATATTTGATTAAGTGTTAGATAATCTATTGACAAAGTAATTGTATTATGATACAAAGTAGAATATGCTGATTGAAAGACCAATCTTATTATTAATGATAGGTCTTACCAAAAGAAGTTAACTTAAACTGTGTAGCAGTAGTCAACAAATCAGGCAAGTTTTTCCTAACTCAAACTTGAGTTGTATGTTCAAAGCATGTTAATGAATAATTGTTGTTAATTATTCACGTCTATATTGATTATTGATTCGCACGTTGTGCAAATTATAAATGTTCATCAGGTATGAAAGGATGATCACCTTCATTACCATTTGGTTCAGTTAATCTGTTCATGTTTATGCTTGACCATTCATTTTTATTGACTTGGTCGTTCAGCTAAGATAATTTGTTCATGCTCTTTCACAATGTTTATATTGTTGAAAGTTAGCTAGCTTATTGTTCAATTCTTTCAATCATGATATATCTTTATTGAATTTAAACTTGATGGGCAAATTTGATGCTCACCCTTGCTATATCATGATAAATTTTTCAGATTAAGATGAAAGCTTGAGTAAAGACAGAAGCGAAGACAAAGTGCAAGATTAAATTACATTGCAGTTAGATCTATTAAATTTTCTGACGAAAATAGTATTGTAAATCTTCTAAGATATTGAAGGTATGTATTAAGTTAAGGTTGTAGACCTTAGGAATGATGTGAAAAAGTTTAATGTATAAACAATTTATGTTTATATCTTCCGCAATAGTTATAGAAATAGTATACCAGATCCTTGGTGATTAGGACCGGGATTTGGGGATGCTACAGTTGGTATCAGAGCTGTAGCTTATAAATCTTAGGTAGGGGTACCTTGGGCTATAACCACGGAGATGATGATAAGGAATAAACTCAGATCGAGTTTAAGGGATAAGAGATGAATTTAAGAAATTCATCATTAAAGTAAAGAGAAAGATAATTAAGATTCAAAGAAGAATCTTGAAAAGCTATAAGGATAAGAATCCAGAGTTACCTGACTCCAGTAATAGAGATGAGAAGTGATAATAAATAGAATATGTCTATAAGATGAGAAGTGTTAATAAAATCGTAATATAATATGATTAAAGAGAAGAATAAGAAGATCGTAATATAAAATGATCGTAAATATAAGGTGAAATGATTACGAAATAAGATCACGACGTGATCAGATTAAATCGTTGAATAACATAAGATATGTTAAGTGATTGGTATGATATAGCTTGACGCTATAAAGAGAATGTACTACGAAATGGTACAATGTAAACTCAGAAAAGAGTGGTAAACGTTAAGATGCGGATTAAAGAAAATCCGTATTAAGAAAAGAGAAAGTTAGAATGGTGTAGAATTTCAATTGAGGACTCATGTCAGCAGCTGAGTTGTATGATTCCTTGTATGGGCGGGGAATTTGTACTTGGTTTTAGAATCACTTAGCTTCCTGGTCGATATAGTGGTTAGGTTGACCAATTCTTTGTATGGGCGGGGAATTGTCCGCTTAGCTTCCTATATTGATTAGTGGCCGAGTTTGGTTTGACAACCACTTAGTTTCTGGTATTGATAATCATTGAAACCTAATGTTGCGCTATTTGCTATATACATGTTGATAAGGTGATTCTTTTCTCATGTGTATAACGAATAGATAGAGAATATAAGGTTAAGTACAAGTTCTTAAAACTCATACTTATGGTACGTTCGTGACTCATAATTATATGAAATGTTTAAGAACCCCTCAGCGAATGGGCGCCAAAGGTCTGACTAGGACAAGTTCTTAAACTCATATGATTGTGAAAAGTTCCTGAACTCATAATGTGTGGTAAGTTTGACGAACTGGTATAGTTATGTTGAGATTGGAGAATTGAAGATGATAGAAATAGATAGACTTATTAAGAAATGGATCAGTAGAGAAATTGAAGTTGATGGTGGAAGTATACGTATTCCAAATCTTCTAGCTATGCTAGACTTCGATGTTTTTGACATCAAGCTAAATTCGCACTGATGTGCTTTTAAAAATGAATTTTTATTATCCTCAACACATGGTGACAAGTGTGTAGGTGTGGACTTTGGGCCACTAACACATCGTTACCTGTTGTGGCATGATGACACTAAAAATGATTTGTAAAGGTTTTGAACTGTTTAAAGAAGAGTCTATGCTATTTGATTCAGCTAGACACAAATAATTTGAGATGTCAAAATGTATTTTATATACCATCAATGTATCATGGAACCTGATGCAGAATGATAAAAATGATGGAGTTATCAATGCAGAATTACCTAGTGTGGTATGTGATCTAAAGATCGTCAGCCCACTATGGAATGATGTAGTATGACAAAGTCACAAAATGACGGAATCCTCAAACGGACTGTAAATACAGTGAGGCATCATGACGTCATAAAATGATTTTGAGAATTTTAAAGGTAAATTATTGCCAACTGAATTTGGATAGAAATATTTCGATTGAAATTCGAATTATTGATGTGTGTCTAAGCTATTTGATTCAGCTAGACAAATGTTTATGAAATTCAAAGTATTCTTTGAAAGCTTATGCCGAACCAAATTGTTTTGGTACGGAATATTATGATAAGTCTGAGGTGAACAACCCTGAAAATGGGGATATATTAATGGGATAAAATATTCCAATCTAAGAACGCATATAGTCGTTCCGATTACTAAGGTACAACAGACTGATCATCTAAAGTACCCGCATCGGTAGTTTACCTTCTTTGTGATTGTAAACATACCAAATATAAAATATTTCAGAGGTAGAGTACCTTTCTTTCTTAATTGAAAGAGGTAGCAGGTAGAAATACCCCTAAACCTCAAAGTTCATGGTTTTTATGATCCCTCAGACAGATTTGAAAAGTTTTTTTTAAACTCTCTAGAGTAATGTTGTGATAGAAGGGATGATGGATATGAAATATTGTGAACTCGTTGCGTACGAGTAGAATCTGAGATGATTGAGTAAAGGTTATTATGACAACCTAGTTTTGCTGAATGTTTAGAAGATGTAAACTCCTAATGAGTAGTTATGGTGAAATGTGATAATAGATGAGAAATCCTCAAAGGAGGAAATTGTAAAGGTTAAGTTAAAAACCTAGTTTTGATCAAGAGAATAAGCAGAGATTAGTATGCTTTAATTTCGAGGACGAAATTCTTAGAAGAAGGGGTGAATGTGACAACCCGAGAATTTAGATAATTATTAAAATCCTAAAATGATGGATTAAAGGTTATAAGATGAACCTAGACAGAAAATAAGTGTATGGAATTGACGTTTCTGTGAAGGAATTTTAAGGATTTCAAAATTTTTAAAAAGAACCTATATGGTTTCTTAATTTAATGAGAATAAAGAAATATGGGTTGCAAAATTTCAAAACCCTAGAAATGAATTGATATGTATTTGAATGAATATCAAGAATAAGGTATTACGATACCTGTAAATTCGGTGTGAATTGAATAGTGTAAGAAATGTTATACTAATACATGTGAAATTTTATTAAGGAGATAAGATTTCACATGAAGAGATGCTATAAGGTTGAACGAAGATGAGTAAATGTATAGAAATGTTTATATACTTAATAAGGTGCTATATATATTTTAGCAAGAGGATTGATGAATTAAGTTAATGATATAAGGATCAAGATAAAACTATGTTAGTAATTAACATAGTTTGAACGTTGGCATTGACTGGCAAATAAGAATTTGAATAAGTATAAAGTCGTTAGTTAATACGATTAGCAATAAGAAAGGAGTAATTTAAAACTCAAAATTTTAGTTAGAGATAGAATTTTGAAGCACGGATTGCTCGGTTGCGTCCGGAAAGTCAAGTTTAGTCAAAATGGACAGTAAACACAAAATGTGTAAAGGTTGACTTTTGGTCAAAGTCAACAGTATACTTTTTATGGAGAAAAATGTCAAAATTAGAGCTAGAAGTGAAATATTTTATGATATTATGTTATATGATTTATGGTATAATATTTAATATTATTCCAAATGATGTAAAGCTAAAATATGAGATGAGATCCAATATGTAGATATGAATATTGGTATCAAAGTAGTTAGTAAATTAAATTCATATTTGAAGAAATGATTGAATATATTAAATTATATATTTAATATATAAATAAATTGTTTGAAAACAATTTATAGAGAGGAGGAGAAAATTAAATTTAAGTATACAATATAAATTGTATAACTTGAATAAGTTATTAAGTATGATAATTAAATAACTTAAATGGTTATTATTATTTAGTGGTACTAGTATTTAAATATATACTAGTGACCTAATCTAAGAGATTTGTGGAGCATGTCATAATTTATATAATGATTATGTGAGTAAGTGAATACGAATATTATGTGATGGCAAATAAAAGAAACTAGTGTGATCCTAATTATATATTAGGAATGAAGAATTAAATAACTTAAGGGTTATGGGAAGAGAGAATTATGGTATATAAAATATATACTAATTTTAAGAGATTTATTTTATACATCTAGGTTAATTAATTTTATAACCTAATTAATGTAAGTCTAATTGGGTTAAGGAAATTAAATGTACTTGGGGTAAGAATTTGTATTTAAATTGAGTGCATGGAAACCCTAACTAAATGATTAGGGTAAGATATAATTAAATGTAATGGACCATATTAATTTTTATGGCCCAAACATTTTAGCTAGGAAGTCCAAATATTTTATTTGGAAAAGCCAAAGGAATTAAGTTTTAAGCTCAAGCGAGCCAATTGTTAAGGAACATGTGAGAGAATAATAATATTAATATTATATTAAGTCAAGAGATATACTTTTATTATCTCAAGTTTATTAATTTTATGACTTAATTAAAGTAAGTTTAATTTGGTTATAAAATTTAGTGTGCAAGGGTAATAACTTAAATTCTAAATGTTTGGAATGAAAACCCTAATTAAATAATTAGGGAATGAGAATATTAAAAGTATTGGACCTAATTTATTTTCATGGCCCAAGAAAATAATTTAGAAGCCCAAAGGAATTAAAAGTATAGGAGCCAAACTTGGAGCCCAATTGAAGAAAGGGCACTTTGGACATTATGTACATTAGATATTACATTAAATCAAAGCAAGACTTGGGCAAGATAAGGCCACATGGCCGGATAAGATAGAGAGAAAATGAGAGGGAATGGATGTAATCATGATACTTATCTACAACTAGCCCATGTGTCATCATTTTATTTGGCCAACATTTTGTTCATTCTTCCAAGCAAGCTTTGGTGGTTTAATGAGAGAGAGAGAGAGAGAGAGAGAATTGGTGGAGCATAATTTGGCAGCCACATGGCCGGATATCATAGAGGAAAAGAAAGAGTGGAGCATGTGATCAAGATTTTTACAATAAAGCTATCTTAATTTTCTCTTTCATCTCCTTCATCTAGCTAACACCAAGAATAAACCAAAGAGAGAGAGAGAGAGAGTAGAGAGGATTTGGCAGCCATAGAGGGCGAGGAGGGAGAGTTTTCTTAAAATTTTCTTAACTCCATAGCCATCCATGGAAGAAGAAGAAGAAGAGCATGAAAATCAAAGGTATAAATACCTTTTGTTATGTAATTTTTGATTATTCCAAATCAAACTTTGAATCTATGTTTCTAAACTCAAAAACCTTAGATCGATGTGTTTATGAGTGTTTCATGTGTAGATCTACCCATACTGGGTGTTGATTTAGTTGGAAATCGAAAATAATGAAAAAGTGATTTTTCTAGTTTTATAAGCTCTAAAATTTCTATGTACTTTGGATTTCCACCGTTTTTGATTTACACCTTCTTTTTATGATCCGTCAAAGGAAAGTGCTAGATATATAAGTTAACTACTAAACACAAGTGGTAGAACTCAAAAATGTTTAGTACACAAGTTTTAATGACTGTTTTAGCAAAAACAGATTTGTGTTTTTAAGGAAAAATGGACTGTTTTGGACAGTCAAAGAGTAGGGGTAGTTTAGTCATTTTTTGGACATGTAAAATTTCTGGAAAACTTTGGGAGTATACTATGATAAGTTATCTAACATCTCCAAGTGGAATCACTGAAAAAGGAGTTGTAGATTTCCGTATGGAAAATATTTAATAAAGCACGAAAAACTGCAAAATGCTATTTTAGCTTCTGCCCAAATTTTTAAAAGGGCATTTTCGGTAACTTAATTTGTGAGAAAAATTCTGGCCTTTTGGGACATGAAAATATATGGTATAAAGTACCTCGTGTCCAAAAATGAGCTCATGCCGAGTTAAAATGAGCAAGTTATGACCATTTCAATTTATGTGATTTTCCGACGAAAATGGTTATAACCGGAGTTCTATAACTCCGATGGCCACGAAATTTAAACTGGAGTGTCATGTTAATACATATAAGATTGTACCAAGAGATGGGAATTTTTGGAGTTAAGCACGAAGTAGCTAATTTCTTAAGGAATTAACTAAAAATGATTTTTAAAAAATATCAAAGGAAGTTGGAAGATTTTGAAAAAATACTTTTTGTGTATGAAATATATATATATACATGTTTGTACAAAGGATAGAAAAATAATAAGTTGATTTGGTATTTTCGTGAAAAGGATATGGGATCCAGCTTGCTGGATTAGAAAATCTGATGAATCCAGCTTGCTGGATTGAAAAGAAGTTTACTGAATTGAAAATTTGTTGAATCCAGCTTGCTGGATTGCAATCTAGTTGCTGGATTTGTAATCCAGTTTGCTGGATTGCAGTTTGGTTTGCTGGATTGGAAATTTGTTGAATCCAGGTTGCTGGATTCTGTATCCAGACTGCTGGATTGGCAATTTGGTTGTTAAATTTAGAATTCAGGTTGTTGGATTAGTATTTGACTTATTAGAGTATAAAGAAGAACTTATAATGTATAAGATTAAGTGTTTAATCATAATGAATATGATACAGTGATTGAAGAATTATCCAAGAATGATAATAATACCGATGTGTTAGGATGTTATCTAATATTTGATTAAGTGTTAGATAATCTATTGACAAAGTAATTGTATTATGATACAAAGTAGAATATGCTGATTGAAAGACCAATCTTATTATTAATGATAGGTCTTACCAAAAGAAGTTAACTTAAACTGTGTAGCAGTAGTCAACGAATCAGGCAAGTTTTTCCTAACTCAAACTTGAGTTGTATGTTCAAAGCATGTTAATGAATAATTGTTGTTAATTATTCACGTCTATATTGATTATTGATTCGCACGTTGTGCAAATTATAAAGGTTCATCAGGTATGAAAGGTCGATCACCTTCATTACCATTTGGTTCAGTTAATCTGTTCATGTTTATGCTTGACCATTCATTTTTATTGACTTGGTCGTTCAGCTAAGAAAATTTGTTCATGCTCTTTCACAATGTTTATATTGTTGAAAGTTAGCTAGCTTATTGTTCAATTCTTTCAATCATGATATATCTTTATTGAATTTAAACTTGATGGGCAAATTTGATGCTCACCCTTGCTATATCATGATAAATTTTTCAGATTAAGATGAAAGCTTGAGTAAAGACAGAAGCGAAGACAAAGTGCAAGATTAAATTACATTGCAGTTAGATCTATTAAATTTTCTGACGAAAATAGTATTGTAAATCTTCTAAGATATTGAAGGTATGTATTAAGTTAAGGTTGTAGACCTTGGGAATGATGTGAAAAAGTTTAATGTATAAACAATTTATGTTTATATCTTCCGCAATAGTTATAGAAATAGTATACCAGATCCTAGGTGATTACGACCGGGATTTGGGGATGCTACAGTTGATATCAGAGCTGTAGGTTATAAACCTTAGGTAGGGGTACCTTAGGCTATAACCACGGAGATGATGATAAGGAATAAACTCAGATCGAGTTTAAGGGATAAGAGATGAATTTAAGAAATTCATCATTTAAGTAAAGAGAAAGATAATTAAGATTCAAAGAAGAATCTTGAAAAGCTATAAGGATAAGAATCCAGAGTTACCTGACTCCAGTAATAGAGATGAAAAGTGATAATAAATAGAATATGTCTATAAGATGAGAAGTGTTAATAAAATCATAATATAATATGATTAAAGAGAAGAATAAGAAGATCGTAATATAAAACGATCGTAAGTATAAGGTGAAATGATTACGAAATAAGATCACGACGTGATCAGATTAAATCGTTGAATAACATAAGATATGTTAAGTGATTGGTATGATATAGCTTGACGCTATAAAGAGAATGTACTACGAAATGGTACAATATAAACTTAGAAAAGAGTGGTAAGTGTTAAGATGCGGATTAAAGAAAATCCGTATTAAGAAAAGAGAAAGTTAGAATGGTGTAGAATTTCAATTGAGGACTCATGTCAGCAGCTGAGTTGTATGATTCCTTGTATGGGCGGGAAATTTGTACTTGGTTTTAGAATCACTTAGCTTCCTGGTCGATATAGTGGTTAGGTTAATAAATTCTTTGTATGGGCGGGGAATTGTCCGCTTAGCTTCCTATATTGATTAGTGGCCGAGTTTGGTTTGACAACCACTTAGTTTTTGGTATTGATAATCATTGAAACCTAATGTCGCGCTATTTGCTATATGCATGTTGATAAGGTGATTCTTTTCTCATGTGTATAACGAATAGATAGAGAATATAAGGTTAAGTACGAGTTCTTAAAACTCATACTTATGGTACGTTTGTGACTCGTAATTATATGAAATGTTTAAGAATCCCTCAGCGAATGGACGCCAAAGGTCTGACTAGGACAAGTTCTTAAACTCATATGATTGTGGAAAGTTCCTGAACTCATAATGTGTGGTAAGTTTGACGAACTGGTATAGTTATGTTGAGATTGGAGAATTGAAGATGATAAAAATAGATAGACTTATTAAGAAATGGATCAGTAGAGAAATTGAAGTTGATGGTGGAAGTATAGGTATTCCAAATCTTCTAGCTATGCTAGACTTCGATATTTTTGACATCAAGCTAAATTCGCACTGATGTGCTTTTAAAAATGAATTTTTATTATCCTCAACACATGGTGACAAGTGTGTAGGTGTGGACTTTGGGCCACTAACACATCGTTACCTGTTGTGGCATGATGACACTAAAAATGATTTGTAAAGGTTTTGAACTGTTTAAAGAAGAGTCTATGCTATTTGATTCAGCTAGACACAAATAATTTGAGATGTCAAAATGTATTTTATATACCATCAATGTATCATGGAACTTGATGCAGAATGATAAAAATGATGGAGTTATCAATGCAGAATTACCTAGTGTGGTATGTGATCTAAAGATCGTCAGCCCACTATGGAATGATGTAGTATGACAAAGTCACAAAATGACGGAATCCTCAAACGGACTGTAAATACAGTGAGGCATCATGACGTCATAAAATGATTTTGAGAATTTTAAAGGTAAATTATTGCCAACTGAATTTGGATAGAAATATTTCGATTGAAATTCGAATTATTGATGTGTGTCTAAGCTATTTGATTCAGCTAGACAAATGTTTATGAAATTCAAAGTATTCTTTGAAAGCTTATGCCGAACCAAATTGTTTTGGTACGGAATATTATGATAAGTCTGAGGTGAACAACCCTGAAAATGGGGATATATTAATGGGATAAAATATTCCAATCTAAGAACGCATATAGTCGTTCCGATTACTAAGGTACAACAGACTGATCATCTAAAGTACCCGCATCGGTAGTTTACCTTCTTTGTGATTGTAAACATACCAAATATAAAATATTTCAGAGGTAGAGTACCTTTCTTTCTTAATTGAAAGAGGTAGCAGGTAGAAATACCCCTAAACCTCAAAGTTCATGGTTTTTATGATCCCTCAGACAGATTTGAAAAGTTTTTTTTAAACTCTCTAGAGTAATGTTGTGATAGAAGGGATGATGGATATGAAATATTGTGAACTCGTTGCGTACGAGTAGAATCTGAGATGATTGAGTAAAGGTTATTATGACAACCTAGTTTTGCTGAATGTTTAGAAGATGTAAACTCCTAATGAGTAGTTATGGTGAAATGTGATAATAGATGAGAAATCCTCAAAGGAGGAAATTGTAAAGGTTAAGTTAAAAACCTAGTTTTGATCAAGAGAATAAGCAGAGATTAGTATGCTTTAATTTCGAGGACGAAATTCTTAGAAGAAGGGGTGAATGTGACAACCCGAGAATTTAGATAATTATTAAAATCCTAAAATGATGGATTAAAGGTTATAAGATGAACCTAGACAGAAAATAAGTGTATGGAATTGACGTTTCTGTGAAGGAATTTTAAGGATTTCAAAATTTTTAAAAAGAACCTATATGGTTTCTTAATTTAATGAGAATAAAGAAATATGGGTTGCAAAATTTCAAAACCCTAGAAATGAATTGATATGTATTTGAATGAATATCAAGAATAAGGTATTACGATACCTGTAAATTCGGTGTGAATTGAATAGTGTAAGAAATGTTATACTAATACATGTGAAATTTTATTAAGGAGATAAGATTTCACATGAAGAGATGCTATAAGGTTGAACGAAGATGAGTAAATGTATAGAAATGTTTATATACTTAATAAGGTGCTATATATATTTTAGCAAGAGGATTGATGAATTAAGTTAATGATATAAGGATCAAGATAAAACTATGTTAGTAATTAACATAGTTTGAACGTTGGCATTGACTGGCAAATAAGAATTTGAATAAGTATAAAGTCGTTAGTTAATACGATTAGCAATAAGAAAGGAGTAATTTAAAACTCAAAATTTTAGTTAGAGATAGAATTTTGAAGCACGGATTGCTCGGTTGCGTCCGGAAAGTCAAGTTTAGTCAAAATGGACAGTAAACACAAAATGTGTAAAGGTTGACTTTTGGTCAAAGTCAACAGTATACTTTTTATGGAGAAAAATGTCAAAATTAGAGCTAGAAGTGAAATATTTTATGATATTATGTTATATGATTTATGGTATAATATTTAATATTATTCCAAATGATGTAAAGCTAAAATATGAGATGAGATCCAATATGTAGATATGAATATTGGTATCAAAGTAGTTAGTAAATTAAATTCATATTTGAAGAAATGATTGAATATATTAAATTATATATTTAATATATAAATAAATTGTTTGAAAACAATTTATAGAGAGGAGGAGAAAATTAAATTTAAGTATACAATATAAATTGTATAACTTGAATAAGTTATTAAGTATGATAATTAAATAACTTAAATGGTTATTATTATTTAGTGGTACTAGTATTTAAATATATACTAGTGACCTAATCTAAGAGATTTGTGGAGCATGTCATAATTTATATAATGATTATGTGAGTAAGTGAATACGAATATTATGTGATGGCAAATAAAAGAAACTAGTGTGATCCTAATTATATATTAGGAATGAAGAATTAAATAACTTAAGGGTTATGGGAAGAGAGAATTATGGTATATAAAATATATACTAATTTTAAGAGATTTATTTTATACATCTAGGTTAATTAATTTTATAACCTAATTAATGTAAGTCTAATTGGGTTAAGGAAATTAAATGTACTTGGGGTAAGAATTTGTATTTAAATTGAGTGCATGGAAACCCTAACTAAATGATTAGGGTAAGATATAATTAAATGTAATGGACCATATTAATTTTTATGGCCCAAACATTTTAGCTAGGAAGTCCAAATATTTTATTTGGAAAAGCCAAAGGAATTAAGTTTTAAGCTCAAGCGAGCCAATTGTTAAGGAACATGTGAGAGAATAATAATATTAATATTATATTAAGTCAAGAGATATACTTTTATTATCTCAAGTTTATTAATTTTATGACTTAATTAAAGTAAGTTTAATTTGGTTATAAAATTTAGTGTGCAAGGGTAATAACTTAAATTCTAAATGTTTGGAATGAAAACCCTAATTAAATAATTAGGGAATGAGAATATTAAAAGTATTGGACCTAATTTATTTTCATGGCCCAAGAAATTAATTTAGAAGCCCAAAGGAATTAAAAGTATAGGAGCCAAACTTGGAGCCCAATTGAAGAAAGGGCACTTTGGACATTATGTACATTAGATATTACATTAAATCAAAGCAAGACTTGGGCAAGATAAGGCCACATGGCCGGATAAGATAGAGAGAAAATGAGGGGGAATGGATGTAATCATGATACTTATCTACAACTAGCCCATGTGTCCTCGTTTTATTTGTCCAACATTTTGTTCATTCTTCCAAGCAAGCTTTGGTGGTTTAATGAGAGAGAGAGAGAGAGAGAATTGGTGGAGCATAATTTGGCAGCCACATGGCCGGATATCATGGAGGAAAAAGAAAGAGTGGAGCATGTGATCAAGATTTCTACAATAAAGCTATCTTAATTTTCTCTTTCATCTCCTTCATCTAGCTAACACCAAGAATAAACAAAAGAGAGACAGAGTAGAGAGGATTCGGCAGCCATAGAGGGGGAGGAGGGAGAGTTTTCTTAAAATTTTCTTAACTCCATAGCCATCCATGGAAGAAGAAGAAGAAGAAGAGCATGAAAATCAAAGGTATAAATACCTTTTGTTATGTAATTTTTGATTATTCCAAATTAAACTTTGAATCTATGTTTCTAAACTCAAAAACCTTAGATCGATGTGTTTATGAGTGTTTCATGTGTAGATCTACCCGTATTGGGTGTTGATTTAGTTGGAAATCGAAAATAAAGAAAAGTGATTTTTCTAGTTTTATAAGCTCTAAAATTTCTATGTACTTTGGATTTCCACCGTTTTTGATCTACACCTTCTTTTTACGATCCGTCAAAGGGAAGTGCTAGATATGTAAGTTAACTACTAAACCCAAGTTGTAGAACTCAAAAATGTTTAGTACACAAGTTTTAATGACTGTTTTACCAAAAACAGATTTGTATTTTTAAGGAAAAATGGACTGTTTTGGACAGTCAAAGAGTAGGGGTAGTTTAGCCATTTTTTGGACATGTAAAATTTCTGGAAAACTTTGGGAGTATACTATGATAAGTTATCTAACATCTCCAAGTGGAATCACTGAAAAAGGAGTTGTAGATTTCCGTATGGAAAATATTTAATAAAGCACGAAAAACTGCAAAATGCTATTTTAGCTTCTGCCCAAATTTTTAAAAGGGCATTTTCGGCAACTTAATTTGTGAGAAAAATTCTGGGCTTTTGGGACATGAAAATATATGGTATAAAGTACCTTGTGTCCAAAAATGAGCTCATTCCGAGTTAAAATGAGCAAGTTATGACCATTTCAATTTCTATGATTTTCTGACGAAAATGGTTATAACCGGAGTTCTATAACTCTGATGGCCACGAAATTGAAACTGGAGTGTCATGTTAAGACATATAAGATTGTACCAAGAGATGGGAATTTTTGGAGTTAAGCACGAGGTAGCTAATTTCTTAAGGAATTAACTAAAAATGATTTTTAAAAAATATCAAAGGAAGTTGGAAAATTTTGGAAAAATACTTTTTGTGTATGAAATATGTGTATACATGTTTGTACAAAGGATAGAAAAATAATAAGTTGATTTGGTATTTTCGTGAAAAGGATATGGGATCCATCTTCCTGGATTAGAAAATCTGATGAATCCAGCTTGCTGGATTGAAAAGAAGTTTAATGAATTGAAAATATGTTGAATCCAGCTTGCTGGATTGCAATCTAGTTGCTGGATTTGTAATCCAGTTTGTTGGATTGCAGTTTGGCTTGCTGGATTGGAAATTTGTTGAATCCAGGTTGCTGGATTCTGTATCCTGTCTGCTGGATTGGCAATTTGGTTGTTAAATTTAGAATCCAGGTTGTTGGATTAGTATTTGACTTATTAGAGTATAAAGAAGAACTTATAATGTATAAGATTAAGTGTTTAATCATAATGAATATGATACAGTGATTGAAGAATTATCCAAAAATGATAATAATACCGATGTGTTAGGATGTTATCTAATATTTGATCAAGTGTTAGATAATCTATTGACAAAGTAATTGTATTATGATACAAAGTAGAATATGCTGATTGAAAGACCAATCTTATTATTAATGATAGGTCTTACCAAAAGAAGTTAACTTAAACTGTGTAGCAGTAGTCAACGAATCAGGCAAGTTTTTCCTAACTCAAACTTGAGTTGTATGTTCAAAGCATGTTAATGAATAATTGTTGTTAATTATTCACGTCTATATTGATTATTGATTCGCACGTTGTGCAAATTATAAAGGTTCATCAGGTATGAAAGGCCGATCACCTTCATTACCATTTGGTTCAGTTAATCTGTTCATGTTTATGCTTGACCATTCATTTTTATTGACTTGGTCGTTCAGCTAAGAAAATTTGTTCATGCTCTTTCACAATGTTTATATTGTTGAAAGTTAGCTAGCTTATTGTTCAATTCTTTCAATCATGATATATCTTTATTGAATTTAAACTTGCTGGGCAAATTTGATGCTCACCCTTGCTATATCATGATAAATTTTTCAGATTAAGATGAAAGCTTGAGTAAAGACAGAAGCGAAGACAAAGTGCAAGATTAAATTACATTGCAGTTAGATCTATTAAATTTTCTGACGAAAATAGTATTGTAAATCTTCTAAGATATTGAAGGTATGTATTAAGTTAAGGTTGTAGACCTTGGGAATGATGTGAAAAAGTTTAATGTATAAACAATTTATGTTTATATCTTCCGCAATAGTTATAGAAATAGTATACCAGATCCTTGGTGATTACGACCGGGATTTGGGGATGCTACAACAGCCAAAGATATTCAACGACAGTTCATCTTTGCACTACAGGCCAAAGATATTCATCAACAGACCATCTTTGCACTATAGGCCAAAGATATTCCTCAACAGTTCATATTTGCACTACAGACCAAATATATTTATATCTCAAAGAAATATATAATCATTTTAGAATTTATATAAATAATAATTATAACCATGTTAATCAATTCATTTTTACACTTAAGCTAAATATATTCAATTATAAATTTAATGGTCATGATCATACCAGTTAACAATTCATCTTTTCACTACAGGCCAGAGATATTCCTCAGTCACGATCATACCAATAATTTACACATCTTTACACTCAAGTGAAAGAGAAATTCAACATCAAGGTTATAAAAATATTATATATGATAATAAAAATAATATTGTCAACAACTGCATTTATTTTCAAGAGCAACAATCATAAATCAATGATAATTTGGTCAGAAAAAGAAACCAATTTTTTTCTCGTGAATAGTAACTTGTGAATAGTAACCCCGTCTCAAAAAGGTAGAAATTCCACAATAAAATCCATACCAGTATTTCAATATAATGATATTGAAAGAATAACATCATTATGAAGAATATAGCATCCCTTAATATCTCTTACTATCCCTTACCTCAAAAGTGCAGTATTTCTGACTGAAATGCAAAGCCGAATGAAACTTGCACTGAATATCAACTCTCAAAGTATCTAAATACTCACAAAATATGCTTCATAATATAGAGAGAGAAAGAGAGAAAGCTTATGTTTCTGGTATGATTTTCAATTCTAACTTAGCCCTCTATTTATAGGAAAATGTTAGCACGCCGAAGCAGACTTAACATGCAACCTGATGGCTTTACTTGCTACTATTCCCACCCAGCATATTTGAATAAAAATATCAACATATTTCTTCACCAACCAAGAGTGGGGCCCACCAATTCTAGAATTTTCCACCAAAATGATTAACTCTGAAAATTCAACAATTTCTGAACCAGTCATCTCGAAAAATTCATAACAAATCATACGTTCATTTTTAACTGTTCAAAATTTGTGGACATATACTCAACTTATATATGTATAACATATCCAAATATTACCACGATCCAACGGTCGGATTAAAAATTATAACCCTCGCAAAATATCTCAAAAACTTTAATTTGATTTTCAATACCTCTGTTCCGACAAAAATACAGATAAAACACCTCAACATTAACTCCTTCATTTTTAACCACAAAAATATATCCCTCATTTATATTCACATAAAATAAATGTTTCCTTATCATATGAATCAATAATTAATAATTCACAGATAATATTACAGAATCACATTTATGACAACCAGACCGTTCCCAGGAAAGAAGGGGCTTTCCAATAAGGATTTCTCCTTACTGGCGCTCAATTAGATGAACAAACATCTCTTTAGACAGAACTTTCTAGACATTGCCAATAATGCTATCTAATAATATTATTCAAATAATATGAATTATTGATCTGATAATGGAAAATATTGTGCAACAACAATTATTGAAACAACAATAATATAAAATATCAACACAGCAATTATTGAATCAATAAAATAAAATATTGAACAGTAACTACTGTAAAAATTATTGAGTAGTGTCTTCTTACGTAAGAATTAATAATTGAAAAAAATATTGTGCAATACCGTGTGCTATTGTGCAACTACGCGTATTACTGTATTTTAACCACCAGGTATTCCAACAGTGTTAACGGTAACAACTACGCCGTTATTTATAAAAACTCAATTTTGTCATTTTCTTCATCCAATCGCTTTCCGTTATGAGGCCCACAAATAGCTGCGCCGTCGTATGAATATTCTCCGATAGAAAGAATATTCCACGACCAAACGAATATTCCCCGACAAAATGAATATTTTATGACCACTTGCTTATTTTGAAAAATATTCATATATCACCCTTAACTTTAACTTTTTATCAATTTAACCATTTACTAAATAGAAAAATTGAATACTTTTATTTCATAAAATTTGGGGTCTTACAGCTTCTTCAGCATTGTTGTTTCTCCAAATTACCTTAACAGAAGGTATCACTTTATTCCTTAGTACTTGCTCTTTTCTGTCAATAATTTGAACATGGACTTCTTCATATGTTAAGTCTTTCTCAAACTGTAACAGTTCATATTATATCACATGTTTATAATCAGGCTTATATGGTCTCAATACTGAGACATGAAAAATATTATGAATATGCTCCAACTCTGGAGGTAAAGCTATCTCGTATGCCACTTCACCAACTCGTCGTACGACTTCAAAAGGTTCTATAAACCTAGGGCTTAATTTTCCCTTCTTGTCAAATCGAATTTTTCCCTTCCAGGGAGACACTTTCAAGAAAACATAACTTCCAACATCGAATTCCCAATTTTATCGATGTTGATTGGCATATTTCTTCTGTCTATCTTGTACAGCTACCCATCTTGCTTGAATCACCTTGATGATCTCGACGGTTTGTTGTACCAATTCTGGACCCAATAGTTGACGTTCACCTACCTCATCCCAGCATAACGGAGTTCTGTATTTCCTACCGTATAACGCTTCGTAAGGAGGCATGCCAATACTCGCGTGATAGCTATTATTATAGGCAAATTCAACCAATGGTAGATGATCATCCTAATTTCCCTTGTAATCCATGATACATGCTCTGAGCATATCTTCTAGTGTTTGGATGGTTCTCTCACTCTGTCCATCAGTTTTAGGATGGTACGATGTGCTCATTCTCAACTGTGTTCCCAAGCATTCTTGAAGTCATTTCCAGAAATTAGATGTGAAACGCGGAACTCTATCTGATACAATGGACACTAGAAAACCGTGTCTTGAAACGATTTCCTTCATGTATAGTTTTGCCAACCGATCTAGGTTAAATCTAATCTTGATTGGCAAAAAGTGTGCCGACTTCGTCAATCACCCAGATGGCGTCATAACCTTGTTGAGTCGTTGGAAGACCTACCACAAAATCCATTGTGATATGCTCCCATTTCCACTCTGGTATCTCCAACAGTTGTAATAATCCGCTTGGCCTTTGATGTTTAGCTTTAACTTTTTGACACATTAAGCATTTCACCACGCACTCGGCCACATCCTTTTTCATATTCGGCCACCAAAAATGATGTCTAAGATCCTGGTACATCTTTGTACTCCCAAGGTGAATCGAATATCTTGAGTTGTGAGCTTCACTCAAAATTTCCTCCTTAACTTCCAGTACTGGCGGAACCCAAATTCTCCCTTCGAAATGAAGTAACCCTTCCAATCGATTTTGAATTTGCTTTCCTCTCCTTCAGATACTTTCTATTTTATCTTTTCCCAGTCTTCATCCTGAAGTTATGCATTCTTCACCTTATCTACCAACGTTGAACTGTTTCCCATTTGGAACAATTTTTCGTCTGATTCTTTCGGATATTTAATTTCCAACTCCATCTTAGACATTTCTGACACTAGCTTCTCCTGAGCAGTCAATAACATTAACTTCTCCCATCCCTTCCCACTTAAAGCATCAACAACAACATTCGCCTTTTCGGGATGATAGAAAATCTCGCAGTCATAGTCTTTCATCAACTCCAACCATCTTCTCTGCCTCATATTCAAATCTTTTTATGTAAAGATATACTTCAGACTTTTATGGTCGGTATATATCTCACACCTCTGTCCATAAAGATAATGTCTCCAAAATTTTAGGGCAAACACCACCGCAACAAACTCTAAGTTATGAGTCAGATACCCTTTCTCATAATCTTTCAATTGTCGTGATGCATACGCAATAACTCTACCGTTCTGCATAAGTACACAGCCTAGTCCTTTATGCGATACGTCACTAAACACTATAAAATTCCCTATATAATTAGGCAATGACAACACAGGTGCTGAACTTAACCTCTTCTTTAATTCTCAAAAACTTTCCTTACACTTCTCCGTACAAAAAAAACTTAACCTCCTTCCTAGTTAAATTCGTCAATGGGGTTGCAATCTTGGAAAAGTCTTGTATAAAATGCCTATAGTAACCTGCCAATCCCAATAAACTCCTAACCTCTGACGATGTCTTCGGCTGATCTCAGTTTATTACAGCTTCAACCTTTGATGGATCTACTGAAATTTCGTCCTTATCAATAACGTGTCCAAGAAACTGTACACGTTCCAACCAAAATTCACATTTTGAAAATTTTGCGTACAACTTGTCTTTTCTCAATGTCACTCTTACGTGTTCAACGTGTTCCTCCTTGGTTTTGGAATATACCAATATATCATCAATAAACAATGTGACGACCCGAAAATTTTGGTTGTCCAGAATATAAGTTTAAAGAATTAGTTATTAATAAAAAGAATTTTTATTAATAATATTATGTGCTATGTGTTTATTAATTGTTCTATAACCTAGGATGATTATAAGTCAGGAGGATTCTCGTTAAGAGCTAGATTGAACGAGAAAGAATCTTCAAGACGAAAATAAAAATTTTTCGGGAACAAAAATATTTCCGAGGTAAATGACGAAATAGGGACTATTCATCTGGTTCTATTCGGAGATTGAATTTGAATTTCTGAGAAACGCGTAATGATAAAATTCTAAGACGTAATAGAATATTCAATAATATTTCAGTTATGGTAAAAACAAAGTTTTCGCTTGCGGACTTCAAACCTAAGGGTTAGGAAAAGTGAGTTCCGAGAATTTAATGATTTCGTATAATAATTAGGGTTATTATGCGTAAGAAATACGAGTGTAATACTAGTTATTATACGAGTATAGTACGAAGATTATTACAACGTATATTACGAATATCGTACGAATTATATACGAAGTGAATAAGAGAATGAGATGCATAAAATATGATTAGTCTTTAATGGCTAAGTAAAGGATAAGTTAAGTAATGACTAAGTAAACTTAAGGGCTAAGTAACCTTAAGGGCTAAGTAAACTTGAGGGCTAAGTAAATGTGGAGGCCAAGTAAACTTAGTGCTTAAGACTTGAATAGTAAGGAGGTTTGGGGGCGAAATGACTATTTTGCCCCTAGCTTTGAAAATCTATAAATAGGAAGCTAAATTCATTTGTTTTGGATTTTAAAAATCTTATAACATTTGAGAGAGAGAGAGAGAGAGAGTTCCAATGGGAGGAAAGAGGAGGAGGAAAAACTTGCTCGTGTGCGAACTTTGTCCGACGGAAAAAAATTAAAGGAGAACGGTAATTCGAAACCTAGTCTTTTATAAATTTTCTTTAAGTTTCTATGTTTAAAAACATAACTTAACGAGGATAAGAAGTAGATGATGTTAGGGATAATTTCATATGGTTGAAATCATAAGAAAATGAAAAAAATAAGAATTAGAAGTTTATTTTATAAATTTCTTAAGGAAATATAAGGTTCGTAATGAATTAGAACGATCCGAGTGGATTATTTGAATGAATAGGTGAAATAAGTAAGGATTGATGTTCTATAACATCAAATTCTAATAAAAAGTGAAATCGTAATCCAAAATATCGATTAAAATGAAGAACGAACGAAGAACACAAAGAACGTTGTTGATGGACAAATTTAAAACTATCGTAGCATAATTGTTGTTGATGGACAAGTTTAAAACCATTGCGTATAAGTTAGATGCTTATTACTTGGTTAGGAACGGTAGAAACGTTCATGAAGAACGGATTAAAACTTAGCAATAACGAAGTTATGGCAAAAAATTTGTAAAAGACGAACGAGAATTAGAAAGTTATTAAATGAACCCGAAGGTGTAGGGTTTCATAAGAAAGTAAGAGAACGTAGAAAACATGAGTCATGGACTCAAGAACGAGCGAGTTCTGAGTTCGGATGATCGAATTACGGACGAACGAACAAAGAATGTTAAAAGCGTAAAAATGAACAAAGGGTGAAGATTAAGCCAACTGAATGGCACGTTAACGGATTCAAAATGAAGTTTTGTCCAACGGATATTGAAGTACGTAAGATAAGGAAGAGAATGGCTATGGAACGACCTCGTTCCGAGTTATAGCGAATAAGATACGAGATCATAAAGTACGCGTCTCAAACTTGATTCAAGACTTTTAAAATTTTATAGGTTTTGTGCTTGGCGCTGCAACGCCAGTTGAGCCTTGGGAGGCGATGCCGCAACGCAAGATCGAGCCATCAGCTACTGATGAGTGGTGCCATAGCGCGAGAAAGAAAGAGGGGCTTGGCGCCGCAACGCCAGATCGGGGAAGAAGGTGACCTAGGCTCGCGCCGCAGCGCGAGAGATAAAGACCGGTGTAGGGAAAAAGTCATAGATGAGCTTTTAACTGTTCAGCTTTTGGGAGAAACGTAAGGGAAGATAAAGAACATAATGTCCAACTAATGCAACACTTAAACAAGTGAATTAAACCTTAAATGAAGGTTGAACGGAAAGATTAAACAAGATTAAAAAACAAAGAATATAAACGCGGGTTACGTAACCGATGTCTGGGGACCGTAGTCGCGATGAGCGAACGTGAGGGATTGCTATGGTTGTGATTCCTTAGACGTTAAGCAACGAGGGTAATGAATAATATTTTGATGTTATATTATGATAGTGAGAGATAAGTGCAAAGCGTATAGACATTGTGAACGCGATGCTGTTGCGATGAACGATAGGTATTAGCATACAACGATCAGTATGGCTTCGACACTAAGATCGAGTAATGAACATGGGGTTCATGTAATGTATAAAGAAAGTATTAATAAGATATGAATTATCAAGAAAGTCGTAATGAATTAACGATAATAAGATTAATGAAAGCCGAATGTGAGTCCATAAGGAATGAATCCTGAGGTATGGCATTTAGTTGCTAAAAAGCCAGAAGGAATAAGAAATTGATTTAACAAACATTAAGTTTAATGGTTCGGATAAGTTACGATAAGTTTAGGTTGTGGTACAATCGTAACCTTTAATGGTTGACATATGGGAACTGGGCTAAACAATTCCTTCAGAGAGCGAAGGTATATACGAAACTGGCAACCGATCTAATTCACTATGATGGCAGTGTAGATGAGATGTGAACTTATTTGTTGGTTGTTTGTGGGAAACCACTCAGAGTACCATATGGACTACTAGTAGAGAAGCGATGTGTGCTGAGTCCTACAGAAGTTATAAGAAGAAGATAAGAATGCAAATCATCAAATATGATGAACGTTTTGAGTAAGACATCTCCGTATGTCATGAAACCGTAAACTGATAAAGGAAGTTAGTCGCGTAAACTGATATTGCATGAACGCGAACCCTAAGAAGTAAAGTTAAGTAAACCAATGCGTAAGTTCAATATATGACTAATTGGTGTTTATGTTTTCTCCTTATGTGTTATATAGGAATTGGAATGAGCAGTTCAGCGTAATCTATAGCTGTGCATAAGGCAAGTTTCCTAACTTCATTCATATTCTAAACGAATGTTAGTTTCTTAAACTTCTCATATGTTGAACTTGAGAAGTTCTATCTATGTGTGAATGTGCGATATTTGTACAAGGTGGTAGAACGTATGAGGTTTTGTGCCACAATTTGAACACTTTGGTGTTTCTATGATATGAACTGTTCTGTGATTGAGATGTTCAATACAAGTATATTCTGTTTATACATGAACCGTTATTGTTAAGTCTGTGATAATTGTGAACGTATGAGGTTTTGTGCCATAAATGTTCTGTGATTGAGATGTTCAATACAAGTATGTTCTGCGTAAGCTATAGTTGTGCATAAGGCAAGTTTCCTAACTTCATTCATATTCAAAATGAATGCTAGTTTCTTAAACTTCTCAGATGTTGAACTTGGGAAGTTCTGTTTATGTGTGAATGTGATGCCCCCAAAATTAGGTATACATCACCCATCTTGGGTCGTCAGATACATTGTACAAAATACAAATATAACTTACTAATACAACTGTCGTGTACAATACGACAAAACATAAACTGTGAATTGAATACAAATATTATCTTCTAGAGAGTATTCATACTCAAAAGGAGTCCTCATTACATTTATTAACACACCATTACATAGAATAGTGAGGACTACTAACTAATACTATCATTCGGACCATCACTCCGTTCCCCGACTTGCCCCAGCTACGTTCTCATTTCCTGAAGAGAACAGTGAAAGAAATGGTGAGCTCAACTAGCCCAGTAAGAAATATTATGACTAAGATAATGCAGAATAAATTATCATTAGCTTTCAACAATGTTAAACTGATAAAATATAATAGACATCAAGTTTAACTGTAGCGGAACAAGCAATCCATTAAAAGAGTCAAGTAGAAAATAAACTCTACTATCTTTTATGATTTAAAAGGTTTTTCAACACTGTGATCGCTGGGACTCAGCTTAATAAAATAATCCACATCATCAAATCACCCCTGCACTACGGCCAAGGATATTCGTGTATTCATTAATGGTCATGATCATGCCAACAACTGTCCATCAACGCACTACGGGCCAATGAGAACTTTTACCACATCATTTGTAACATTACGGTCATGATTATACCGAATAATCCCTGGTCATAATCATACCAAGTCCATCTATGTACTACAGGCCACAGATGACTTTTAACATTTTATAAACATGAGGATGATGACAATGATATAAGAATTCAATAAAACAAGTTCAATAAATAATTTATCAAAGAATTAACAACGTCCAAATTGTCAACATGATACTGCTTTGTGAAGTAAAATTCAAGAATGCTTAGAAGAATATTTTCATGAAAAGATACTGGATGAAACGCAATTATCAAGGATATTCCACAAATTTCATGGAGTATAAAAGTCAAAACTTAACCAACTGAGTATAATAAAGAATGGAATAACAAAAGAAATCACCATGCATGCGATAGACCGCACAGACAGGTTATTCCAACAGAATAATAAATAATGGAACCAGGTCCGGCGTAAACGCACAGACAGGATATTCCGACAGAATAATAAATAATGGAACCAGGTCCGGCGTAAACGCACAGACAGGATATTCCGACAGAATAATAAATAGTGGAACCAGGTCCGGTGTAAAACACACAGACAGGATGTTCTAACAGAATAATAACAAGACAGAACCAGGTCCGGTGTAAAATACACAGACAGGATGTTCCAACAGAATAATAATAAAAACGAAACCAGGTCCGGTGTAAAACACACAGACATGATGTTCTAACAGAATAATAGAAGAATGTCACCAAGTATAGGGTAGACCGCGTATACAGATTATTCCAATAGAATAATAAGAAATGGAATAACAACAGTTCTCTTCATGGATAAGAAAGAATAACACCCCTTACCGTTTTAAAGAAGAGCTGAAATAAGGAAGTAGTTAAGTAGCAGAATACTCTTCTTCTCTCTCTCTATAGTTTCTCTCTATAGTTTCTCTCTCTAGAGTTCAGTGAATTCGTAAGAAATAATGAAGGAATGAGCTGCTATTTATAGAAAAATATAATGCATAGTAACTAATCCATGAACGGTCCAGATCGATTACTTTAATCTGACGATCCATATTTAAAGAAAAATCTTTTAAATAAAATGTAATATATTCTATTTATAGAATAACTTTAATAAAGTATTCTGTTTTATATAAAAAGATGTTTGTTTTATTACGTTAATAATACGAATAAAACAAAACGTCATTATCGCTAAATAATTCATATTATTAACTGACAATAATTGAATCAAACTGAGTGACTTCTCACATAAGCATTAATAATCAATATCGTGTGCTACTATGCAACCACACGTATTACTGTACCTTTACTACCGAGTAGTTCAACAGTATCAATGGTAAAACTTTCGCCGTTATTTTTAATAAAATATTTTTGTCGTTTTCTCAATCCGACAATAATTTCGTTGTGGGGTCCACCAATGATTGTGCCATTGTACGAATATTCCCTGTTAAAATGAATATTCCCCGACCAATCGAATATTATATAACAACTTGCGTACTTTGCAAAATTTATAAATATTACCCACAACTATTATATCAAATTAACTCCATAATATTCGAAAATGATATTTATAGAAAATTCATCTTTATTTATAAAAGTTGGGGTCTTACAGTGAATGTGCGATATTTTTACAAGGTGGTAGAACGTATGAGGACTTGTGCCACAATTTGAACACTTTGGTATTTCTATGATATGAACTGTTCTATGATTGAGCTGTTCAATACGAGTATGTTCTGTTTGTACATGATTCGTTATTGTTAAGTCTATGCTAATGATTATAGCTAGACAGGATGTGTATGAAAAAAGGTAGAGGAATGAAATTATTTCAAAGTGAAAGTGACTAATATTTTAAGATGATAGGAATCAAGACTATTCCTATTATTCAAGCTGCTTCATAACATTTGTTCGGTTATCGAAGTTCTAAAGGAACGTTTAAATTCTTGAAGTTATGTGTTCAACTTTTATGATCTGCTGGGCAATTGAATGCTCACACTTGCTTTAAATGAAAAATATTTTTAGCAAACGAATGTAGCATCCCCAAATCCCGGTCCTAATCACCAAGGATCTGGTATACTATTTCTCTAACTATTGCGGAAGATATAAACATAAATTGTTTATACATTAAACTTTTACAACATAAACCCCAAGGTCTACAACCTTAACTTAATACATACATTCAATATCTAAAACGGTTTACAATGCTATTTTCGTCAGAAAATTTAATATATCTAACTGCATCATAGTTTAATCTTGCACTTTGACTTTGCTTCTGTCTTTATCTGAGCTTTTATCTAAATCTGAAAATTTTATCATGATGTAGCAAGGGTGAGCATCAAATTTGCCCATCAAGCATAAGTTTAATTGAGGATATATCATGATTGAAAGAATTGAACAATAAGCTAGCTAACTTTCAACAATATAAACATTGTGAAAGAGCATAAACAAATTTTCTTAGCTGAAAGACCAAGTCAGTAAAAATGAATGGTCAATAATGAACATGAACAGATTAACTGAATCAAATGGTAATGAAGGTGAACAACCTTTCATACCTGATGAACATTTACAATATGCACAACGTGCGAATCAATAATCAATCTAAACGTGATATAATCAACAATGATTAACCACTAACATGCTTTGAATTAACAACTCAAGTTGAGTTAGGAAACTTTCCTGATTTGTTGACTACTGCTACGCAATTTAAGTTAACTTCTTTTGTAAGACCTATCATTAATAATATTGGTCTTTTAATCAGCATATTCTACTTTGTATCATAATACAATTACTTTATCAATAAATTATCTAACAATTAGTCACATAATTAAATATTAAATAAGTCCTTATAACATTAGTATATTATCATCCTTTGATAATTCTTTAATCACTATATCATATTCATTATGATTTAACACTCGCTTTTTCATTTCATAAGTTATTCATTAACATCTAATAAGTCAAATAATAATTTAGCAACCTGGATGGTCAAACTACAAACCCAACTATAATCTAGCAAACTGGATTCCAAATCCAGCAACTAGATTGCAATCCAGCAAGCTGGATTCAACAAATTTTCAATTCCATAAACTATTTTTCAATCCAGCAAGCTGGATTCATCAGATTTTCCAATCCAGCAAGCTGGATTCCATATCCGTTTCACGAAAATACTAAAACAACTTATTATTTTTATATCCTTTGTCCAAACATATATACAAATATTTCATACACAAAAAATATTTTTCTAAAATTTTCCAACTTCCTTTGGTATTTTTCAAAAATCACTTTTAGTTAATTCCTTAAGAAATTAGCTACCTCGTGCTTAACTTCAAAAATTCTCATCTCTTGACACAATCTTATACGTGTTAACGTGACACTCCAGTTTAAATTTCGTGGCCATCGGAGTTATAGAACTCCGGTTATAGCTATTTTCGTCAAAAAATCACAAAAATTGAAATGATCATAACTTGGTCATTTTACGTCAGAATTAGCTCATTTTTGGACAGGAGATACTTAATACCATATATTTTCATGTCCCAAAAGACCAGAAGTTTTCTCACAAATTAAGTGGCCGAAAATGCCATTTTAAAATTTTGGGCAGTAGCTAAATTGACATTTTGCAGTTTTTCGTGCTTTGCTAAAAATATTCCATACGGAAATCTACAACTCCTTTTTCAGTGATTCCACTTGGAGATGTTAGAAAACTTATCATATTATCCTCCCAAATGTTTCTAGAATTTTTGAATGCCTAAAAAATGACTAAACTACCCCTACTCTTTGACTGTCCAAAATAGTCTGTTTTTCATTTTTAACAACGAAACTATTTTTAGTAAAACAGTCACTACAACTTGTATACTTAACATTTTTGAGTACTACCACTTGGGTTTAGTAGATAACTTACATATCTAGCACGTCTCTTTGACGGATCATAAAAAGAAGGTGTAGATCAAAAACGGTGGAAATCCAAATTACATAGAAATTTAGGGCATATAAACAAAAAAATCGCTTTTTCTTTACCTTTGATTTCCAACTAAAACAACACCCAATATAGGTATATCTAAACAATAAACACTCATTAACATGTATATACATGGTTATTGAGTTTTAGAAACATAGATTCAAGGTTTGATTAAGAGTAATCAAAATAAAATTATATAAACTAAATAGAGTTTATACCTTTGCTTTTCCATGCTCCCTTTCTTCTTCTTCTTCCCAAGATGGCTATGGAGTTAGGAGAATTTGAAGAAAACTCTCTCTCCTCCCCCTCTATGGCTGCCGAATTCTCTCTTCTCTCTCTCTATTTAGTTCTTATGTTAACTAATTGGAAGGGATGAAAGAGAAATTTAATATAGCTTTATTTTATTTTTTTTAAACTTGATCACATGCTCCACTCTTATTCTCCTCCATGCCATCCGGCCATGTGGCTCTCAATTTCTCCCACTAATTCTCTCTCTCATACTTACCAAGAGGTTACTTACAAGAAAGAACAAAGTGTTGGCCAATTAAAATGTTGACACATAAGAGGAGTTGGTATGAGTTGGTCACCAACTAAAGTGGATAAACAACATTCCTCTCTCCTTTTCTTCCTTCTCCATGTCCGGCCACTTGGCCTTATTCTACCAAGTCTTGCCAAATTCAATTAACCATGTGCTAACATACTTCATCCTTATCCATCCACTCATTCCTTTTTTTTGGCCCAAAATTGATTTTCTTATTTATTTGATACATTTACTAATTAAATGATCTAAATGGTCCACAAAATTTTGGGTCAAAATTGGGTCAATCCCTTAGTGATTTGGGCTTCTATTTAACATATTTGGACTACTTAAAATATCATATGTCCAACGCATTTAATCTCTCTTACCCTAGTTATTTAATTAGGGTTCCTAATCCACTCATTTAATCTTTTGGGCTTTCTTAATAATTATTTGGGCTATGTAAAATTGACATAGTCCAGTCATTTCCATCGTATCCCACCCTAAATATTTAATTAGGATTTCCTTGCAAATATTTAGAATTTAAATAATTACTCTAGTACATTAAATTTTATAACCGAATTAAACTTACTTTAATTAAGTTATAAAATTAATAAACTTGAGATAATAAAGATATATCTCTTGACTTAATATAATATTTAATATTATTATTCTCCCACATGTTTCTTAACAATTGGGTTCACTTGGGCTTAACACTTTATTCCTTTGTCTTTCCAAATAAAAATATTTGGACTTCCTAACTAAAATGTTTGGACCATAAAATTAATATGGTCCATTACATTAAATTCTATCTTACCCTAATCATTTAATTAAGAATTCCATGTACTCAATATAAATATAAATTCTTACTCAAGTACATTTAATTTCTTAACCCAATTAGACTTACCTTAATTAGGTTATAAAATTAATTAATTGAGATATATAAAATAATTCTCTTGAAATTAGTATATATTTTAAATACCATTATTCTCCTCATACCATAACATTTAAGTTATTTAATTCTTCATTCATAATATATAATTAGGATTACATTAGTTTCTTTTATTTGATTATATAATAAACAAATATAAACCATCTCATAATATTCATATTCACTTACTCACCATATTTATACAAATAATTCAATAGCTTAAGACATGATCCGTAAATCTCTTAAATTAGGTCACTGGTATAAATAAAATATTAGGACCACTAAATAACGATAACCATTTAGGTAATTTAATTCTCATGTCTAATTTAAATGACTTATTTATATTATACAATTTACATTGCATAATTAAATTTAATTTCCTCCTTCTCTCCATAAATTATTTTCAACCAATTTATTTATATATTAAATATATAATTAAATAAATTCAATCATTTATTCAAATATGAATTTAATTTACTAACTAGTTGATACCAATATACATATTTACATATTGGATCTCATCTCATATTTTTACCTTACATCTTTTGGTATAATATTAAATATTATACCATTATCCATATAACTTAATATCATATATCCAATTATTTTCTTTACTTTCTATAAATTGTCTTCACAATTTATTTAACTGAAGTAAATATATTAATATATTCACCACCTATACATATGCTTATTAACTTATATACTAAACATATACCTCATTATCAGACTATCACTTATAGTCTATCAAATCATTCAAGTTCTTCTCCAAAAAATTTGAAATCCTTACAATTCCTCCACAGAAACGTCAAATTCATACACTTATTTTCTGTCTAGGTTCATCTTATAACCTTTAATCCATCATTTTAGAATTTTAAGAATTATCTAAATTCTCGGGTTGTCACGACGAGGTTAGAAGAACTTAAGGATCCCGTAAAGATCAAGCTGACGGTATCCAGATGAAGTGTCATTCAGAATGTGAATGAGCGAGAAGATCAAGTGAATACTTGTAATATAGAAAGATAAAATTGAACTATAGACTAGTTTAAGAAACTGTTATGTATCCTTGGTGGCGGATAAAAGTTACTCTTGTAAGATGAAATGAATAATGTATTTATCATTATTTGTAATGAAAAAGGTTATAAGGTTTTTAGAACCTGCGATTTGAAAGTGTATGTTGTTATATTTCAGTATATAATGATATATGTTGGATGAATGATGTACTCGTGACGTACAGAATCCGAGTGTGAAGATAGACAGAATTTCAGGGCATTACAAACACCACCACGAATTTGTCTAAGAATGGTTTAAACACCTTGTCCATTAAATCCATGAACGCTGCAGGTGCATTGGTTAAACCAAAAGACATAGTCAGAAACTCGTAATGACCGTACCGAGTTCTGAATGTTGTTTTTGGTACATTTTCTGGCCTCACCTTCAAATAATGATAACCACTTCTCAAGTCTATTTTTGAGAAATACCTCACTCCCTTCAATTGATCAAATAGGTCATCGATTCTCGGTAACGGATACTTATTTTTGATCGTGACCTTATTCAATTCTCTGTAATCAATGCAGAGCCGCATTAATCCATCTTTCTTCTTAACAAACAACACTCGTGCTTACCATAGCGATACACTCGGCTGGATATACTTCTTGTCGAGCAATTCTTTCAATTACACCATCAACTCTTTCATCTCTACCGGGGCCATCCTGTATGGTGCCTTAGAAATCGGGGCCGTTCCTGGTAGTAAGTCAATCATGAACTCGATTTGTCCATCCGGCGGAAGACCCAACAAATCTTCTGGAAATACGTCTGCAAAATCTCTTATGATCGGTATCTCTTCTAACTTCGCACTCTTCTTCTGTGTATCGTATGTGTAGGCTAAGTATCCTACACATCCTTGTCTCAACAACTTCTTGGTTTGCATCACCGTTAGACAACTTGCTTGTCGAGGTGACTTACTTCCATAAAACACAACCTTTGACAGAGTCATAAGGTTAACACATTTCCTTTGGCAATTAATTACTGCGCCGTAGTTGAACAACCAATCCATTCCCAATATGACCTTAAATTCACCAAGTCTAATTGGTATCAAATCTACCATCATCTCGTGATCCTTTATAACCATTCTACAATTCCTATATACAAATCTAACAGGAATCACTTCCCTATTCACAATCTCTATGCTTAAATGATATTCTAATTCTTCTTAAGGCAAATCTAAGTTCTGACCAAACTCATCAGATATAAATGAACAAGTAGCACCCGAATCAAACAGCACATGAGCATTAATACCATTAATCAGAATGATACCTGACACCGCATCCTTAGACTATACAGCATCTTGCACGTTCATAATAAAAATCGTCACAGTAGTTCGGCTTGACTGTGCTGGTCCAGTGATAGTCAATGCTCCACCCCCGTTGTTGTTTCCTTTTCCACCACTTGCAATTCCCGCTGGCTTCTTAGGGAAATCACGAGCCATGTGATCCTTCGAACCACAGGTAAAACATGCTCCTTTCTTTGGGCTAAACCAGGTCAGTTCAATGTGTCCCTCCTGACCACAGTTGAAACACACCCGCTTTCCCTTCAAACATACCCCTGTGTGGTTCTTCCCGCACGTTGCACAAGCTTTAAACTTTTTCTTTTGCTGACTCCCTTGCTATCCTCCCGCAGTCGAATTCTCATTCCACTTCCTCTTCTGATTGTTACTTCCAACGTTACTTCCACCAGCCTTATTTTCATTCTCATTCTTCCTCTTCTTCTGTTCTTGATTGTACTTGGTCAAGGCATTTCTTCCACCTTCCACGATAATTGCCTTTTTCAGTACAGCCACAAATGTATTTAACTGGAACATTGAAACCTTGCTATACAGCCAGGGTTTCAATCCTTGTTCGAACCTTCTCACTTTACGCTCGTTGCTATTGACTTGATAACTGGCAAACCTTGCCAACTCATTAAACTTCGCAACATATTCTGGCACCATCATAGTTTCTTGTTTCAGCTCTAAAAATAGCACCTCCAACTGATTTCGAGAACTCGCTGGAAAGTAAATTTCGAAAAACATCGCCTTAAATCTATCCCATGCTATCACTCCTTGTCCTCCACGAACCTTATTTTCCTGCCACCAGTAGCTAGCTTCAGACTTCAGTATGAACGTTGCAAACACAGTCTTCTGATCCTCGTTGACTCTAGCAATGTCAAACACGTTCTCTATTTCTATGATACAAGTTTTGGCTTCAACTAGATTCATAGATCCTTGAAATTCTGGCGGTTCAACTGCTTTGAATTCCTTGAAGGTCGTGACTTGAGCTTGCGGTTAATTCGCAAGTGCACCCGTCAACAAAGTTACCAACTGTTGAACCAGGTTAGCGTTGGCCTAGTTATTATTGTTAGGATACCCCTCAGGAGGTGGTTGTTTGCATGGTTATCTTCTTCTAAGAGGCATTTTCTATTAAGATATACGCTTATTAGTTCATTACTCAACTTTTTGAGTATTTAAAGTTTAACTTAAACATTCTAAGATTAAAGCTATAACACATAACATTTCAAATAAACTTTGATATTTTATTCATTCATAACGTTTTAAAACATAATAAAGATAGCACATCTGCTATCAACATCCACTTTCCTGAACTAGACAAGTTTCAAGATTACATATTCATACTATCCCTTTATTCATCTCAAAATAAGGGATTTAAAATTTATTTATTCACATAATTAACAACATATTGTTATCACTCTTATTCTTTCTATATGGGCATATTAAGACGTCGAGGGGCTTCTCTACGCTCTTCTTCTATAATACGATACGCCGTCCTACGATCCATCATAAACCACGGTGAATCTTCAAACTGAGGTGGGTAATAAAAGACTCGATCCTGGGCCCTATCAATCACCGAATTAAAGGCATGATCCATTTCGTTCATTTTAGCTTTCTTCGTTTGGACCTTAGCATCAGCATGGTCTGCACGATGAGTCGTCTTCATCCAAGCGTCCTCTACTCTTGCACGCTTAGATGATTCCTCTTTCAAGTCATCTTTTAACTTCTCCACATCAGTCTTCATCTTCTCGTTCATCGCTAACAGATCTTCATGCGGACCCTTAGTATGAACTAGGTCCCACTCCGTGTTTCCAAGTCATGAGTCGAGTTCTTGAATCTTCGCATCCTTCAGCTCTATCATAGCGTGATGCATCTAAACTAACTCCTTCATCTCCTTAACCTTATCCTGTAATTCTATATTACAGTCGTATAGTGCATCATACATCTCAGCTGATATGGAGTTTGGTGGAAACTCCACAGGATCCTCTTCCTCATCATCCTCCTCTATCTTCTCAGCACTATCCTCCTCAGGATCAGTCACAAGCTCCTCCTCCTGAATCAACTGCTCCCGCACCACGTGGATATCTCAGGGTTTGTCATCTCTAGGTATCTGAGGTATCACTTCCCTAACTAAACTGGATCCTCCTTCGTTAGACATCCTGACAATAAAATATTTTATGTTTTATTTATTATAGGACATTCTTCTACACTCGCAAGCACATAAGTTATTAACACATAGCACATAATGTCTTTTATTGTTTAGCTTCAATGGATACTTTAATCCATTCCTTGAAACTCGATAAGAGTTGGAGACCACTATGTTTTGTCTTCTTAAAGGTTACTTCCTAAGGTTTGCCCACCTAAGGTTCATAACCTAAAGCTTTGATACCAACCTGTGACACCCCCAAATCTGTATACTTCATTCTCATAGGATTTGGTGCTCACTATAACAAATAAATACATCTAACTACCTATAATAGAGGACAAAGACATAAAATAACTTAAACAATAATCTTTTCCCTTAAAGGGTTACATCGTCTCAAAAATAATCCCAAGTAATCTAACCTTAAATTATTACATAAGTTTGCGAAATACATCATAAAATAAAATAAGTCTTATAACATAATTCACTTAAATAAATTCAATAAATCTTCAACACTTGGACATCGTGCCCTTTCCTTTTCTAGTAGATGGCTCGTCAACTTTCTCAACTTTAGTTGTAGTGTTAAATGCAAGAGTGAGCAAATAATTGCTCACTTATATAAAGAGTAGTAATTATAACAACATGAGAATGAACAACGAGTGCTGAACAATAATAAACTTGTTCTACGATTCAAAATATAAAAAACAAGTTCGAATTAATATTTGAGGGTCTTAAGACCACGAACTATGTCCCAGGTATTCAGGTGTTATTACCTCAACCTTAACAGTCATTTAGATTATTCAGACCCTTCTTAACATACTTAGGGAGATCAGATCTTTGTACCATGTATTGTGCACAAACAACTAAACGTTACACGTACAAAATCCCCTATGGTAGGGTTGTTCGTCTCAGTTTGGATTTAGAATTTCTGCACTAAAGAAAGTTTAGTTTGGAACTAGCTAATTAGTGGTTCTATAATTTTTTTAGAACACTATTGAATTATAGACTAGTTCAATCAATAAAAGTTTGCTTACTACTTGACGGTTTAATACAACAATATAGAATTGAACAAGGTTATCAAAGTCAATGATCGAATAATAGAAATGTACAACCGAATAGACACAGTATATATGCAAAGTACTACATTCAAAAGAGTTAGAACAATCTCATTTGAATCAATATATTAGAACAATATATACTTTGAATAACAATATCAAGACTTAGGAAAGTGAAACTCGCTGGATGTAACGGACTAGATTACAAGAGCTTGTACAATCATATACGAGATAAAATCAATAGGCTTGCTCAACTGTAATATAGGATTTGCATAATGATAATTTAGAGCTAGAAAGCTTTCTTGATAATAACAAAATAACGGAATTATGGAACTTGCATTCATTATAAAGAGAATGAAGTTAGAAAACTTGCCTTGTATGTAAGCTACACATGTATAATAATGTTCGCCAATTACCCTACACATATCATTGAAATCACAATAACAATTAGTTGTATTAATATTAGCTTTAGGGGTTTAACCCACCATTTAAGCCATACCCTTACCTTAACATCTAACCATGTTGGTTAACATTCTTAATGACTTTGAAATCTCACTATAAACGAACATAAACTTTATCATTTATCTCTAACTTTAATAAACATCACCTTTTTGTTCATTACATAACTTATTAAAGTGATAAATTAAAATCTCCATATTTTGGTATTATATTATACTACAACCTGTTTATGATGTCTTATGTTAGGATTCAACATCATTATCATGCATGCCAAGCCAAATTAGACCCTTGTATCACAACCCACAAACAAACAGACTGCACTGCCAAGGCTTAGGGTACGACGCAAATGCGTTGTCCCAAGCCTTGGCACCGGTGCAGCTGTGCTGGTGCAGACTCTCAGAAGACCAACGGCGCAGCTGCGCCATTTCTGCCTGTGGTACCGGCGCATCTGCGCCGTAGACAGACAAAAACTGAGCTAGCAGCTCTGTTACACATCAGTCACCAAAAATCAACACTAATCCAACGAATTTCACAAAACTTAACATCTAAAACTTTGTAATAACATAGTTAAGCATGATATTCATCATTCTAACATCATAAACATTACATATACTTAATTTTGAAGAATCAAAACCACAATTTTCCCAAATTCATCATTTTTACACTTTTAGCGAATTCGATCGCCACAACTTTGTTTCTTAACCAATTGACACGATTCAAACTATGCCGCTTTCGTTTTTTAACATACTAACACAATCCAACGTCAATTTGTAGAATATCTCACATATTGAACATCAAATTTTGTACTTAAACAAGCCATATCATATGAATATATCACTATTATTCTAATCTCTTCATCAAACCCAATTTCATGTGTTTAGTTATTCCAATAACACTCATATATGGTGACTAATGGATTCTATCAAACTATATGTACATATATATACAATCATCCGACGTGACTTAATAGTTACAGAAAATATTCATTGAGAACTCAAAAACATGAAAATTAGAAGTACAGTATACCTTAATCCTTGATTACTGAGGCAATTGATATATGGTCGCTTCAATTCTTTCCCCTTCCACAGCAAAACCCTCAATCTCTTAGCAACTTTTCTCTGTGTTTTTCTCTCAGTATTTCTATGTTATCTAGCCTTAGGGAAAATAAGAAGCGTAAAAATAAACTGATATAGCCTCACCTATAGTTTATAAATCTTGCTTGATTCAAGTTGGCATCATCACATAACTGTTGATCTTTTCTCTTTGAAAATTCTTGCATTTACTGTGATTTTAGGAATTAATTGGTTAAACACTCATTATGCTAAAATTGATTGTTTTTATAAATTTTTAGTTTTCATATTCCTAACCAACCTGTTATGCGAATTTAAGCAACCAAACTACTAAAGTCAATCACTGTCATATCAAGCCATAAAGTCATTCGTTTATTAAAAAATGGATGTCAAGCTTTCTTAGCCCATGTCATGGACTTGAACAAAAAATACGTCAGATTTGAATGATATTTTCGTTGTTAGTGAATTTTCTGACGTATTTCCTGAAGAACTTCCTGACCTACCCCAAGAGGATGAAGTCGAATTTTGTATTGACCTTGAACCAGGTACAAAACCTATTTCCAAAACCCCATATTGAATGGCTCCTATTGAACTTCAGTAGTTAAAAACCCAACTACAGGAGATGGTACCCGAGCCTCTCACTGGTGACTTCTTTTGTGGAATGCACCGAAGCCAGACTCTCCGTAGGGGAGGCCATATTCGTGCGGTTGTAAACTGATAGGTGCCATTGTGGCGTGCTATCCAAGATTAGGATATGAGTTACAGTTGAGAGCAACCTAAGTTAGTAATCGAAATACGTAGCTTTCTAGGCTTAGCTGGTTATTGTCAAAGATTCGATTCGTGGAAGGATTTTCTCGAATCGCTACTCCATTAACTCAGCTGAATCGAAAAGATACAAAATTCAAATGAAGCGAGGAATGTGAGAAGAGCTTCCAAGAACTCAACATGCGACAACGACGTTGGCTCGAGCTGATTGAAAGATTACGATTATACCATTCAATATCATCCTAGAAAAGTGAACGTGGTAGCTGATGCGTTGAGTGGAAGATCATATGCGTTTGCGAGTGCGATATTGTTAACACAGAGACACATTTTGTATAACTTACAAATAATGGAGATAGAGTTAAAGACTCTAGAGACCCACGTGAAGATGTCAAATATACGAGTAGAACCGACTTTAATCAATAAAGTTAAAGCTGCTCAAGCTACAGACCCAGAGCTGATACGTATGAAGAAGAAGGTACAAGAATGCGTTATTCTAGAAGCAAGAGTCGATAAAGAGAGGAAATCTCAACCCTCGATTTATTGGTCCATTTGAAATCCTTGATCGAGTATGAACTATGGCCTATAAACTCGCTTTACCGCCAAGTATGTCGCGTGTTCTTAACGTTTTTCACGTATCAATGTTACATAAGTATGTGGACGACCCAAACCACATTATTGAGTTAGAACAAGATGAGATAGCCGAAGATTTAACGTACGAGGAGGTACCTATCAAGATCTTAGATAGGAAGGACCATGTCCTACGCACAAAGGTTATACCACAAGTCAAGATTTTGTTTATTTGAATAATATTATTAGATAGAATTATTGACAATGTCTAAGGAAGTTCTGTCTAGGAGAAGGGTTTGGTCACCTAATTGCACGCCAGTAAGGATAAATCTGTATCGAAAAGCCCCATCTTTCCTGAGAACGACCTGGTTGTCAGTATTGTGATTTTGTAATATTATTTGTGAATAATTAAATGATAAGAAAATATTTATTTTTATGTGGATATAAATGGAAGAATTATTGTTGAGGTATTTTATCAGCATTTTGTCGGAACGGAGGTATTAAAAATTATTCGTATGTGGATTTCGGACATTTTCTGTTTGGAATTTGAAAAAACTTTCTTCTACAAAGTAGACAATTAAATTTCCTATGGAATAGACATGAGATTCAAATTTTTCTGATAAAAAATTTATTTATTATGAATTATTTAAGTTTTAGAAATAAATATTTTTTTAAAAACATGGGTGGGACACACTTTTGGGTGTTGTAGAAAAATCTAATTTTTGGTGGGCCCCACTGTGGTGTGCTAACATTTGATCAATTGTGGTGGGTGTGAATATTTGTAATAAAATATTATTTTATTAAATTTTAGTATGCTTTAGCGTTCTAGTATTTTTCTATAAATAGGGTGCTTAGTTAGAATTAAAAATCACACCAGAATATGAAGTTTTCTCTCTCTATAATATCGAGCGTATTTTGTGAGTATTTAGATACTTTGAGAGTTTCTATTCAGTGGAAGTTTTTTTCAACATTATATCCGATATTTCAGCCAGAAATGCTATTCTTTTGAGGTAAGGGATGTTATTTTTTTCGTAAATGGATGTTATTTCGTTCAATATTATTATGCCGAAATATTGGTATGAATTTTATTATAAAATTTTTACCTTTTCATGTAGAAGTTACTATTCACGTATACGGTACTATTCACGTATATGGAACTATTCAGGAGTACTATTCATGAAGTATGATTTTTCTTGTGAAATTTCTACCTTTTAGTGTCGGGGTTACTATTCATATTTATGACACTATTCACGTATATGACACTATTCACGAATATGACACTATTCACAGAAAAATTAAATTTTATTTTCTTTGTCCAAGTTGTCTATTATGGTTATTATATTTGATTGTATTCATGTTTTGATCTTCATTCTTGAATTTTGCTCCATAATTGATTATTATGGAGTATTTTTGAATTGGCTGAACTAAAGTACGAATCCCTAATCTTTGTCCTTTTATCTCCCTGGATTCGCTTTCTTTAAGATATTTTTCATCATCCTCAGTCCTAAATGATGATATAACTGAATATCTTTGTCATGTAGTGCAAAGATGAATGATTTCCTGATGAATATCTTTGGCCCGTAGTACAAAGATGGACAGGTGTTGAGATGAACATGACCAACTGGTGATACAAATGAATATATTTGGCCCGTAGTGTAAAGATGAATATTTGGTTTAAGATGTATATTGATTGATGTTACAGGGATAAAATATTGATGATGGACTTTTAAATCATATAAGATAGTAGATTTCATTATCTACTTAACTCTTCTAATGAATTGTTAATTTCGCTGCGAATATTGATCTAAAACTTATTGTCCATTATATTTTATCTGATTTGTTGAAGGCTAACGATAATTTGTTGTTCATTATCTTAATCATAATATTCTTTACTGGGCTAGCTGAGCTCACCCTTTTCCTTTTTGTTCCATTTTTCTTCTCAGGAGGCGAGAATATAGTGAGAACTAGTCGAGGTGTGGAGTGATGTTTCAAGGTAGTTGTTTTAACAGTCCTCACTATTTTGTAAAACAGTATATCAATAATTGTAATGAGGACTTATTTGAGTTTGGATATTGTCTATAAGACAATATTTATATTTAAACTCACATCATATATGTTATCGTATTTTGCACGACAATTGTATTAATGAAATTGTAGTTATTTTCTGTACCATGTATTTGGCGACTCAGAATGGGTTGTGTAGACCTATTTTGGGGGCGTCACACATAATCCATAACACATTTATCATTGTTGATAAATTCTTATCATATTTAAATACTCACATATTCACACAAATTTATTTATTAGGTGGAGACATGATCCACAAATCTCTTATATTAGGTCACTAATATATAATTAAATATTAGGAACACTAAATAATCATTTAGGTTATTTAATTCCAATACCTAATTTATAATTAAGTTATGTAACTTTCTATTTAATTTTTCTTTAATAAATAAATATATATACTTAGTATATTTATTTATTTAATCACATACATACATCACATACGTCAAAAAGCATTTATCCTTATTATTCCTCTTGCTAAAATATATAGCATATCACTAAATATATATATATATATATATATATATATATATATATACACACACACACACACACACACATTCATATTATCCTTATAATATCTCTTCATTGAAATTTATTTCCTTAATAAAATTTTCACATTCATAATCTATTTCTTTCTTTTTCAAAATTTAAATCATTCTCATAATTAATTTACATAAGGTTAAAGGTAACATAATACTTTATTCTTAACATACTTTCAAATATAATTTCATTCCAGGTTTTAAATTTTGTAACCCTTATTTTCTCAATTCTATTCAAATAGTAAACCATATAGGTTCTTTAAAAATTTTAAATCATTCCTCTATTTTCACTCTAGGTTTTACTCTTTAACCTTTAATTTAATAATTCAAGATCTTCTAAAATTTTGGGATGTCACATTCTTCCCCCCTTATAAGGATTTCGTCCCCGGAATCACTATTACAACAAACGTACATATATTTTACCTCTTCTTCTGAGAATTTTATCCCTGAAATTTCAGCCTACTACACCCTACTCCTTTCATTCACCAAAACTAGGTTTTCATAATAACCATTTATCCAATCATATCAGATTCTATCGGGGTTTATATTATTCCATACCCATCATCACATACTACCCAAAACATTATTCTAAAGAGTAAAAAAAATTTATTTCATGTTAGGGGGTCATATAGACCATGAAATATTGAGGTTTAAAGGTAATAATACCTACTACCTCTTTCAATTAAGAAAAAGGTACTCTACCTCTTAAAAGGTTAACACAATCACGAAGAAGGTAAACTACTAATGCTAGTACTTTAATCATGTCTCATGAATATTTTCGCTACAATTAGATTAGATTATTTTATCCAATTGGCATAGTTCACCTCAATCTTATCATGGGATTCCGCACTAAAATAATTTGGTTCAGGATAAATTTTCAAAGAATACATTGAATTTTCATAAACGTTAGTCTTGCTGAATCAAATAGCTTAGACTCGTACTAATATTTTAAATTTCAATCGAAATATGTATGGCCAAACCTCGTTGGCAATAGTTTATCTTTGAAATTCTAAAAATAATTTTATGACGTCATGATACTACACTATATTTATAGACCGTTTGAGAATTTCGTCATTTTGTGACTTTGTTATATTACTTCATTCCATAGTGGGCTGACGATCTTTAGATCACATCCAACACTAAGTAATTCTGTATTTATAACTCCGCCATTTTTTTCATCTTTTCACCAGGTTACATTATGCATTAATGATATATAAAATATATTTTGATCTTTAAAATTATTTTCGTCTAGCCGAAACAATTAGCATAGACTTTTCTTTTAAACGGTTCAAAAATCATTACAAATCAGTTTTAGTGCTATCATACCTCAACGGGTAACGAAGTGTCAATGTCCCGAAGTCCGCACATATACACTTGTCACCATGTGTTGAGAATAACAAAAATTCATTTTTAAAAGGCACATTAGTGCGTATTTAGTTTGATATTAAAAATTTCGAAGTCTAGCATGGCTAGAAGATTTGGAATATATATGCTTCCACCATCAACTCCACTTTCTATAATGATCCATTGCTTAATAAGTCTATCTATTTCTATCATCCTCAATTCTCCATTCAAAACTTTTCTATACCCTAGTTCATCAAACTTACCACACGTTATGAGTTCAGGAACTTTCCACAATAATATGGGTTTTGGAACTTATCCTAGCAATACGTAGTTCAAGAACCAATCAGGAATTGTCCATACGCTTGGGGGTTCAAAAACATACCATACGATTATGAGTCACAAACTTACCATAAGTATGAGTTTTAAAACTCGCACCTAACCTTATATTCTCTACCTGTTATACACAAGGGAAAAGAATCACCTTCTCAACATGTATATAGCAAATAGCACGACACGAACATTTCAATGATTATCAATACAACAAACTAAGTGATTGTCGAACCAAACACAATCCATTTCCCATACAAGGAATTGGTCAACTCGGCCACTAATCAATATAGGAAGCTAAGCGGTTGTTAAACCAAGGACAATTCCCCGCCCATACAAAGAATTGTTCAACTTAACAACTATATCAATATAGGAAGCTAAGTGGTTCTAAAACCATGTACATGTTCCCCGTCCATCCAAGGAATCATACAACTTAGCTTTTAACATGAGTCCTCAATTGAAATCCCACATAATCCTAGCTTTCCCTTACTCCATACGAACTTTGTTTAATCCGTATTGCATCATTTACAACTCTTTTCTGAGTGTGCATAGTATTATTTCATAGTACAACTTACATACATCAATTTTGCTATAAAGTTTTCAATCATTTGATTGATTCTCCTCCCTGCTATGACCTTATCAGATCACGTGGTGATCTCATATTATAATCGTATGGTATTACAATTCTTTTCTATGTTATGATTGTTTTATTTTATGATCTCATTTCCCTGTATACTTTTAGTCTTTTAGACTCTATCTATTCATTAATATTGTTCATCTTTATTATCAGAGTTAGGTAACTTTGGATCTTTATTACTTATCAAGATTCTTATTTGAATCTTATTGACGTACTAATACCTTGCCCATATTCATCCCTTAGAATTTAAACTCTAGTTGAGTTTATTCCTTATCATCATCCCTGCGTTTATATCCTAATGTAACCCTACCTAAGGTTTATAACCTACAACTTTTATACCAACTGTGACGTCCCCAAAATCGAGTACTGTCAGATCTGGTACGTTACGATACAACATTTCTATAACTATTGTGGAAGATATAAACATAAATTGTTTATACAATAACCTTTATAACATAATCCCCAAGGTCGATAACCTTAACTTAATACAGACATTCATATACTACAGGACTTACAATGTTCTTTGTCTTCAACATTATTACAATTTTAAATGTACCATATCCCAATTCTGGAATTTGTCTTTGTCTTTGCCTGTATCCAAAGTTTTCATCTTAATCTAAAATGTTTATCATGATATAGCAAGGGTGAGAAATAAGTTTGCCCAGCAAGTTTAAGCTCAAAGAAAGATATATCATGATTGAAAAGAATAAAAGCTGACAAACTTTCAACAATATAATAATTGTGAAAGAATATGAATCAATTTTTATAACCGAATGACCGAGACAATAATGATGAATGGCCAACAATAAACATGAAAAAATTTAGCTGAACAAATGGTAATGAAGGTGATCAGCCTTTCATACCTGATGAACATGTACAACATGCACAACGTGCGAATCAATAATTAATAGATGTGGTATAATCAACAATGATTATCCACGAGCATGCATTGCAATAACAATTTATGTTTGAGTTAGATAACTTGCTTAATTAAAAGTATAGTTCGAGAACTTTCCTGTATCGTCGATTACTGTTACGCAATCTAATTTTAGCTTCAGTTGAAAGACCTATAATTGATAATATCGATCTCTCAATTATAATAATATCATCACATATACTACTATTAAGTACAGTCATTATACAACTTAAACACTTACCACATATCCCTAACAGTCACTAAAACACATAAGACCTCGTATCAAGTCAAACTATTTCATTCTGATTTGAGTTTGGTACTATTTCGATGTCCCGATTGCCTTATCGGATAATTATAAAGTTTATTGTAAATAAAACTCTGCTTAATTGCTTCAATATTATTTTAGATAATTCAATTATCAGTAATAACATATTTTGGAAGATCATACTAATTTTCAAATAATTTTTATCATTTAAAATGATTTTTCAGTCATTAATATAATTTTTAAATAATTAAAATACCACATAATTCCATTATTATTAATATTTAATTAATTTCAAATATTAATAAAATACATGTCCCAATATTATAAGTTATTCTTTAAAATCTAATAAGTCAAATACTAATCCAGTAACCTGGATTATCCAAACATACCAATCCAGCAACTCAGATAGCAATCCAGCAAACTAGATTCCAATTCCAGCAACCAGATTGCAATTCAGTAAACTGGATTCCAGTTTTAGCAACCAAATTGCGATCCAGCAAACTAGATTCAAATTCTAGCAACCAGATGCCCAATCCAATAAACCAAATTGCAATCCAACAAACTGGATTCAAATTGAGTTTTAATCCAGCAAGCCTGGATTCATAAATTTTTAATCCAGCAAACTGGATTCAACAGATTTTCAATCCAGTAGGATGGATTCATTAATTCTTTTCACGAAAATAACAAATTAACTTATTATTTTTCTATCCTTTGTCCAAACATATATACATATATTTCATATACAAAAAGAATTTTTCTATAATTTTTTAACTCCATTTAGTATTTTTCAAAAATAATTTTTAGTTTGTAGCTTAAGAAATTAGCACTATCATGCTCAAATCCAAAAATTCCTATCTCTTGGCATAATCTTACATGTGTTAACTTGAACCTCTAGTTTAAATTTTGCGGCCATCGGAGTTATAGAACTCCAGTTATAGTCGTTTTCGTCGAAAAATCCTACAAAATTGAAATTGCCATAACTCGGTCATTTTAAGTCGGAATAACCTCTTTTTTGGACAGGAGCTACTTTCTATCATATGTTTTCATGTCCCAAAAGACTGGAATTTATTACATAAATTAAGTGGCCGAAACTACCCTTGAAAAATTTGTGGCAGTATGTTTTTGTTGTTTTTCATCTTTTGCCTACTTTGCCAAAAATAGTCCATACGAAAATATACAACTCTTTTTTTAGTTATTTCACTTGGAAATATTAGAAAACTCATAGATCTAACTTTGGGACTTGACCACACTCAAAAATTCAAAATATAATAAGAGATATGGTCGTTTGAATTTCATGTTTCGTTTTCACAAAAATCTGATTTTTAACTCTTGGTGATTTCTAAGAAAGCTTCTATGTTTTCACATAATAACAAATATAACTCATCATAACACTTACTAATACTTTATATACCCCTGAATCTACTATGATACATGATCTATTTCATCAAACAATCATCAAACACAAGATTAAACACCATCAAGGCTAAGAAAATTTGGATTTTCTACATTTTGAAAAACCTAGTTTCCATTTCATACTTTAGATCTAACTTTTAAAACACAAGATGGATAGATCCACACATAACACACTACAGATCATGTGGATCTAGAATTTTGTAGTTTGAAACCATAGATCCAAGTTTTAATTGAGAATAACCAAAATAAAATTATATAATCTAGTTAGAGATTTTACATTTACTTGATTTTCTTTCTCCTTCTTCCTAGATTTGCTTATGGAGCTTTGAAAAGTACAAAAACTCTCTCCCTTATCTCCTCTATGGCTGCCAAAAATTCTCTCTCTCTAGTTTACTTTTGATAGCTTTAGGAAAATGAAATGAAAGAGAAAGAGAATTGATTTTTACTAGAGAGATGTGTAATCATTATTGATAATATATGTATACCATATGTATATCTAAGATAAGAGTGAGTAGGTAAGAGTAGGTAAATTAAATCATTACATTCATGCACTTCTTTTCCTTTTCTTTCCTAATGTGCCGCCCAACTCCTCTTCTTTTAGCCCATTAGTGTTTTATTTCTAATGTTTTATTTTAATTAACAAATGACTAACATACCCCTTAACAAAGTGGGCTAATTATTGGGCTTTGAATTATATTCTTTTGACTTTTAAATTAATTCTTTGGGCCAAGAAAAACAACATAGTTTCATACTTTTAATTTTATACTACCCTAATCATTTAATTGAGGTTTTCATTCACTCATTTGTAATTTAAATAATTACTCATGTACCTTAAATTTTATAATCCAATTAGACTTATTTTACTAAAGTTATAAAATTAACTAATTGAGATATATAAAATAAATCTCTTAGGGCTAGTATATATTTTAAATACTAACATTATTGTAAGACCCCAACTTATTAATGAATAAAATCAAATTTTCTCTAAATATTATTGTGAATAATAAGGGGTTAATTTGATACAAATACTTTGGTTATGGGTTAAATGTGCAAATTTTGCAAAATAAGCAAGTGGTTATAAAATATTCATTTTGTCGGGGAATATTCGTTTGGTCGTGGAATATTCTTGCTGTCGGGGAATATTCGTACGATGGCGCAGCCTTGTGTGGGCCCTATAACGGAAAGTGATTGGATGAAGAAAATGACAAGTATAAGTTATTTATAAATAACGGCGTAGTTGTTACCGTTAATACTGTTAGAATACCCGGTGGTTAAAATACAGTAGCACGCGGTATTGCACTAATTATTGATTCTTACGTAAGAAGGCACTACTCAAAAATTGTTACAGTAATTACTGTTCAATATTTTATTTTATTGATTCAATAATTGCTACGTTGAAATTTTGTATTATTGTTGTTCAATAATTGTTGCTGCACAGTATTTCCCATTATCAGATCAATAATTCATATTATTTGAATAATATTATTAGATAACATTATTGGCAATGTCTAGAAAGTTCTGTCTAAGGAGAGGTTTGGTCATCTAATTGCGCGCCAGTAAGGAGAAATCCTTATTGGAAAGCCCCCTCTTTCCTGGGAGCGGCCTGGTTGTCATAAATGTGATTCTGTAATATTATTTGTGAATAATTAATTATTGATTCATATGATAAGAAAATATTTATTTTATGTGGATATAAATGAGGGATATATTTTTGTGGTTAAAAATGAAGAAGTTAATGTTGAGATTTTTATCAGTATTTTTGTCGGAATGGAGGTATTAAAAATCAGGGTTTTTGAGATATTTTGCGGGGGTTATAATTTTTAATCCGACCGTTGGATCGTGGTAATTTTTGGATATGTTATACATATATAAGTTGAGTATATGCCCACAAATTTTGAACCGTTAAAAATGAACGTATGATTTATTATGAATTTTACAAGATGACTGGTTCAGAAATTGTTGAATTTTCGGAGTTTATCATTTTGGTGGAAAATTCTAGAATTGGTGGGCCCCACTTGTGGTTGGTGAAGAAATGTGCTGAATTATATTTCAAATGTGGTGGGTGGGAATAGTAGCAGGTAAAGCCATCAGGTTGCAGGTCAAACCTACCAAAATTTTCCTATAAATAGAAGACTAAGTTAGAATTGAAAATCACACCAGAAACAAGTTTTCTCTCTTTCTCTCTCTAGATTATTGAGTGTATTTTGTGAGTATTTAGATACTTTGAGAGTTTCTATTCATCAGAGCAAGTTTCTTTCAGCCTTATACCGGTATTCCGACCAGAAGTACTGATATTTTGAGGTAAGGGATATTATTTTCTTCTTAAATGATATTATTTTCTTCAATATCATTATGCTGAAATATTGATATGAGTTTTTATCAAATTTGGAATTTTTTGTGTCGGGGTTACTATTCACGTATGCGTTACTATTCACGTATACGGTACTATTCACGAATACGGCACTATTCACCGAAAAATAAATTTTTCTTTTTTGTCCAAGATGTCTATTATGGTTACTATCTTTGATTGTATCCATGTTTTGATCTTTATTTTTGAATTTTGCTTCACAATTGATAATTATGAAGTATTATTGATCTTGGATAAACTATTATACGAATTCCTACTATTTGTCCTTCTGTCTCATTGGATTCGTTCTCTTTAAGATATTTTTCATCATCCTCAGTCCTAAATGATGATATTACTGAATATCTTTGGCCTGTAGTGCAAAGATGTATGATTACTTGATGAATATCTTTGGCCTGTAGTGCAAAGATGAACAGGTGTTGAGATGAACATGACTGACAGGTGATACAAATGAATATCTTTGGCCTTTAGTACAAAGATGAATATTTGGATAAAGATGATTATTAATTAATGTTACAGGGATAAAATATTGATGATGGACTTTTAAATCTTAGAAGATAGTAGAATTCTTTCTCTACTTGACTCTTCTAATGGTTTGCTGTTTCCGCTGCAGTTGTTGATCTAAAACTTGTTGTCGATTATATTCTATCAGATTTTTCCCTGTTGAAGACTAACGATAATTTGTTTGTATATTATCTTAGTCATAATATTCTTTACTGGGCTAGTTGAGCTCACCCTTTTCCTTTTTGTTCCATTTTTCTTCTCAGGAGGTGAGAACATAGCAGGATCTAGTCGGGGTATGGATTGATGGTTCTAGAAAGATGTTTTAGCAGTCCTCACTATTTCTGTAAAATAGTGTTTGAATAATTGTAATGAGGATTTATTTGAGTGTGGATATTGTCTAGAAGATAATATTTGTATTTAAACTCACAGTATGTGTTGTCGTATTTTGCACGACATTTGTATTATTGAAGTTGTAGTTTGCTTTCTGTACCATGTATTTGGCGACTCAGAATGGGTGTTGTATACCTATTTTGGGGGCGTCACAGTTGGTATCAGAGCTTAGGGATATGATCCCTGGCTGAGATGTGAGACAAGAACTAGGAGGGGAGAGACGGGGAATTCCTTCACTAGTATGACTTGACTAAGTTTATTTGGTGTTTATTTGGTCGGTCAGAGTATAGGGATAATATATGACATGACTATTAACCCTTGTTTTATGGCAGTATTTAAGAATGGCAGCTGAGAACGTTAATAATGGAGTGAATCAGACCGTTGAGACACCTTTGATCACCACCCAGGGGAACGTGCAACAGGAAGGCAATATTCCTCCTGTAAACAACGTTACCGAGCAAACGATGAATGATGGAATGTTTAGGAGCTTTTTGCAGTTCATGCAAAATCAAACGAGGGAGACTCGTGTGTAGAATACGGGTGGAAATGATAACGCGCGGTTTGTCACAGCTAAGCAGTTCAAAGAATTGGGACCACCAGAATTTAAGGGAAAGCCGGATCCGATCATGGCGGAAACGTGGGTCAAGCAAATTACCAAGATATTCGATGTCTTGGGATACACGGAGGAACAGAAGGTTCCATTCGCCACCTTTATGTTCCGCGGTGAGGCAGACTACTGGTGGGAGTCTGTGAAGCGTACCCAGCCTGACGCACTCAACATGTCCTGGGAAACATTTCAAAAACTGTTCAATGATAAGTACTTTCCTGAAAGTATTCGTCATATGAAGGAGGTAGAGTTTATCAGACTGGAACAAAACAACATGACGGTGTCCCAGTACGAGGCGAAGTTTGCAGAGTTATCCAGGTTTGCACCTCATTTGGTCGAAAATGAGGAACGAATGACAAGGATGTTTCTGAGAGGTCTAAAACCCGAGATTCGACAATATCTTATCTCTCATAAATTTTCTTTATATTCAGATGTTGTAAACAGGGCTCAATTATTAGAGCGAGATAATGAGTATGTGCAACCGAGGGACCACAACCAGGGTCATACCGGTGGCGGCAGTCATCGAAGAAATGAAAACCAGCAGGGAGGAAAGCATTCAGACAAAAGCGGTAACCACTCTGGTGGTAATCGTGGTCGTGATAATAGAAGGAGCGAGTCGAGAGGAGATTTCAAGAAGAGAAGGTACAACAATGATAACGTGAAGACGTCAGCACAAACATCAACTGTTTCTAGGGGAGGAGAACGACCACTGGTCGTATGTTACAAATGTGGGAAAGAGGGACATATCAGCCCAAACTGCCCACAACAATCTAAGGTATGTTATAACTGTGGAAAGGAGGGTCATATAGCTCGAGAGTGTTCTGTAGCAAAACCAAGTTCAGTGGGGATGGTGACTCCAAAAGCTGTCCCGGATAAGTCGAAATCAGCGGTTCCTGGAAGGGCGTTTGTCGTTACTGGCCAAAACGCAAGAAACCCGAACGAGGTGATCACGGGTAAGCTAATCTTGAATTCTTGCGAAGTTTATACTTTACTAGATACCGGTTCTACCCATTCTTTTATCTCTCCTGCTTGTGCTCAACGTTTAAACTTGACTCCGGAGAAATTGGACTTTAACTTATCTGTTGAAACTCCGTTAGGAGAAACTTTCGTTACATCCACTGTTTATAAATCTTGTTTGATCCAAGTTGGAACCATCACATTACCTGTTAACCTTATCTCTTTAAAGATACTTGCTTTTGATGTGATTTTAGAGATCGATTGGTTAACTACTCATCATGCCAAATTGATTACTTTTGTAAGGTTGTTAGTTTTCATATTCCTAAGCAACCTGTTATTCAAATTTAAGCAACCAAACCATTGAAGTTAAACTCTTTCATATCAAGCCGTAAAGTCATTCGTTTATTGAAAAACGAATGTCAAGCTTTCTTAGATATGTTATGGACTTGAATAAAAATACGTCAGATTTGAATTGTTAGTAAATCCCTGACGTATTTCCTGAAGAATTTCTTGGCCTACGCGTGATATTGAAATTTGTATCATCTTTGAATCTGGTACAAAACTCACTTCTAAAAATCGAATGGCTCCTATTGAACTTCAGGAGTTAAAAACCTAACTGTAGAAGTTTGTACCCGAGCCTTTATCTGGTGACTTCCTTTGTGAAATGCACTAAAGTCAGACTCTCCGTAGGGGACGCCATATTCGTGCGGTACTAAACTGATAGGTGTCATTGTGACGTGCTATCCAAGATTGGGATATGAGTCACAATTGAGAGCAACCGAAGTCGGTGACCAAAGTACGAAGCTTTCTGGGCTTAACTGGTTACTATCGGAGATTCGTGGAAGGATTTTCTCGAATCGCTACTCCGTTAACTTAGCTGACTCGGAAAGATACAAAATTCGTATGGAGTGAGAAATGCGAGAAGAGTTTTCAAGAACTCAAGAGGAGACTCATTTCGGCACCTGTTCTGACAATACCATCTGGTTCGGATGGATTTGTTATCTACAGCGATGCTTCAGGCAAAGGGTTAGGTTGTGTTCTCATGCAACATGGGAAAGTCATAGCCTATGCCTCACGACAACTCAAAGAATATGAGAGGAATTATCATACTCATGATTTGGAGTTGGCAGCAGTCGTTTTTGCGTTGAAGATCTGGAGACACTACCTGTATGGGGAGAAAGTGGAGATCTATACAGATCATAAAAGCCTCAAATATTTCTTCACCCAAAAGGAACTCAACATGCGGCAGCGACGTTGGCTCGAGCTGTTGAAAGATTACGATCATATCATCCAATATCATCCTGGAAAAGCAAACGTAGTAGCTGACGCATTGAGTAGAAGATCATATGCGGGTACGAGTGCAATATTGTTAACACAAAGGCCCATTTTGTATGACTTACAAAGGATGGAGATAGAGATGAAGGCTCCAAGTTCCCACATGATGATATCAAATATACGAGTAGAACCGACTTTAATCGATAAAGTTAAAGCTGCTCAAGCTACGGACATGGAGCTGATGCGTATGAAGAAGAAAGTGCAAGAAGGTGCTATTCCAGAAGCAAGAATCGATGAAGAAGGAATACTTCGAGTCAACTCCAGACTTTGTATTCCTAACGATTTTGACTTGAAGCATAGAATAATGATGGAGGCACACAACACACCGTTTGCAATCCATCCTGGGAGTACCAAAATGTATCACGATCTTCGACATACATTTTGGTGGAGCAATATGAAAAGAGAGATCGCGGAGTTTATCTCGAGGTGTTTAACTTGTCAACGTGTAAAGGCGGAGCATCAAGTGCCAAAGGGTCCATTGCAACCACTTGAGATCCCGAAATGGAAGTGGGAACACATTACTATGGATTTTGTTACGGGTCTTCCCAAGGTTTCTCAAGGCATAGATGCGATTTGGGTTATTGTTGATAGATTAACCAAGTCCACTCATTTCTTGCCGATACGTGAGACTTATTCCCTTGAACGTCTTGCTAGTATGTACGTGAACGAGATTGTGAGATTACATGGCATGCCAGTATCCATAGTTTCGGATCGTGACCCAAGATTCACTTCACGATTTTGGGTTAGCTTGCAGAAAGCTATGGGCACGGATTTATGATTCAGTTCTGCATGCCATCCTCAAACGGACGGACAATCAGAGAGGACTATTCAAACTCTTGAAGATCTATTAAGACTTTGTGTCTTAGATCTCAAAGGGAGTTGGGATAAGTACCTACCATTGGTGGAATTCTCCTACAACAACAGTTATCAGGCGAGCATAGGTATGGCTCCATTTGAGGCGTTGTATGGAAGAAAATGTCGTTCTCCAGTATGCTGGGACGAGGTGGGTGAAGCAACATTGTTGGGACCAGAATTGGTACGCATTACTACAGAGAAGATCCAAACGATTCGACAACGTATACAAACGGCACAGGATCGACAAAAGAGTTATGCGGATCTTCATCGGAAGGACGTGGAATTTAATAGTGGGGATAATGTATTGTTACGTGTTGCACCATGGAAGGGAGTTACAAGATTTGGGAAGAGAGGAAAGCTCAATCCAAGATTTATTGGTCCATTTGAGATTCTTGAGCGAATAGGAAATGTGGCATATAGACTCGCATTACCTCCAAGCATGTCTCGTGTTCATAATGTTTTTCACATATCTATGCTTCGTAAATATGTTAAAGACCCGAACCACATTATTGAGTTAGAACCAGACGAGATAGCTGAAGATTTAACGTACGAGGAGGTACCTGTTAAGATCTTGGATAGGAAAGAGCATGTCCTACGCACGAAGGTTATACCACAAGTTAAGGTTTTGTGGAGAAACCATGCTATTGAAGAAATGACCTGGGAGTTGGAATCAGAAATGAAAGCGAGGTATCCTCACCTTTTTGAAACATCAGGTACGTACGTCAATTTCGAGGACGAAATTTCATAAGGAGGGGAGGTTGTAAGACCCCAACTTATTAATGAATAAAATCAAATTTTCTCTAAATATTATTGTGAATAATAAGGGGTTAATTTGATACAAATACTTTGGTTATGGGTTAAATGTGCAAATTTTGCAAAATAAGCAAGTGGTTATAAAATATTCATTTTGTCGGGGAATATTCGTTTGGTCGTGGAATATTCTTACTGTCGGGGAATATTCGTACGACGGCGCAGCCTTGTGTGGGCCCCATAACGGAAAGTGATTGGATGAAGAAAATGACAAGTATAAGTTATTTATAAATAACGGCGTAGTTGTTACCGTTAATACTGTTAGAATACCCGGTGGTTAAAATACAGTAGCACGCGGTATTGCACCAATTATTGATTCTTACGTAAGAAGGCACTACTCAAAAATTGTTACAGTAATTACTGTTCAATATTTTATTTTATTGATTCAATAATTGCTACGTTGAAATTTTGTATTATTGTTGTTCAATAATTGTTGCTGCACAGTATTTCCCATTATCAGATCAATAATTCATATTATTTGAATAATATTATTAGATAATATTATTGGCAATGTCTAGAAAGTTCTGTCTAAGGAGAGGTTTGGTCATCTAATTGCGCGCCAGTAAGGAGAAATCCTTATTGGAAAGCCCCCTCTTTCCTGGGAGCGGCCTGGTTGTCATAAATGTGATTCTGTAATATTATTTGTGAATAATTAATTATTGATTCATATGATAAGAAAATATTTATTTTATGTGGATATAAATGAGGGATATATTTTTGTGGTTAAAAATGAAGAATTTAATGTTGAGATTTTTATCAGTATTTTTGTCGGAATAGAGGTATTAAAAATCAGGGTTTTTGAGATATTTTGCGGGGGTTATAATTTTTAATCCGACCGTTGGATCGTGGTAATTTTTGGATATGTTATACATATATAAGTTGAGTATATGCCCACAAATTTTGAACCGTTAAAAATGAACGTATGATTTATTATGAATTTTACAAGATGACTGGTTCAGAAATTGTTGAATTTTCGGAGTTTATCATTTTGGTGGAAAATTCTAGAATTGGTGGGCCCCACTTGTGGTTGGTGAAGAAATGTGCTGAATTATATTTCAAATGTGGTGGGTGGGAATAGTAGCAGGTAAAGCCATCAGGTTGCAGGTCAAACCTACCAAAATTTTCCTATAAATAGAGGACTAAGTTAGAATTGAAAATCACACCAGAAATAAGTTTTCTCTCTTTCTCTCTCTAGATTATTGAGTGTATTTTGTGAGTATTTAGATACTTTGAGAGTTTCTATTCATCAGAGCAAGTTTCTTTCAGCCTTATACCGGTATTCCGACCAGAAGTACTGATATTTTGAGGTAAGGGATATTATTTTCTTCTTAAATGATATTATTTTCTTCAATATCATTATGCTGAAATATTGATATGAGTTTTTATCAAATTTGAAACTTTTTGTGTCGGGGTTACTATTTACGTATGCGTTACTATTCACGTATACGGTACTATTCACGAATACGGCACTATTCACCGAAAAATAAAATTTTTCTTTTTTGTCCAAGATGTCTATTATGGTTACTATCTTTGATTGTATCCATGTTTTGATCTTTATTTTTGAATTCTGCTTCACAATTGATTATTATGAAGTATTATTGATCTTGGATAAACTGTTATACGAATCCCTACTATTTGTCCTTCTGTCTCATTGGATTCGTTCTCTTTAAGATATTTTTCATCATCCTCAGTCCTAAATGATGATATTACTGAATATCTTTGGCCTGTAGTGCAAAGATATATGATTACTTGATGAATATCTTTGGCCTGTAGTGCAAAGATGAACAGGTGTTGAGATGAACATGACTGACAGGTGATACAAATGAATATCTTTGGCCTTTAGTGCAAAGACGAATATTTGGATAAAGATGATTATTAATTGATGTTACAGGGATAAAATATTGATGATGGACTTTTAAATCTTAGAAGATAGTAGAATTCTTTCTCTGCTTGACTCTTCTAATGGTTTGATGTTTCCGCTGCAGTTGTTGATCTAAAACTTGTTGTCGATTATATTCTATCAGATTTTTCCCTGTTGAAGACTAACGATAATTTGTTTGTATATTATCTTAGTCATAATATTCTTTACTAGGCTAGTTGAGCTCACCCTTTTCCTTTTTGTTCCATTTTTCTTCTCAGGAGGTGAGAACATAGCAGGATCTAGTCGGGGTATGGATTGATGGTTCTAGAAAGATGTTTTAGCAGTCCTCACTATTTCTGTAAAATAGTGTTTGAATAATTGTAATGAGGATTTATTTGAGTGTGGATATTGTCTAGAAGATAATATTTGTATTTAAACTCACAGTATGTGTTGTCGTATTTTGCACGACATTTGTATTATTGAAGTTGTAGTTTGCTTTCTGTACCATGTATTTGGCGACTCAGAATGGGTATTGTATACCTATTTTGGGGGCGTCACAATTATTCCATATTATAACCCTTAGGTAGTTTAATTACCATACCTAATATATATTAGGTTACATAACTTTATTTTTAATTCTCTTTATACACAAAATAAATGTATACACATTATATAATGTATATTTATTTAGCCACCTATATTATTCCACACAATCCATAACACATTTATCATTGTTGATAAATTCTTATCATATTTAAATACTCACATATTCACACATATTAATTTAGTAGGTGGAGACATGAACCACAAATGTAAGACCCCGACTTTTATGAAATAAAAGTTTAATTTAATTTATGATTATTATTCTAAAACTATAAAATGTTAAATTGATAAATGGTCAAACAAATATTTAATCGGATAAATGAACTAATAAAAGAGGGGAAATTTTAACTATGATTTGTGTGGACCCCATGGGCGACTGATTGATGAATGTTACGGGGGACAAGGATATAGGGGAGGAAAAGAGAATGGAAAAGTGGGGGAAAGAAACAAAAAGAAGGAAGAAAATAAGAAAAAGTATAGAAGGAAAGAAAGAAAAAGAAAAGGGAAGGAAATTATCATTTTCCTTCATTCACTCCCAAATCAGCAAACAGAAAAGAAAGAAAAAGAGAGAGAGAAGAAGAAGAAGAAGAAGAAGAAGAAGAAGAAGAAGAAGAAGAAGAAGAAGAAGAAAGAAGAATAAAGAAGGAATGAAAAAGAAATCAAGAAAGGTATTTTCAAAATCTTGATAATTTTAGTTTTTATAAATTTTATGTAAAGAGTACATACTTATGTATGTATTGGATGATTTAAACTTGCATAAACATGAATCAAATGAGAGAATCAAGAAATCAAATGAAAAACGAAATCAAAATTTTCAGAAAAAATAGTTTACTACTTGATTTTATAAAATCCATAACTCTTTGTGTATAATGAGTTAGGAGATGAGCCATATATTAAAAGAAAGCCCTAGAAGTAAGCTAAATGCAAAAATTAGAATCACCCAAAAAATCTTTCTGAATTTTTTGTGGTGACTGTTTGAGTGAAACTGGTATGAAGGACTCATAGTCTAAAAAATCAGTGTTCTTAGGCTCTATTGCGTGAATTATAATTTTTAATCCGACCGTTGGATCATTGTAATTGTCGGATATGTTATACATATATAAGTTGAGTATATGTCCACAAATTTTGAACCGTTAAAGTTAAATGTATAATTTGTTATGAATTTTACGAGGTGATTGATTCAAAAAGTTTTGTAGCAGAATTTCCGATAAGCCTTTCTCTTTATGTTAGAGGCGAAATTTGGAAAAACTTTCTTCTACAAAACTGTAGAGAATTAAATTTTACATGAAAAAGATATAAGATCCGTATTTTTCTAATAAAAAGGATAATTATTATGAATTAATTAAATTTCTATATATTGGAATTTATAATTAAATTTTCAAAAAAATCATTTGGGCTGAGATATTTTTACATAAATCTTATAATATCAGTTTAGAATTTCTGTAAATTTTTGATGAATTATTGAAAAGCAGAAGTAATTATTGTATTTTTAAACTATTTATAATTAGTTTAAAAATAAGAGAAATTCATAGAAAATTCTATGAATGATGAAAAATTATGAAACTTGGTAAAAAATCTTATAATATTATTTTATAATTTCTGGACAGTTTTGAAAAATTATTGAATAATCGAAATATTTATTGTATTTTAAAGCTATTTATGGTTAGTTTAAAAATAGAGAAAATTCATTGAATGGTGGAAAATTATGATATTTATTGAAAAATATTATAATAATATAATATTAATATTGATGATATTTTAAAGATATAAAAGTATATGGAGTTAGTATTTCTATTTTGAAGCTATTAAATGATAGTTTTTAGAAATAGAAATAATTATAGAAAATTGTCGGATAATCAAAAAAATGTGAAAAATATATGAAGTAAGCAAGTTGTCATAAAATATTCATTTGATCGGAAAATATTTTTTTTGTCGGGAAATATTCGTACGATCGCAAAATCGTTGGTGGGCCCCATAACGGAATAACTGTCGAATATAGAAAGCGACAAAAATAACCTTTTTTATAAAAAAAAAATAACGGCAAAGCTTTTACCGTTAAACTGTTGAAATACCCTATGATAAAAATACAGTAATACGCGTGATTTTATAGTAGCACACGGTATTCTACAGTAGCATACAGTATTGCACAATGATTTATATTATTGATTCTTACGTAAGAAGTCACTCAGTCTTTCATTCAATAATTGTCACAGTAGTTATTGCACAATAACTCATATTATTTGATATGATATAATTATACCAGTTGGAAGTATTGTCAATCTATGTTAATAATTGTGAATAGTTATTGAAAGATTGAAAATATGTGAATAATTGATGAATAAAAGGTGTTGATTAAAGATAAGTATGATATGCAGATGTTTGTTCAATTATTTTCTTTTTACGAAAGTAAGTTTGGCAGGACTTGCCGACACTCTACTTTTTTTAAAGTAGTATGGACCACAACTCTATTATTGAACAAACTTTGTTAAAATGTGTACAAGTTGGTTTAATTTTCGATGTGGGACCATAAATTCCACTACCATTATTATATACCTCATTTGGTTATTTTGTCAAAGCGGGTGTGCTAGTTGTTTACTAAATTTTTAGTATAAATAGGTTGCCTGGTTGAGCAACTAAACACACACCATCACTACACTAAAAATATAAAATTGCTTTACTACAATATTTTGAGTATTTCTATTGAGTGTAATGTTACTCCAAGTGTAGATAAGAAATGCAAGTATTGTTTAAGTTTATCAATTTCACAGAAAGTAGAATCAAGTCACATGCTAAGGTAAGGGATGTCATTATTATGGTAAGAGGTATCATTTTTATGGTAAAAAGAATATTATTTTCTTTCATACTCCATAGTATGATAAGATATTATTATTCTTTTATTTAGTTTATCATTAAATGGTGAAAAGTCCTGAAATGATTAGAATATCCTTAATAGTTTGTGTTTCATCTAATATCTTGACATGGATCTTTCTATTCAGTCTAAAGTTATTATTTTTGAGTCAGGAACTTTACATTACTTGAACTTTACATTTTATCAGGAATTCTAATCGATTTTTTGGACATCATATTGGCAATTTGGACTAATGTTACAAACAAATGATGTGATAAAAGTCATCTTTGGCCCATAGTGCAAAGATGGACTAATGTTACAAACAAATGATGTGGTAAAAATTCTCTTTGGCCCGTAGTGCAGAGATGGACTAATGTTACAGATAAATAATGTGGTGACAATCCTCTTTGGCTTACGTGCAAAGATGGATTAATGTTATAAACAAATGATATGGTAAAAGTCATCTTTGACCCGTAGTGCAAAGATGGACTATTGATTATTAGTTTTATAGTTGTATATCTTTGGCCCATAGTGCAAAGATGGACTGTTGAGTATTGGTTTTACATTTGTATGTCTTTGGCCGTAGTGCAAAGATGGGCTGTTGATTATTAGTTTTACAGTTTTATATCTTTAGCGCGTAGTGCAAAGAAGGACTGTTGATTATTGGGTTTATAGTTGTATATCTTTGGCCCGTAGTGCAAAGATGGACTGTTAATTTTTGGTTTTGAAAGGTCAATAATAATCTAGAAATGGGGTTGAATAGATTATTACAAGTTAAAAAATATATTTAGGCCTTTTTGAATTTTTGTTATTAGTTAGCAGTTTTTACAATTAGCATGCATGATAATAAAAAATTCAATCACACTGCATAGAGATTTATCTTGTTCACAACATACACCCTTTGGTATGTTGCTACGTCCAGTCTCAAGTCCCGACTTGGAACTTGAGATCCTATTACTATCAGTAATAAAAACTCCTTCAACAGGCGGAGAAGCCTTTACAAAGTTTTATAGACAAACTTCCAACAATTCAACTATTCTATCTTGGACAGTAAGCTCCCCGCTCCTTCCTCAAGTCTAGTTGTATCACCTTTTGAGTTTAGTTCTATTCTATGATCTGGTCTTGAAACAACAGCCTCTTCCTCACCTCACAAGTACACTAGAGACCCAACTTCCTGCTGACCTCTCTAAGACTCTGGTCTTGGTCGAAGAATTACTTGTCTTTCTCATAGGTACATAAAATAAACTTACTCTAATCCTTTCTCTGTTTGACAAAAGTTTACAACAATGTGCTTCTTTAATAAGCTGATAAGAGTTAAGTACAGATTAATGCTTCTCTAATAAGCAAATAGAAAATTAGGAAAAAATATATCAATGTAAAAGTTCAAGGACTTTTATTTTCAATAATAAGCTTCTTTAAAGCAGATAGAAATATTGTTTGGATCCACTGATGCTTCTGATTAAGCAAATATATGATTTTAAGGCACTTTATAAAGAATTAACAATTCTATAAAATAAAGAGTGTTTTTCTATGGATATTATAGAATTGTTTCTTAGATAGTCTTTACCAAGTATTATACGAATTAATTTTATAAATCAATACTTGTATAAAGAATAAATCAAATCAAGTATAACTTTTAAATCAGTTAAGCATAAACTGATATAACAAATATTATTGTTTAACTCAAATAATATATAAGAATATTTTATCTATTATGTGAACTTTTATAGATAATGTCACTTAGTACTATAAGAAATCGTACGGTTCGAATTCTTCTCCATAGAGGTGTATCTCCGTAGCCTTGTTGCGTTTAAGTATGACAAAATTTATAATTTTTACAATTGATATTTATATAAATATTTTCAATAGATCACTACGATTCTCAAATCCGATTCGGATTACTACTCTTTTTGGAGCAGTATCTCAGTGTTGTTTTGAGCTATCAAGTGTCGTATCTATTTTAGAATATTTATAGAAATAATGTCGATAAAAGGTTACTGAAGACTATAAAGAATCGTATGGTTCGAATTCCTCTCCATAGAGGTGTATCTCCGTAGCCTTTCGGCGCCCAAGTATCCTTTTATTTGACAAATAGATGAAATATAAATATATAGAATTGTCAAATAGATGAAATATAGATATATAGAATTGTGTAGAACAATGTATATTTGTATATCTATATTTATAATACAAGTAAGAAATATTTTAATAGAATTTAAACTTATCTCAATACTTGGACCAATTTTTCTCTTCAAAAATCAGAACTTTTTTAAGAAGAGATATCAAGCTTTTTATAGAGAATGTAGGCAGGGAGAGTATGCTTTGCTTTTCACTGAATTGGTAAAAACTAAATGAATGAAATACTCCTTATTTATAGAATTTCTGAAGTTGGGGCAAAACTATAATATTTTGAAATCTGATATGAGTGCACGGTTTTGATCAAGTATTTTTGAATTGAATGGTCTATATTAAAGCAAGCTTTTACACAGTAGAAGAACAAATTCCGCCCAGGCCAGATTCTTTCTACCTATCATTAATTAACTAATTTGACCAACATGCTAACACGTAAACACATGCCAGCAAATTTCACACGTTTTTCTTTTAGTCCCATAATGACTGTCACCCTTCACTTGCCAGCACACTCAAAATTTTTTAAGCAAACACATGTAAATTTAAAACACATACTTATGATTCATACATTCTAATGCACAACTACCCGTATATATATTATATACATATAATGTATGACTTATGTATATATATTATATTGATAGTATATATATATATATATATATATATATATATATATATATATATATATATATATCCGATTTTCATATATATAAGTATACTTGCAACCTATTATTTTAGTATGAAAAATAATATAACTTATAATGGTTATGATGTATGCATAAATCTTTTTTCCCAACTTTGGTTTTGAAAAAAAATAGGATCTCATTGCCTTGAAGTTTATATGAATTAATTTATTTAATACTTGACATTTAAATTATCAAGGTCAATAAAAATTAATTCAAGTAAAAATAGAAAATAGAAAAAAAAATTATAATTACATATTTAATTAACATATAATTGTTATCATCAAAATATATAAAATAAAATTATACCTATCAGATTTCATAGTTGTATATCTTTTGCCCATAGTGCAAAGATGGACTGTTGATTATTGGTTTTATAGTTGTATGTCTTTGGCCGTAATACAAAGATGAATTTAATGGCAAAATTATAAACATAAACTACAAATTGGTATAACCATGAGCTTTGTGTTTTAGGTAAAAACAGTTGGTGAAAGTTCTCTTTGTCTTGGGTATAACGAAGAACTGTTGATTAGTGTTACAGGAATAAAATATTGATGATGGACTTTTAATTTAGAAAAGATAGTAGACATTATGTTCTACTTGACGCTCCTAATGAATTGTTGATTTCGCTGCTATTATGGTTGAAAATTTTTATCATCTACCATATGTTCTCAATATCTGATTTATTATTGTTGAAGGTTATTGATAATGTAATTATCTTAAGTCATGATATTCTTTACTGGACTATTTGTGCTCACCCTTTTGTTTCACAATCCCTTTCAGGAAATAAAAGTGTAGCTGAGACTAGCAAAGAGAACATGGGTGTAAAGTGGTGTTTCAAATTAGTCGAAATCCTAATCAAATTATGAAACGGTGTGGAATAATAATTGTTCTGAGAACTTAAAATATGTGTAACATATTTTATACATCATTTAATAGTTATATTTGGTGAACCAAATAGGGGGATGCGAACTTGAATTTGAAAGCGTCAAAATGCACTCCATTAGAATGAGGAGGATAGAAATCTTCTCGTGTTCCTTTGAGAACTTAAAATTTTTGTTGCTGTATTTTGTATGGCATTGCAATAATTTGAGTATGAATATTGTCGTTGTAACACCCCCTTTCTAAAATAGAAAGAGAGGTTTACTCAAAACACAACAAAGTTGAAGAATATATAACAAGGCTCTAAACCACAAAAGAATAGTCTTAAAATCTGACAAATACCACAAGTTAACCATAATAAATGTCAAACTGGCTCAAATCACCATCTAAAATAATTATAATTCCGAACAAACTAATGTATCACAACCTAAACATAATATATCTAAACCATTTGGATAAAAGGGAGCTCTCGTCACACTTGCCCTTGATCCCCCTAATTACCTGCCAGAAGAAAAACACAGCATGAGCCAATTGCCCAGTACGACTATAGAATAAAAGGATGATGAAACGAAATAACTAACACAATTAAATGAACTGAATTGAAATGAACAAAACTAACACAAACGAAATAATATGCTGAATCAAATGGCTAGGTGTTATTTCGTACCGGGGAAAATAAATAGTAATATACCTTGCCACACAAGCAAGCCAACTAATGAAACACAGGCAATCAAAATAAGGCCACACAGGCAATCAAAATAAGGTCACACAGGCAATCACACATCGAACTGCGTAATCCAGATGCGTGCAAAATCGAAAGGCGTGTTTGGCACAAACATCACCACTCCGCAGAACAGAACATAACAGAAACTAGGGTCAGCCCATACGCCTCCCACAACAAGACACCAAATGGCCAACTCCCACTAGAGCATAAAACGGAGACGCCATGGACTGATCACACCGCCACTGAAGGTGTCATGCCTCGATGCTAAGAGGACATGCCTGTGGTACCCCCACAGGTGGTTATAGCTCAGGTATACCCTACGGTATTCTAACAAAAATATAATGTCACAACATATGCGACAAAACATCAACACAAAGGAGTTCTAACATGTACATGTTAAATCGAACAAATCATCAACACAAGCCTCCAAAAATATACTAACATGTACATCACTATAAATATCAAAATAAAATTTAGACATGATACACTAGTCTAAAGAGTACAAACATGAGTTCTAATACAACGCCAAAAGAAAATTATCACAATAAATTGACAAGGAATAATTATAAGAAGCAATACTAAATTTTGAAACGAATAACGAAACGAACAAATTAAAAATAAAAGAGTCTCACTGAAAGAGTACAAAATCAGTACATGGATTAAGCAATGTAACATTCAAAATTATATTCCAAATATACTACTTAAATACCCTCCGTCCGATCTAATATTAAAATAAAATTTTATTACAAATTTAACCATTATTAACATAATATTATTTAATTTATTATTAAGTAAATTTATAATCTTATCATTAGAATTAATTAATTAGTATACAAAATTTTTAATTTAATTTATAAATAACATAAATTAATTAATATAATATAAACAACAATGTATATATACATATAACTGTACCATACATATATACACCTGGCAAACTGCAAACCATTAGTTAACATATATATATATATATATATATATATATATATATATATATATATATATATACTACACCCTATATATATATACTACACCCTATATAAATATATACACCATCATTGTTATTATATGAATCACTGTTATCATATGAATACCTATATTTACATAAGCAATATATGGATACATGACACGATTACCAACCAAATAGATCTAGAGTAGTGCTCTCTGCTCAAGAAACTATCAACGCTATTTAATTAATTAATAAAATAACTAACTACACAATGACCAACTTACTTGATTACAAGCTGTAAACAAATTGACTTCGTGGCAAACTAATTGGAATTATCTTTTTCCTTCCGCAGCAACCTTCCGCTTGGTCTGTTCGTTTCTTTTTAGCACCCGCCCCTCTTTTTATTATATCAGATGAATGATATTCTTAATACATTATAGGGTTTATATTTTAATCATTGAAATACATTTTATTAACTCTCCAAATTTTATAAGGATTTTAAAATTTCATAATTATAAATTAGACCTATTTAGTTTAAAGCCCAATTTTTACCAATTTAATTTATCCATCAGTTATTAATACATTAACCCACATAAATTAAATGACTATTCGACCCAAAGAAAAGACAAAGTCCAATTAATATGTTTAAAACATTTTTTTTATTCAATATTTATTTATTTATTTATTTTACCGGGTATTACATCACCTACCCCTTAAAAAGGATTCCGTCCCCGGAATCAAAAGAATGGAACGCACCTAATTTTCTAAGAGATGCGGATACTCCGCTCGAATAGACTCCTCCATCTCCCATGTAGCCTCCCGCTTCGAATTATTCCTCCACAAAACCTTAACAAACGGAATAGTCTTCCTCCTCATAATCCGCTCTTAACGATCCAAAATCGCCTCAGCTTGCTCATCACAAGTAAGATACTCCCGGATCTTATCGAATGGATATTGCACCACGTGCAACAGATGATAATGATAACTCCTCAACATCAACACATGGAACACATTTTGCACGTGAGCTAGCGGCGGAGGCAAAGCTAACCGATACGCAACTTCACCAACCCTCTCCATAATCTCTAATGGGCCAATATAACGCGGACTAAGCTTCCCTTTCAACCCAAATAGCCGAATACCCTTCCAAGGAGAAACTTTTAGAAACACATGCTCACCAAGTTCAAACTCTAAAGTCCTCATATGCTTATCAGCATAACACTTCTGTCGTGATCGAGCCGACTTCAATTTATCCTTAGCCACCACTACCTTCTCCGTAGTGATTTGACCTAACTCAGGCCCTTCTATGGCCCTCTCGCCAACCTCATCCTAACAAGTTGGTGCCCGACACTTCCTACCATAGAATGCCTCAAACGGAGCCATTCCAATATTTGCATGCCAGCTCTTGTTATAAGCAAACTCAACTAGGCTCAAGTAATCATCCCAATTACCCAATCACTCAAGTGTACATTCAGATTGCCCATCAGTTTGCAGATGTAAAGAAGTACTAAAGTTGAGCCGAGTGCCCCAAGCTCGTTGAAACCCTTTCCAGAAATATGAAGTGAACCGTGGGTCCCGATCTGAAACAATAGACACTAGAGTACCATGAAGTCTAACAATCTCCTGCTGAAAGATATGTGCCAATCTATCCATCGAGTAACCCTCATGGATAGCCAAAAAGTGTGCCGATTTAGTCAATCGATCCACCACTACCAAAATGACATCATTCTTCCTAAAAATGTTCGGCAAACCAGTTACAAAATGCATCGTGATATCCTCCCACTTCCACACTGGAACGTCTAATTGTTGCAACAAACCACTAGCTCGTTGATGTTCTATCTGACAAGTGAGGTGCTTCCCAACATATTCAGCCACATCTTGTTTCATCCCATTCCACTAAAAATTCTTCTTCAAATTCTTATATATCTTCGTAGAACCTGGATGAATAGAGAATAGCGAACTGTGAGCCTCAGCCAACACCGCCTCCCGAATGATTAGATCAGATGGTACACACAACCGCTCACTCAATCAAATCACACCGTGATCATCAATACAAAACTCGGGCTGCTTGCCCTCCTCCAGATTTTGGGCCATATTCCATAATTCCCATCTTCTTTTTGAGCTTCTTTAACTTGCAAGATAAAAGAGGGCACCCCTCTCATACCAGCCACATGCCCATCTGACCCTTGCACATACAACTCCAACTCTAACCGCTCCATATCCAAAATAACATGGGGTTGTGTAATAAGGGCTGCTACACTCCCAGAACTCTTTTGACTAAGAGCATCTGCAACCATATTTGCATTCCCCGTGTGATACTGAATTCTAGCATCATAATCCTTTAGAAGCTCCAACCAACGACTCTGTCTCATATTGAGCTCCTTCTGAGTGAAAATATATTCAAGACTTTTGTGATCGGTGAAGATATCACAAGTCTCTCAATACAAATGATGCCTCCAAATCTTTAAGGCAAAGATCACTACTGCCAACTCCAAATCATGAGTGGGGTAGTTCACTTCGTAAGGTTTAAGTTGCCTAGAAGCATAATCAATCACCTTACCGTGTTGCATTAAAACACACCCTAAACCCTTCTTAGAAGTATCACTATAAATTTGGTAACCTTCTGTCCCTGACGGCGATGCAAGTATAGGAGCTGTCACAAGTCGTTTCTTCAATTCCTCAAAACTATTCTCACGCTCCTCATTCCACAAAAACTTCATGCCCTTTCTCATCAACTAAGTTAATGGTAAGGCAAGCAAGAAAAACCCTTCCATAAACCTCCTATAGTACCCTGCCAAACCCAAGAAACTCCTAATCTCTGTCACCGTAGTAGGTCTTGTTCATTTAGTGATAGCCTCAACCTTCGCAGGATCCACCTTAATGCCTTCAGCAGAAACAACATAGCCCAAAAATGCAACCTGCTCCAACCAAAACTCTCATTTAGAGAATTTAGCATGCAACTTCTCTTTCTGCAAAATCCCCAACACTGTGCGAAGATGCTCCTCATGCTCTTCTTTAGACTTGGAGTAAACCAAAATGTCATCAATAAAGACAATAACAAATTGATCCAAGTACCCGATTCATTAAATCCATAAACACCACTGGAGTGTTAGTCAACCCGAATGGCATTACTAAAAACTCGTAATGCCCATATCGAGTGCGAAAAGCTGTCTAAGGGATATCTTCATCCTTCACCCTCAACTGATGATAGCCCGACCTCAAGTCTATCTTCAAAAAATACTTTCCCCCTGAAGTTGGTCAAATAAGTCATCAATCCTCGGCAATAGATACCGATTCCTGATGGTAATCATGTTCAACTCCCTGTAGTCTACGCACAACCTCATAGGCCCATCCTTCTTATTCACAAACAAGACCGGAGCACCCCACGACGAAACACTCGACCGAATCACACCACGATCTAACAATTCCTGTAACTGCTCCTTGAACTCTTGCAACTCCAATGGTGCCATTAGATACGACGCCTTAGAGATAGGCTCCGCACCAGGAATAAGCTCAATAACAAACTCCACTTCCCGCTGCGGTGGCAACCCTGATAACTCCTCAGGAAACACATCGACAAAGTCACGAACCACTGGAAAATCCTCAATATGAGACTCACCCTTAGAGGTATCCTTCACAAACGCTAAATACCCCTCACAACCCTTTGCCACCAACTTCTCAGCTTTCAAAGCAGAAATTAACTTCACTACTCTACTCGATTGTGAACCCTGAAACACAAACTCTGGAGACTTCACATCTCTAAATATAACCTTCTTCGCTTGACAATCTATAGTGGCCTGGTGCTTATCCGACCAGTCCATCCCAAGAATGACATCGAAATCGTGCATACCCATCGGAAGAAGATTAGCCCTACGAATCTTATCCCCAAAACTTATCGGACACCCTCAATACAAATTAGAAATAACAACAGAAGTCCCCATCGGGGTAGCAATAGACATAATAGAATCTAAAGACTGAGATGGCACACCTAGGTACCGAACAAAAGACTGAGCAGCAACAGAATGTTTTAGAACCAGTGTCAAACAAAATAGATGCTTCACGATTGCCAACTAAGAGAGTGCCAAAAACAATACCTGGCGCACCTTCCGCCTGGTTATATGTCAAAGCAAACACTCGACCACCCTTACGCTAACCTCTATTGCCACCATTATCACCATCTCCACCATTTTCACGTGGCCCGGTATAATCTCTAGCCATATGACCCATCTGTCCACACAAGAAGTATGCACCGGTGATTCTGTGGCACTGTCCCCCGGATGATTAGCCCCACAAGTAGCACAAGGAGCTATCGAAATAAGGTTTAGATTACCCCCACCAGCTGGTCTTGGATAACGACCCTGATTCTGTCCCTGCTGACGATTCTGCCACTACAGACAATTCTGACCATGACAAGGTAGCTGTAGCTGACGATTCTACCCTTACTGAGGCGTCTGCTGATATCCCCTATTTTGATTTCGGCCACGCTACTACCCCTGCTGACCAACACAGTTCTTGTTCCACTAACCACCCAGATTCTTCCCATGCTGACCCAATGTTTGACCCTGGTAGTCATCTCTGTCCCTCTTTCGACTCCCTTCAGGTTTAGAAGACTGAAAGTCCTGTCGCTCCATCTTGATATTCTTAGCTGCATTAGCCACTACTGACACGTATAATGAATCCGCCACTTGAACTTCTCTGCCTATTCTGCTGCAGTCCCTATAGAAGTTCCCACAAAGCCTGCCAACCTGGTGAACCTCGTCATGAAATCCGTGATGGACTCATCATCTTTCTGTCGAATGGACAGATAGTCTCTAGCATAGGCCTCTTTATCAGCAGTTGGGAAGTACTGCTGATAAAAGACCTCACAAAATTTTGCCCAATTAAGTGCCTCAGCATAACCATCACCCTTTGTTGTTTTCATCGCTTTCCACCACCTCTGTGCATCTCCTTCCAGCTTGTAAGCAGCAAGCAACACTCTCCGATTATCTGAGCACCCCAACACATCAAAAATCTTCTCCAAGTGGGCAATCCAATTCTCTGCATCAATTGGAGTCGGAGCGGAACTGAATGACTGTGGTTTCTGCTTCTGAAACCTTTCCAACCACACATACATTGGAACCACCTGCTGATCAAGACCATCTGCATTCCCTTCCTCAACATTTGCATGTGGACCATTGTTTCCCGGGTTCTTCTGCTCAAGAATTTATGGTGACGGCTGTTGTATTGCATGTACAACCTGTCCCACCAACTGAGGTAAAGCCTAATTCACCGCCTGATTCACTAAGGTAGCTAATTGAGCATTAATCTGATCATTAGGTTGCTCATTGGGCAGACCCTCACCTCTTCCCCTATAGTTACCTCGCCTCCCAGCAACACTAGCGGATCTACGAGCCATCTAAGAAAGATATCACGAATATAAACAAAGTAGATTAGAGATCGACAAATTCGAATATAGCTGATATCATAGCTGGACAAAAAATAAAACGGAATAGAAACCTAACCCAGAAGTCTACCCATTGTTGGGATTTCGACACATAAAATGCAGCGAAAATAAACAATTTCCAGTGCAATCCAAACAAACCGCGCATCTACGGTATCCACACGAACGCGCCGCGAATCGTCGTACGATCTGCAGTAAAAGGAACTGCAGTACTAGCCACCAAAGATGAGAATTTTCGAAACTGTTTCTCTCTAGTCTCTCTCTAAGAGCGGCTAGGGTTTTTAGGTTATGATTAACTTCCCTAAAACACTGATATATCATATATATAGCAGTAATTCAGAATTAATCAAAACATTAATCTAATTAAAATAAAATCCGAATTTATATATATTATATATCTTAATTAAGTCTTACTTAATTAATATAAATACATATATACAAATCATCCTTTTTAATTTAAATTCGTGATTTAAATACTATCAATCATATTGATATATTTAAATATTTACAATTTATATCAATTCCCTTTTAATTACGTTCTATGTGTGTGACCCTATAGGTTATTATTACGTTGGCAATAATTTTAAAATCAAATTATAAAATTATTAAACAATAAGCGGCATTTAGTAATGCATCATTGCTACCCAAGTAATAATAAGTTCAATGATTCGATACAACTTTTTCGTGACCAATGTTTTAATGTAATTTAATCCTTTTAACCATGACATCCTAGATTAAACTCGAGTCATGGAATGTGTCATACTCTTCATAATTTAATCTGAATTTTCTTGATCAATGAGTAGGCAATATGTAACAAATTACTATTTGAGCATGGCCATACATTTTATAGTCCCACTCAATTAAGAGGCCTATGGATATCACCCCTAATATATAGGAGGGTTAAATTCCATCTAGATCACTCATATTTCTCACACGATTCATAATGTACCCAATAATCATCTTTATTGTCCACCCTATTAAAGGTGACTTTTGACGATATCAAAGTACATAAATTCCCGTGTCGTAATATAGTGATTTCAGGTCGGAGGATTATTACATCATTGTCACTATGAGAATCACTAATGACACTTCGCATAATGCTCCACATAGGATTCCCATGGTGGGTCTGTCCAGTACATCGTTCTCTAACACGTACCTATGCATTGACTTAATAGCTCATATATTTATGACCAATGAGATTTGGTCATCAGTCAATCTACATACTAGTCTCAATGCATCATTGTTGTCCCATCAACAATGTTACTCGACTAGGGACATTTAAGAGCAATGATACTAATTGTAATTACATAATCTCATATTTAAGTCACATACTTGAAACTATATAATTTGTATTAGTACTCTAAGGAATTTTATTATGTTAACATTTATATAACACAGTAAATAAAACCATAATAAAATCATTCATTTATTCAATCAAATATAATATCGAAACGTTAAGCAATTATATCAAATAATTGGCTTCTAGGGCACTAACTCTAACAGTCTCCCACTTGTACTAGAGCCAATCACTCATGTATCTAATACCCATGGAACTAGTGTGACCGTCGTGCTTCTGCTGCGACAAAGCCTTGGTTAGTGAATCTGCAACATTATCATCTGTTGGCACTCTTCCTATATATACATCTCCTCTATCAATGATTTCACGGATTAGATGGCACCGCCAATGTAACACCCCCTTTTCGAAATAGAAAAATAGGTTACTCAAAACATAACAAAATGATGAATATATAACAAAACTCTAATCCACAAAAGAATAATTTCGTACTGATTAAATGTCTTAGAACAAACCATAATAAATGCCACACTGGCTCAAACCACAATCTGAAATAACTTTTACAACTCTACATAAGTCAATGTATCATAACCTAACAAAATATATCAAAACTGTTGGATAGAAGGGAGCTCTCGTCACACTTGCCCTTTATTCCCCTGATTACCTGCCGGAAGAAAAACACAGCATGAGCCAAATGCCCAGTACGGATATTGTAACGAATGATTTATTTGAATTGTGATTCTGAGGACAGAATCCTTGTAAGGAGGGAATGATGTAACATTCCATAATTTTAAAGCGTGATATTAAATATTTATTAATTTATTTAAGTATTTAATGGATATGTTATTGTTGAATAAATAATTGTTCAATTTGAGTGATGTGATTTATTTAATTATTTGTTGAATAAATAATTAAATATTAAATATTAAATATTTATTGGCAATATTAAATATTTATTGAATTATATGGCAATTTGAGTTGATGTGATTTAATTATTTGTAGAGTAAATAATTAAGGAGCTAAGTAAATTAATTGTTATGAGATTATATAATAATAAAATTTAATAAGTAAGCTAGAGAGCTTATGGTGATTTAAATAAGTTATAATATTTTAAATGAGAAATTGTAATTTAAAATATTAGTTGGTTAAATAAAATTATAATTATAAAAGAAATTATAATTATGTGATAATGATTTGTGTTAAAGTAATTTAATAGGTTAATATTTTAATTGATTTATTAATTTAATAAAAGTGTGACTAATAACCTTGCTATAAAAGAGTTATTAAAATAAATAAAAAGAGTTTAATTTGGTTTTTCTAAACATGTCTTATTGCATAATAAGTCTTTAATTTAATGATGTTTTATCAAACAAGGTATAAGGATTAATCTATTTGTTTTAGTTAGATTTGCCAAACAAGGTGTAAGGATTTAATGGGTTATTTTTATTAAGCTTAGCCAAACAAGCCTTATGGCTTTTGATTTTCAAAAAAATTATAACTGATGTCAGTTAAATCCTATACTTAATATCTATATTATTATTATACGTTATAATATTATACGTATGTTAGAGTTAGGGAGAAGAAAGACTCAGTTGAAGTTTTCAGAGAGAAAATGAAGAAAAGAGGAAAACTAGAGAGAATTTGAGAGTGATTTTAACAGGTGTTGTAGAAAAGAATTTGGAGAAAATAATAATAATCATCTTCCTAATCCAAGGTAGGAGCTCAATCTCTTTCTCTAAAAGTTTCATATTTTTCTTCTTCCCAAAAAGTTCTCTGTAAAATATTTTATGATATGAATTGTTGATATACATGTATAACTTGGTATGGTACTTGATTATATAGTTATTATATGAGTTTATGATGATTAGAGGTAGTGCTCAAACGAGAATTTCATGATAAATTCGTTTGACAGTAGGAAGAAATAATGTCAGTATATGTATTTCTTATGTAGCTTATGTAAATAACAATTATGATGATCAATTTAGTGTGTGAAATTGAACTGTGACTATATTAGTTAGTTTGTTAAGAATTACAGAGAACTTAGTTCAAAAGAATCAAATTGGTGTATCATTATGATTACAGTATTCACTGTGTCAAGAAATATCAAAAAAAATGGAGTTTTTGGGTTTTAAAATATGTTATTCTAGTATTTAATTTTTCTAAAATTATGGTTTAATTTGTGTTAATTTAGTATTTGTATGCTTGGTGAAGTTTATGTGTAATTTGCATTAGTTATTCATGTTAATTAGTGTTGGAATTGAAGTTATAGACAGAAAATTGAGTTGTTCTGTTCTTCGTGGTTGGTTTCTGTGAGTTTCGACGCCCCAGCGTCAAAATTCACGCCACAGCCCCAAATTTTGCTCCCTGGCGCCAAATCTCGCGCCCCAGCGCCAAAATGGGCCGTAGCTCACGCCCCAGCGCTGATGCTCGCGCCCCAGCACCGTAGCTCGCACCCCAGCGCCACTGTTCCGCGCCCCGGCGCCGGAAAAGTGGCCTAGTTGGGCAGTTTTGGCCTCCTGTAGTAAAATGGCCATAACTTTTTCATACGAACTCCGATTGAGGTAATTCAAGATGATTCGGAAAGAGAACGAGTAGACCTACAACTTTCTTTCTTTAAGTTTTTTAATTTGAGGTCTGTAACAGTAGTCAAAATTGTCATCTTTACGACTGTTGTGTATTTGGAGCCAATCGGAGGGCGTCGGGATGCACGAATGCAAGTGCAACCCTTTGGGTATTAGTATAACTTAATGATAACATGTTGAACATGTATTAGGATGTTGTATTAAGTTGTTAATGTACACGTGGTGCAATGACATGATCATTTAAGTAGTTGTAATAAAGCTAAAAGTAATGTTCATGAAAGATGTGATGTTGTTTAAACTTCAACTTAGTTAGTAGCTATACTAAGAGTAATAAAGGAACTCATAAAGGTAATGTTAGTGTAACTAATGTGTATTGTCAATGCATATGGTATGTGTAGGACTTGGGGTGAACGTGAATAGTAATTGTTTAACCTACACACGAGGCAAGTTCCCTAACCTTTGCTACTTTATTATTCAGCAAGGTTACTTTTCACTGTTATGTTATACTTATGCAAGTTCTCTAACTCTACTTTTATAATTGTGCAAGTTTTCTTAACTGTAAAATAGTTATATTAGCATGTAAGTACCTTTAGTTTATCATTCAAGTTATTATTTGTTGTGCATGCTTGATATTAAATTCTAAAATGTAACCTTAGCTTAACGTTGTTCAAAGCAAGGTATGATAAATTATTCAATTGTTATGCTATTAGATTATTCCTAAAGCATGAACTTAGAACGAAAGGTTTATTCAACATGATCATTCAATAACATAGTGTTATTATCTTGTATTCAACTAATCCTTAGTTGATGTCTGTTGAACTCCAAATTACCTTGAAAGCTTATCCAAACCAAACTTACTTTGGTGCGAACTTGTATTCTAAATACTGAGATGAACAACTCTTTTAATAGAGGTTTACGCTTAGCGTTAAAATGGTTGTGCACAATACATTGTACGAAGGGTTGATCCCCCTAAGTACGTGAAGTCCTTATAGTCTTATGACTGTTAAAGTTTAAGTTGAAAAATTACTTATAACTGTGGACATGATTCGTGGTCATTAGACCCTCAGTAATTGATTAGAGTTTTTAAAAAGTAATAGAATTTATTGTTCAGTTCTATTAAACCTAATGTTGGTACATGACGTAAAGTTAACTGATATACTTATTGTTATTTCAAGTGGGCCTTGTTTGCTCACTCTTGCCTATAAAATTTCTTACAGCTAAGGTTGAAACTGGTGATGTACCTAGCACCAGTAAAGGGAAAGGAAAGATGAAACAATGCTGAAGACCTGTAATAGATTGATTAGTTTATTTTCAGACTTGTTTAAAGATTGTAATGAAGTTATTTAATTTTCCGCATTTGAATGATTGTTTGTAAAGGTTAGATAACTTGGGAGATTTTTATTTAAGTTTAATCCTGTATGGGCAGGTTTTATTTATTCAATTTTATCAATTGGGTAGTTAGTAATGAATGTTTTGATTACGTGAACACCAAATCTTGAGGAAATGAAGTACCAGGATTTGGGGGTGTCACAGATATAGAATACAAATAATGAACCAAATTAAATAGCTCAATTGAATGAAAAGAGACGAAACGAACTGAACCTAAACGAACAAAACTAACACAACAAAATAATAGGCTGAATCAAATGGTTGGGTGTTATTTCATATCGAGCTCAGAACAAAACAGAATATACCTTGCCACACAGGAAAGTCACACACATTGGACCGCGAATCCAATGCATATAAAATCGAAAGGCGTGTTTGGCACAAACATCACCAATCTGCAGAACAGAAAAGAACAGAAACTAGGGTCGACCCATACGCCTCCCACAACAAAACACCAAATGGCCAACTCCCATCGAAGCACAAAACAGAGACGCCGTGGACTAATCGCACTGCCACGGAAGGTGTCATACCTCAGTGCCAAGAGAACATGCCTATGGTACTCCCATAGGTGATTATAGCTCAGGTATACCCAACAGTATTCTAACAAAAATATAATGTCACAACACATGCGACAAAATATCAACACAAAGGGGTTCTAATATGTACATGTTAAAATGAAATAAATCATCAACTCAAAGTCCCCAAAAATACTAACATGCACATTACTACAAATATCAAAATAAATTTAGACATGTTGTACTAGTCTAAAGAGTACAAATATGAGTTCCAACTATGAACGCCAAACAAAACTATCACAACAAAATGACAAGGAATAATTATGAGAGACAATACTAAATTTCAAAACGAGTAACGAAACGAACAAATCAAAAATAAAAGAATCTCGCTTAAAGAGTACGGAATCCGTACCTGGATTAAGCAATGTCATACCCAAAATTTAAATAAGATTATACTCATCTCCTTCAAGCCAATCTAATAAAATAAAATAAAATTGTATTACAAATTTACCCATTAACAACATAATATTGTTAAATTTATTATCAAGTAAATTTAATAATTTTATCAACAAGATTAACTAGTTTCAATTAGAGCAAGAATCAAGTGCATACTCCTCATCTTACTCACCCATGCTTACCCCCTTTAGCGACGGACCCGGCAACGGTTCGATCATATAACCGTCGTCTAAACTTTTAGTGACGGACAACGTATAGCGTTGCTAAAAGTATAGACGACGGTTGTATGACCGAACCGTCGTCGGGTCCGTCGCTAAAGGGGGGTGAGCAAGGGCAAGTAAGATAAAGGGTAGGCACTTAATCCGGGCCGGTTTAAATTAATATACATAACTTTCAATTGATTTACTAATTTTGTTTATAAATGTCATGGCCAAAACATATTAAAATATATATATATATATATATATATATATATATATATATATATATATATATATATATATATACACACACACACACACATATATATATATGAGGAAATCAACGCCTGCACTACTACAGGCAACAAATATGTTATGCTTATATGCATGATATATATATAAACCTATATATATATATATATATATATATATATATATATATATATATATATATAACGAAATAAATACTGCAAATCAACGCCTGCAATCATGATATATATAATCCATATCCTTATTATATTACAACAGTACAGTACCCTTGCATCAGTTAACGTGTTCAATCATCAATTCATACATATATACTAAACATATGAATTCAATTCATTATTAATAGCAATGTTACAATACCTTTTTGCTTTCTATGCAACAAAGTAAATCTGCAAATTTTCTCTTCCTTTTTTCTCTCTTCACAGCACAGCCGCCAACCACTTTTCCTTTTCTTTCTGATTTATATCGCATATATGATTAGGTTTTAGTATTTATTTACTTATTACAGATTTTATTAATATATTTATTAATTCTCCAAATTTTAGTAGGATTTTAAAATTACACAATTATAAATTAGATCCACTTAGTTTAAAATCCAATTTTACCAGTTTAATTTATCCATCACTTATTAATATTTATTAGCCCACATAAATTAAATAACTAGTTTGACACAAAAATAAATGACAATCCAATTAATATGTTTTAAAACAAAGTAATTTTTATTATTTAATATTTTGTTTTCATTTTTTTTTTGGATTTTACATCACCTACCCCTTAAAATGGATTCCGTCCCCGAAATCAAAAGAATGGAACGCACCTAATTTTCAAAAAGATATGGATACTCCACTCGAATAGACTCCTCCATCTCCCAAGTGGATTCCTACTCTGAATGATTCCTCCACAAAACCTTAAAAAACGGAATAGTCTTCCTCCACATAATCCTCTCTTGACGATCCAAAATCGCCTCGGCTTGCTCATCACAACTAAGATCCTCTCGAATCTTATAGAATGGATATTGCACCACGTGCAACGGATGATAATGATAACTCCTCAACACCGATACATGGAACACATTGTGCACGTGAGCTAGCTGCGGAGGCAAAGCTAACCGATACGCAACTTCACCAACCCTCTCCAAAATCTCAAATCGACCAATATTTCGCAAACTAAGCTTCCCTTTCAACCCAAATCGCCGAATACCCTTCCAAGGAGAAACTTTTAGAAATACATGCTCACCAGGTTCAAACTTTAAAGTCCTCCTATGCTTATCAGCATAACTCTTCTGCCGTGATCGAGCCGACTTCAATTTCTCCTTAGCCACCGCTACCTTCTCCGTAGTGATTTGAACTAACTCTGGCCCTTCTATGGCCCTTTCACCAACCTCATCCCAATAAGTTGGTGCCCGACACTTCTTACCATACAATGCCTCAAAAGGGGCCATCCCAATACTTGCATGCCAGCTATTGTTATAAGTAAACTCAACTAGACTCAAGTAATCATCCCAATTACCCGACCACTTAAGTGCACAGGACCTCAACATATCCTCTAATGTCTAAATAGTTCGTTCAGATTGCCCATTAGTTTGTGGATGAAAAGAAGTACTAAAGTTGAGCCGAGTACCCCAAGCTCTTTAAAACCCTTTCTAAAACTATGAAGTGAACCGCGGATCCCGATCTGAAACAATAGACACCGGAGTACCATGAAGTCTAACAATCTCCTGCTGAAATATATGTGCCAACCTATCCACCGAGTAACCCTCATGGATAGCCAAAAAGTGTGCCAATTTAGTCAGCCAGTCCACTACTACCCAAATGGCATCATTCTTCTTGAAAGTCTTCGGCAAACCAGTTACAAAATCCATCGTGATATCTTCCCACTTCCACACTGGAATGTCTAGCTATTGCAGCAAACCACTAGCTCGTTGATATTCTATCTTCACTTGTTGAGAAGTGAGGCACTTCCCAACATATTCAGTCACGTCTCATTTCATCTCATTCCACCAAAAATACTTTTTCAAATCCCTATACATCTTCGTAGAACTTGGATGAATAGAAAATAGCGAACTATGAGCCTCATCCAACACAGCCTCCCGAATAATTAGATCTGATGGTACACACAATCTCTCACCCAACCAAATCACACCATGGTCATCAATACGAAACTCGGGCTGCTTTCCCTCCTCTAAATTTTACGTCATACTCCATAACTCCCCATCTTCCCGTTGAGCTTCTTTGACCCGCGAGATAAGAGAGGGCTCCACTCTCATACCTGCCAAATGCCCATCTGAACCTCGTACGTACAACTACAACCCTAGTCGCTCCATATCCAAAATAAGCTGAGGTTGTGTAATAAGGGCTGCTACACTCCCTGAACTCTTTCGGCTAAGAGCATCTGTAACCACATTTGCCTTTCCTGGTGATACTGAATCCTCGCATCATAATCTTTTAGAAGCTCCAACCAACGCCTCTGCCTCATGTTGAGCTCCTTCTGAGTGAAGATGTATTTAAGACTTTTGTGATCGGTGAAGATATCACCAGTCTCTCCATACAAATAATGCCTCTAAATCTTTAGGGCAAAGATCACCGCAGCCAACTCCAAATCATGAGTGGGGTAGTTCACCTCGTAAGGTTTAAGCTGCCCAAAAGCATAAGCAATCACCTTACCGTGTTGTATCAAAACACACCCCAAGCCCTTCTTAGAAACATCACTATAAATCTGATAACCTCCCGTCCCCGACGGCAATGCAAGTATAGGAAAAAAACAAAAATAAAAACAAAATATTAAATAATAAAAATTACTTTGTTTTAAAACATATTAATTTGACTGTCATTTATTTTTGGGTCAAACTAGTTATTTAATTTATGTGGGCTAATAAATATTAATAAGTGATGGATAAATTAAATTGGTAAAATTGGACTTTAAACTAAGTGGATCTAATTTATAATTGTGTAATTTTAAAATCCTACTAAAATTGGGAGAGTTAATAAATATATTAATAAAATCTGTAATAAGTAAATAAATACTAAAATCTAATCATACATGCGATACAAATCAGAAAGAAAGGAAAAGTAGTTGGCGGCTGTTCTATGAAGAGAGAACAAAGGAAGAGAAAATTTGCAGATTTACTTTGTTGCATAGAAAGCAAAAAGGTATCGTAACATTGCTATTAATAATGAATTGAATTCATATGTTTTGTATATATGTATGAATTGATGATTGAACACGTTAATTGATGCAAGGGTACTGTACTGTTGTAATATAATAAGGGTGTGGATTATATATATATATATATATATATATATATATATATATATGTGTGTGTGTGTGTGTGTGTGTGTGTGTGTGTGTGTGTGTGTGTGTGTGTGTGTGTGTGTTTAGGCCATGACATTTATAAACAAAATTAGTAAATCAATTGAAAGTTATGTATATTAATTTAAACTAGTTAATCTTGTTGATAAAATTATAGAATTTACTTGATAATAAAATTAACAATATTATGTTGTTAATGGGTAAATTTGTAATAAAATTTTATTTTATTTTATTAGATTAACTTGAAGGAGATGAGCATAATCTTATTTAAATTTTGGGTATTACATTGCTTAATCTAGGTATGGATTCCGTACTCTTTCAGTGAGATTCTTTTATTTTTGATTTGTACGTTTTGTTATTTGTTTTGAAATTTAGTATTGTCTCTCATAATTATTCCTTGTCAATTCATTGTGATAGTTTCGTTTGGCGTTCACAGTTGGAACTCATATTTGTACTCTTTAGACTAGTACAACATGTCTAAATTTATTTTGATATTTGTAGTAATGTGCATGTTATTATTTTTGGGGACTTTGAGTTGATGATTTATTTTAGTTTAACATGTGCATATTAGAACCCCTTTGTGTTGATATTTTGTCGCATGTGTTGTGACATTATATTTTTGTTAGAATATCGTAGGGTATACCTAAGCTATAACCACCTGTGGGGGTACCATAGGCATGTCCTCTTGAAACTGAGGTATGACACCTTCCGTGGCGGTGTGAATAGTCCACGACGTCTCCATTTTGTGCTCCGGTGGGAGTTGGCCATTTGATGTTTTGTTGTGGGAGGCGTATGGGTCGACCCTAGTTTCTGTTCTGTTCTATTCTGCGGATTGGTGATGTTTGTGCCAAACACGCATTCTAATTTTACATGCATTGGATTCGCAGTCCAATGTGTGTGACTTGCCTTTGTGGCATTATTTGATTTGCATGTGTGGCATTATTTGACTTGCTTGTGTGGCAAGGTATATTCTGTTTTGTTCTGAGCTCGGTATGAAATAACACCCAGCCATTTGATCCAGCCTATTGTTTCGTTGTGTTAGCCTTGTTCGTTTAGTTTCAGTTCGTTTCGTCTCTTTTTATTTAATTGAGTTAGTTAATTTGGTTCATTATTTGTATTCTATATCCGTACTGGGCATTTGGCTCATGCTGTATTTTTCTTCCGGCAGGTAAATAGGGGAATCAAGGGCAAGTGTGACGAGAGCTCCCTTCTATCCAATAGTTTTGATATATTTTGTTAGGCTGTGATACATTGACTTATTTAGAGTTGTAATAGTTATTTCAGATTGTGGTTTGAAGCAGCGTGGCATTTATTATGGTTTGTTCTAAGATATTTAATCAGTATGAGATTATTCTTTTGTGGAATAGAGTTTTGTTATATATTCATCATTTTGTTATGTTTTGAGTAACCCATCTTTCTATTTCGGAAAGGGGGTGTTACAGAGTTGGTATCAGAGTCGACTCTCGAAAGCTCGGGTCGGGTCATCCGATCAGGTTGCCGGAGGTGGGGACACGATGGCTGGTGGTATTATCCCACAATGGAGAGATGGAGGTCCGGAGGTGGGGACACGAAGCCAGTCGATATTATCCCACAATGGCTAGAGAGGCAAAGATCTTTGGGTCATGTGTGTGATCGGTTCTGTCGGGGACGTCAGAAATTTAAGTGGGGGAGTTTGTAACACCCCAGTCCCACATCGAAAGATAGGGGAAAAATTTGTCTGCATATAAGGAAATAAGTTACTACCAATAGTACCTTCAAGTCATGACCTTTTGGGAGCCTGTGGTGGGCTAAGATGACCCAAGAAGACACTATTAGACTAGTGGTTTGAGGCCTTATTTTGATGGATTTAATTCGATTCGGACTTGGGATTTGACCCGAGATTTGTTCCGGACTCGGGATTTGACCCGAGTTGTTTCAGCCTAAGTATATGCTTGGATTGTTGGTGAGATATGGGTTCCTTAGCATGTGCAATGGCTCCATTATTATCACAGTATAGCTTAACTGGATCAACAATGGTTGGAACAACACCAAGTTCAGTGACAAACTTTTTAATCCATACAGCCTCCTTGGCTGCACTAGAAGCAGCAATATACTCAGCCTCTGTTGTAGAATTTGGTACTGTCTCTTGCTTCGAGTTGTTCCAGCTAACAGCACCACCATTAAGGCAAAACACAAAACCTGACTGAGACTTATAGTCATCATTGTCAGTCTAGAAACTAGCATCTGTGTAACCCTTTACTGCCAGTTTGTCTTCACCTCCATATACCAATAATGAATCCTTAGTCCTTTTTAGGTACTTGAGGATATTCTTGACCACTGTCCAGTGACCTTCACCTAGATTCGACTGGTATCTGTTCGTCATGCTCAAAGCATATGAGATATCCGGACGAGTACATATCATTGCATACATGATAGATCCAATTGCCGAGGAATAATGGATCTTTCTCATACGCTCCTCATCATCTTGCGATTTAGGACATTGGGCCTTAGGGATCTTTACACCATGAGTCACGGGTAAATGTCCTCTTTTCGCCTCTTGCATGCTGAACCGTTTCAGCACTTTATCAATATATGTACTTTGACTTAGGCCGAGCATTTTTCTCGATCTATCTCTATTGATCCTGATACCTAAAATATAGGTTGCATCGCCCAAATCTTTCACGGAGAAACATTTTCCTAACCATATTTTTACAGCCTGTAATGAAGGAATGTCATTCCCAATAATTAATATGTCGTCAACATATAATACTAGGAATACAATGTGACTCCCACTAACCTTCTTATATACACAAGGTTCATCTTCATTTTTTATAAAGCCAAACCCTTTAACTGCTTCATCAAATCGAAGATTCCAACTCCGAGAGGCTTACTTCAATCCATAAATGGATCACTACAGCTTACAAACCTTTCCAGCATCCTTTGGAGTGACAAAACCCTCAGGTTGTGTCATGTACACATCCTCAAGGAGATTTTCGTTAAGGAAAGTAGTTTTGACATCCATCTGCCAGATTTCGTAATCGTAAAAGGCTGCAATAGCAAGTAAGATCCTGATAGATTTAACCATTGGCACCGAAGAGAAGGTTTCATCATAGTCAACACCTTGAACTTTTTTGTAACCTTTGCTACCAGTCGACCTTTGTACGTTTTTACATTACCATCCATGTAAGTTTTCTTCTTGAAAACCCACTTGCACCTGATTGGTTTTACCCCTTCGGGTGGATCAACCAAAGTCCATACTTGGTTAGTATACATGGAGTCCATTTCAGATCTCATGGCTTCAAGCCATCTCTCAAAATATGGTCCATTAATATCTTCTTCGTAGGAAGTAGGCTCATCTTGATCTCTGAGCATCACATCGCCGTTTTGAGTCACAAGATATCCATAATATCTCTCGGGCACTTGGCGTGTCCTACCAGATCTATGAATTCCTTGTGTAATTTGAGCAGGTTCACTTTCCATAACATCTTTTAGTTCCTGCTCACGTTCCAACTCAGGTTCAATGATATCATGTTGTTCTTGAATTTCTTCGAGTTCTACTTTCCTCCCACTGTTTCCTTTGGGGACAAATTCTCTTTCTAGAAAAATATCAGTTCAAGCAACAAAAACTTTGTTCTCAGAAGGTTTGTAGAAATAATACCCTTTTGTTTCCTTTGGATATCCAACAAAATTACATTTGTCAGATTTAGGTCTGAGCTTGTCAGAATCTAGACGTTTTACATACGCCTCGTAACCCCAAATCTTCATGAACGACATACTAGGACGTTTCCCAGATCACATCTCATATGGTGTCTTCTGAACCGTCTTTGTAGGAACACGGTTAAGTGTGAATGCAGCTGTCTCTAGGGTATGACCCCAGAAGCTTATTGGAAGATCTGCATGACTCATCATTGATCGTACTATGTCCAACAAGGTGTGATTCCTCCTCTCAGATACACTATTCCATTGTGGTGTTCCAGGCGGAATGAGTTGTGATATAATACCACACTCCTTTAGAAGGTCATCAAAGTCTTGGCTTAAGTATTCACCTCTTCAATCGGATCGAAGGACTTTTATGCTTTTTCCAAATTGGTTTTGAACTTCATTCTTGAATTCCTTGAACTTTTCATAGGATTCGGATTTGTGTCTCATAAGATACACATATCCATATCTACTGAAGTCGTCACTAAATGTAATGAAGTAATAAAACCTACCTCTTGCTAACGAACTCATGGGTCCATACACATCACTATGTATAAGTCCAAATACATCGCTTGCCTGTTCACTGTGTCCAGTGAAAGGGGCTTTAGTCATCTTGCCTAATAAACAAGACTCACATTTCTCATATAATTCAAAATCAAATGAATCCAAAAACCCATCTTTATGGAGTTTGGATATGCGTTTCTCATTTATATGGCCCAAGCGACAGTGCCCGAGATATGTTGGATTTGAATCATTTGATTTAAATCATTTTTTATTTATGATATAGATAGGCATTTCTAAGTCAAAAATATAAATACCGTTAAACAATTGTGCAACACCATAGCATATATCATTTAAGTAAAACGAACAACGATTGTTCTTTATTATAAATGAAAAACCTTTCTTGTCCAAACAAGAAACAAAAATAATGTTTTTGCTTATAGCAGGCACATAATAACAATCTTCTAATTCTAATACTTGCCCAGTGGGTAAAGTTAAAAGATATGTTCCTACGGCTAGTGCAACAACTTTTTTTTCATTCCCAACTCGTAGGTCAACTTCTCCTTTCGCTAAACTCCCACTCCTTCGAAGTTCCTGCACATTAACACAAATGTGAGAACCACATCCAGTATCCAATACCCATGATGTAGAAGTAGACAAGTTGACTTTTATAACATATATACCTAAATCAGAAGTCGCACTTCCTTTCCTTTTCTTCACTTCTTCCAAATAAGCGTGACAATTCATCTTCCAGTGTCCAGGTTTTCCACAAAAGTGACAATCACCTTCTTTAGCCACTCCACCTTTAGGTTTTAAAGCCTGTTTGGTTTTGGAATTGGGTTTGGCACCAGATTTAGATCCTATCTTTTTCTTGCCTTTCCAATTTTCCTTAGCATTCCCCTTTTGCACCATCATTATGAGAGCGGGTCCTGCCTTTTTCATGTTATTTTTGGCAGTTCTTAACATGCTCAACAACTCAGTAAGTGGTTTCTCAATTTCATTCTTGAGATAATTCATAACAAATTGAGAGTAGCTGATGTTCAAAGATTGCAAAACAAGATCAGTTTAGGCTTCCGAAGTGATTGGAAAACCCAACCTATCAAGGTACTCAATAAACCCAATCATTTTCAGCACATGTGGACCAACTGGATCACGTTCACCCATCTTGCAGTGATACAACGCTTTGCTTGTATCATACCTTTCCTGTCAAGCATGTCCTTCGAATAATTTCTTGAGATGCTCGATCATCTCATAAGTATCCATCAACTCATGTTGCTTCTGAAGCTCAGTTTTCATAGTTGCTAGCATGAGACAACTCACGTCCAAAGCATCATCTTGATGCTTCTTGTAAGCATCATGCTCTATCCGTCATGCAGTATCAGCTGGTGCTGCAGGAATGGGCTTTTCAATGACATATAGCTTGCGATCTTGTTTGAGGACAATCCTCAAGTTCCTATGTTAGTCAAGGAAATTAATTCCACTCAGCTTGTCCTTCTCAAGGACTGATCGTAGTGAAAGACTACTTGTGTTGTTGTTGTTTGCCATTGATATCTGCAATTTATATGTGTATAAAATAATAAGTCAAATTGCAGTTGATATTATGTAATTGATAATAGTATATTCAAAATATACCTCCCACTATTTTATTCAAATTAATAGCCTCACCATTAATTCGGAAAGCATTTTCTATTAAATCTTTCTAGTGAGCCAAGATCCATATTTTATTATGCCTTAAGTTAGCTTTGGCTATTCTCTCAAAACATAATTATTTAGGTGGACAACCACTTGTCAATTATATCATATATAAGTCTTGGGTAGTTTGGTAAATAACATTTGTTTCTAGTCCATCTAATGGTACCTACCAAACTCAATGCCTGTAAGTCCACAATCCTATTGAGATAACTTAGTTAAGTCGGGCCCAATGATTTTAACAGTTTGGATATCACAATTATCCTATCGCATCTTACCTAGATAAATAGGGTACTTTGCTTTGGCAAACCTACATCTATTGATCAAGGTCTTGATGAGTGTTATTCATTCGAAGGCATTTGATTTAAACTTAATAATTTAATGAGGGATTTCTTAATAAATTTAGATCTCACCAATTTTAATCTTATTAAGCATGCACATTATTTATTATATCATATACAATCATAAATAAAGTACAAAATAAAATGTTTCACAGTTATGGCCCAATCCACTGTCAATCTTTTCAAGCTAATGAAAGATTGAAGGTCAATCTAAGGTGGTAAAAGATCTTAAAATAAGTAGCTTCCTTGGATCTTCATCATGCATGTGCCTCATCCCCATCTTGTCATCTTCATCGAATATAGATTATTACATGACATAAAGAAACCTCGAGTTACATTCGAGGGGATTTAGATGAGAATAGAATATTACATTAGAATTTATAGAAAGGCATGACATGCAAGCCGTATTTCAAAACCAAAAACCACTAACTTATGGGTCAAAAGGCCATAACTATGCGCAATGCATATCACAACAAACACATAACAGTTTCTATATAATTAAATTAAACTATATACAAAATATTTAGGTCACAACCATCGTGCGCTACGACGAGGGGGGGGGAAGGTCCAAGGGAGGATCTCCCCCCTTGGCGGATTTTATTTTAATTATTTTTCCATACGAATCTTTGAAACAGTTTCAGAATCATATATTTTAATCCACCAAAACACCCATAATAACAATACACCCAATACACATCATATATGTCTAGTTTCAATTAATCTTATTAAACCGAATCTTCATGCTTCTAATCTAATTAGAACATAAGTTGTATACTGTTATTACACCATTTAAGATACAATTAACAGAACATCATATACATGTATATCTATTACTGATATTCCTAATACCAAAATATGCCTATATACAGAATATCATATACTCAATTTCATATAGGTAAAATTGTATCACCATATATCATATATATCGAAAACAGTATAATCAATTTCAAATCGGTAAAATTGTATCATCATATATCATATATATCGAAAATAGTAAAACATGTAATTTGAATTAATCGTTTCGTAAGTAGCTCTGATACCACGATTGGGATTTCGACACATAAAATGCAGCGAAAATAAACAATTTAAAGTGTAATCTCGAAACCCTAAAATAGGATCCATGCGAAAACCATATTAATTTCGTGGTTAGAAATTTATACCAATTATTGAAGGTGAAATTGATGCGATCGAATCTCCAGTGCAATCCAAACGAACCGCGCCTCTACGGTATCCACACGAACGCCCCGCGAATCGTCGTACGATCTGCAGTAAAAGGAACTGCGGTACTAGCCACCAAGGATGAGGATTTTCGAAATTGTTTCTCTCTAGTCTCTCTCTAAGAGCGGCTAGGGTTTTTAAGTTATGATTAACTTCCCTAAAACGCTGATATATCATATATATAGCAGTAATTCGGAATTAATCAAAACCCTAATCTAATTAAAATAAAATCTGAATTTATATATATATATATATATATATATATATATATATATATATATTATATCTTAATTAAGTCTTACTTAATTAATATAAATATATATATATATATATATACAAATCATCCTTTTTAATTTAAATTCGTGATTTAAATACTGTCAATCATATTGACATATTTAAATATTTACAATTTAAATTAATTCCCTTTTAATTATGTTCTATGTGTGTGACCCTATAGGTTATTATTACGTTAGCAATAATTTTAAAATCATATTATAAAATTATAAACAATGAGCGGCATCTAGTAATGCATCACTGCTACCTAAGTAATAATAAGATCGATGATTCGATGTAACCTTTTCGTGACCAATGTTTCAATGTAATTTAATCCTTTTAATCTTGACATCCTAGATTAAACTCGAGTCATGGAATGTGTCATACTCTTCATAATTTAATCTGAATTTTCTTGATCAATGAGTAGGTTTTATGTAACAAATCATTATTTGAGCATGGCCATGCATTTCATAATCCTACTCAATCAAGAGGCCTGTGGATATCACCCCTAATATATAGGAGGGTTAAATTCCATCTAGATCACTCATATTCCTCACATGATTCATGATGCACCCAATAATCATCTTTATTGTCCACCCTATTAAAGGTGACTTTTGATGATATCAAAGTACAGAAATTCCCATGTAGTAATATAGTGATTTCAGGTCGAAGGATCATTACATCATTGTCACTATGAGAATCGCTAATGACACTTCGCATAATGCTCCACATAGGATTCCCATGGTGAGTCTGTCCAGTACATCGTTCTCTAACACGTACCTATGCATTGACTTAATAGCTCATATATTTATGACCAATGAGATTTGGTCATCAGTCAATCCACATACTAGTCTCAATGCATCATTGTTGTCCCATCAACAATGATATTCGACTAGGGACATTTAAGAGCAATGATACTAATTGTAATTACATAATCTCATGTTCAAGTCACATACTTGAAACTATATAATTTTATTAGTACTCTAAGGAATTTTATTATGTTAACATTTATATAACGCAGTAAATAAAACCATAATAAAATCATTCATTCATTCAATCAAATATAATATCGAAACGTTAAGCAATTATATCAAATAATTGGCCTCTAGGGCACTAACACTAACACCCATAACTCATAGGTCAAACCCAAATAAGTTTTCTACAAGAAAGAGCCTAAGCTCTGATACCAACTCTGTAACACCCCCTTTCCGAAATAGAAAGAGAGATTACTCAAAACACAACAAAACTGAAGAATATATAACAAGACTCTAAACCACAAAAGAATAGTCTTAAAATCTGATAAATACCACAAGTCAACCATAATAAATATCAAACTGGCTCAAATCACCATCTAAAATAATTATTATAATTTTGAACAAACTAATGTTTCACAACCTAAACATAATATATCTTAACCATTTGGATAAAAGGGAGCTCTCGTCACGCTTGCCCTTGATCCGCCTGATTACCTGCCGGAAGAAAAACACAACATGAGCCAATTGCCCAGTACGGATATAGAATAAAAGAATGATGAAACGAAATAACTAACACAATTAAATGAACTGAACTGAAACGAACAAAACTAACACAAACGAAATAATAGGCTGAATCAAATGGCTAGGTGTTATTTCATATCGAGCTTAAAATAAATAGTAATACACCTTGCCACACAGGCAAGTCAAATAATGCACACAAGCAATCAAAATAATGCCACACAAGCAATCACACATCAGACTGCGCAATCCAGATGCGTGCAAAATCGAAAGGCGTGTTTGACACATACATCACCACTCCGCAGAACAGAACATAACAGAAAACTAGGGTCGACCCATATGCCTCCCACAACAAAACACCAAATGGCCAATTCCATTGGAGCACAAAATAGAGACGCCGTGGACTAATCACACCGCCACGAAAGGTGTCATGCCTCGGTGCCAAGAGGACATGCATGTGGTGTAACGACCCCAAAATAGGTCCATTCCATCCAACCCATTCTGAGTCGCCAAATACATGGTACAGAAAACAACTACAACTTTATTATAACAATTGTCGTATAAAATACAACAACACATATGTTGTGAGTTTGGATACAAATTTATACAAAATGTGACACATGTCCCAACCGTGGACAGCACCTCACAGTGGCACCTTACATAAAGGTATAGTTAAAAACTGTTTTAGAAATAAGAATCTTTGGGAAGTGCTCAATGAAACCTTTGTACATGGTAGGCCATGCTTCTAGGTTGTGATAGATATCATATGGCCATAGAATTATCCTTGGTTGACCCAATATACCCCAAAGAAAAATGAGAAGATTATTATCATATTCTTCCCAATGGTGAGTCTTCTCCTGACTTATCATTATCTCCACTGTCTCTAATTGAGAATTATACTTTAAATAAACACCAAGATTATATAGGTAGTGCTCGTAAATATACTCAGTAAGTGGATGAGCACAATCATGTCTTATGATGACACGAGATTGTATGTCGTTAGACATCTTGTATGATAGTGGCAAAACACCCTTCCAACGTTGGGTTCACTTCACCCAAGATAATTCACCAAATATAACTCCTAAATGATTACCACCGTTCTATTCCCCTGTTACCCCCGCTCGACCCAGCTACACTCTTATTACCTGAAATAAATCATGAACAGAAGGGTGAGCACAACTAGCCCAGTAAAGAATATAATGACTAATGATAAATAAATTATCAATAGTCTTCATCAGTAATAAATCAGAGATTTAGAACATATGGTAAATGATAAAAAATTTTAACCATAGTTGCAGCGGAACGTGCAATCCATTAGAAGAGTCAAATAGACCATAAAGTCTATTATCTTCTCCATGTTAAAAATCCACCAACAATGTTTTATCCCTGTAACATCACTCAACAGTTCCTTTCCACAATCATATGAATAACTCATAATCATAATTGTGATTCTAAATTTTTCTTCGCACCCAGGACGAAGAATATTTTCATCACCTATCTTTACCTGAAACATCAAAGATCGTGGTTATACCAAATCACAGTTCTTGTTCATAATCATACTAATAAATCCATCTTTGCATTACAGCCAAAGATATTCAACAACAGTTCATCTTTGCACTACAGGCCAAAGATATTCATCAACAGATCATCTTTGCACTACATGCCAAAGATATTCAACAACAGTTCATCTTTGTACTACAAGCCAAAGATATTCATCAATAATTCATCTTTGCACTACGGCCAATGATATTCATCAACGATTCATCTTTACACTACAGGCCAAAGATATTCCTCAATAGTTCATATTTGCAATACAGACCAAATATATTCATCAACAGTTCATATTTGCACTACAGGCCAAATATATTAATATCTCAAAGAAATATATAATCATTTCAGAATTAATATAAACAATAATTATAACCATGTTGATCATTTCACCTTTGCACTTAAGCTAAAGATATTCAATTATAAATTCAATGGTCATGATCATACCAGTCAACAATTCAACTTTCCACTACTGGCCAAAGAGAACACATAGTCATGATCATACCAATAATTTACCCATCTTTACACTCAAGCGAAAGAGAATTTCAACATCAAGGTTATAAAAATGTTATATATGATAATAAAAATAATTTGATCAAAATATGGATTTAATTTCAAGAGCAATATTCATAAATCAACTATAATTTGGTTAAAAAAAGAAACCAATTTTGTCGTGAATAGTAACTCGTGAATAGTAACTCATGAATAGTAACTCATGAAGAGTAACTCCTGAATAGTAACTCATGAATAGTAACTCATGAATAGTAACCCCGACATGAAAAAGGTAGAAATTCCACAATAATATACATACCAATATTTCGGTATAATGATATTGAAAGAATAATATTTCTTAAGCTTATAAATAATTTATTTAAATTGTTTACACTTTACTAATTAATGCATTTAATCATCATAAAATGTCAACTCTTAAGATTTCATCATCAATAACCAAAACCCTCATAAAAAATTTGCATATACCTCATATAGGATTCTCAAGCCATAAAATCCTATTTTCCAATTTTTTTACTTCACATAACATATTTAATTCATTTTCTCATAACTAGTCCATTTTCATGAAAAATACCAAATCAGTTCCAAAAGTATTTCTTTTCAAGGATTTAGCAGAATATAGTCCCATATTGAACATATATTTTTCTCAGAATTTTTAAAACTCATTTACTATTTTTCATATGGCCAAAACCGCTGAATATTTAGACATTTATCATAAATTGTACTTTTATCCAAAAATTCTAAAATTCACAGAGTACACTAATATTATATAGATATACTTCCAATAAACTTTTCATCAATTTTGGAGTTAACCACAAGGAGTTATAAGCGGTTACTTTTAAAATAGTCTTTTTTCATAAAATTCATAACTCTTAATCTATACATCCAAAAATCACCATTTTTGGACACAATTAATAAAACTCATCAAAATATCATTTCAAATTTTTTCAAAATTTTCTGAAGGTCATAAGAATTACGAACTGAAAAATATAATAACCCTTAAAATCCCTTACTATCCCGTACCTCAAAAGTGCAGTATTTCTGACTGGAATGCAAAGCCGAAGGAAACTTGCACTGAATAACAACTCTCAAAGTATCTAAATACTCACAAAATATGATTCATAATATAGAGAGAGAAAGAGAGAAAGCTTATGTTTCTGGTGACATTTTCAATTCTAATATAGTCCTCTATTTATAGGAAAATGTTAGCACGCCGAAGCAGACTTAACCTGCAACCTGATGGCTTTACCTGCTACTATTCCCACCCACCATATTTGAATAAAAATTTCAGCACATTTCTCACCAACCAAGAGTGGGGCCCACCAATTCTAGAATTTTCCACCAAAATGATTAACTCCGAAAATTCAACAATTTATGAACCAGTCATCTCGTAAAATTTATAACAAATCATACGTTCATTTTTAACGGTTCAAAATTTGTGGACATATATTCAACTTATATATGTATAACATATCCAAAAATTACCACGATCCAACGGTCGGATTAAAAATTATAACCCCCGCAAAATATCTCAAAAACCCTAATTTTTAATACCTCCATTCCGACAAAAATATTGATAAAAACCTCAACATTAACTCCTTCATTTTTAACCACAAAAATATATCCCTCATTTATATCCACATAAAATAAATATTTCCTTATCATATGAATCAATAATTAATTATTCACAAATAATATTACAGAGTCACAATTATGACAACCACGCCGTTCCCATGAAAGAGGGGGCTTTCCAATAAGGATTTCTCCTTACTAGCGCGCAATTAGATGACCAAACATCTCCTTAGACAGAACTTTCTAGATATTGCTAATAATGCTATCTAATAATATTATTTAAATAATATGAATTATTGATCTGATAATGGAAAATACTGTGCAGCAACAATTATTGGAACAACAATAATATAAAATATCAACGCAGTAATTTTTGAATCAATAAAATAAAATATTGAACAGTAATTACTGTGACAATTATTCAGTAGTGCCTTCTTACGTAAGAATCAATAATTTCAAAAATACTGTGCAATACCGCGTGCTACTGTGTAATAACGCATATTAATATATTTTAACCACCAGGTATTCTAACAGTGTTAACGGTAACAACTACGCCGTTATTTATAAAAACTCAATTTTGTCGGTATCTTCATCCGACAGTTATTCTATTATGGGGCCCATAAATAGCTGCGCCGTCGTACGAATATTTTTCGACAGAAAGAATATTCCACGACCACACGAATATTCACCGACAACAATGAATATTTTATAACCACTTGCGTATTTTGAAAAAAAATTCATATATCACCCTTAACTTTAACTGTTATCAATTTAACCATATACTAAATATGAAAATTAAATACTTTTATTTCATAAAATTCGGGGTCTTACAATCTCCCCTCCTTATGAAATTTCGTCCCCAAAATTTACGTACCTGATAATTCAAAGAGTTGAGAATACATTGTTTTCATTTTAGATTCCATCTTCCCTGTCATCATAATTTCTTCATTGCTCATCTCCTGTATTTCAGATATCATTCTAGAATACAGCTTCAAAACAAGGGTTAATTGAACAAATTAACATATCACATAATATCCTGATATTATGACTGACCAACAAATAAGCTTAGGTAGGACACACTAGCGAAGGATTTACTCATCTCTCCCCTCCTAGTTCTATTTTTCGATCTCCGCCAGAGATCATATCCCTAAGCTCTGATACCAAATGTGACTTTGGACACCAACTTGTGTCAGTACCTTACATTGATACCTATCAGTTTCCCACCGCAAAACGGCGTCCCCTACGGAGAGTCTGGCTTCGGTGCATCCCCCATCAACAAGAAGTCACCAGCGAGAGGCTCGGGGCTCTTTACTTATAGCTCTGATACCAAAATGTAACTACCCCAAAATAGGCCCATTCCATCCAACTCATTCTGAGTCGCCAAATACATGGTACAAAAAATAACTACAACTTTATTACAACAATTGTCGTATAAAATACAACAACACATATGTTGTGAGTTTGGATACAAATATATATCAAATGTGACACATGTCCCAACCGTGGACAGCACCTCACAGTGGCACCTTACATAAAGGTATAGTCAAAAATTATTTTAGAAATTAAAATCTTTGGGAAGTACTCAAGGAAACCTTTGTACATGGGAGGCCATGCTTCTAGGTTGTGATAGATATCATATGGTCATAGAATTATCCTTGGTTGACCCAATATACCCCAAAAAAACGAGAAGATTACTATTATATTCTTCCCAATGGTGAGTCTTCTCTTGACTTATCATTATCTCCACTATCTCTAATTGAGAATTATACTTCAAACAAACACCAAAATTATATATGTAGTGCTCGTAAATATACTTAGCAAGTGGATGAGCACAATTCTGTCTTATGATGATACGAGGTTGTATGTCATTAGACATCTTGTATGATAGTGGAAAAATACCCTTCCAACGTTGGGTTCGCTTCACCCAAGATGATTCACCAAATATAACTCCTAAATGATGACCACCGTTCTATTCCCCTGTTACCCC